>CM062368.1:54796857-55126200 GCA_031216125.1 Dalbergia cochinchinensis | reverse complement strand
CTGTGCCTTTCATGCCATGTATATGATTTATGTTTCCTTACGTTGAGCCTAAGAGCAATGATTTTCATGTTAATGTGCATATTGTATTGTCATGCATTCATCAAATATCTGTTGCATTCATGCCATTAAGACTCATACTAAAAGACACCCACTTCGGATAAATAGATTTGGAAAGCTTAAAACCGAACCTTATATATGTACACCTTTTTCATAATTAAAATCGAGGTGACTAGGGACGATGACGATGACACTCGTGTTAGAGCCGGGAATGCCTAGTGAGATTCTTGAATGAGTTTCTCACCTGTCTCTTCTTCCGTGTCATCTCTAGACGAGAATTACAACGAAATTCGTGACTTCTTCTAAGGCTCGTGCTTAAAGGTCATACTAGCAAACGGAGCAGAGGGTCGCTGCGAGAGCGTAGATAGCTTAGCTTTTGGGTTGACACTTATCCAACCGCACAGGTGGATAAGGATCACTTCATATACATATGGGCATGTTTTGATGTAAATGAAGTTACAAGGATGCTAGTAAATTATTTATTTATGAAGGTGTAATGATATTATGATTGTTATGTATAATACTATGTTTGATGATTATGAATGGTGTGATTACTTTCCTTGTATGTTATGGTTACAATGAACGTTACGATAGCGCGCGGCTCGCGTTTTATTTTTTTAAGTTTTGGAAAAGAAAAATTTATTCGTATTTTCCGCTAAGTATTTTAATAAAAGGTTTTAAAGAATGAGACTAAAAGAGTAATAGACTAATGGTTAATCTAAATACGTTCTAGGAGTATTGGGTTAAAAATTAGGATGTTACACGAGGCATCTTGCTGGATGGACATGGGCACCTCGGCGTGGACGAGTAGCTCTTCTACATATGGGCATAGCTCCTCTCATTGGCTATACTATGGTGGGGGAAGAGCCCTCAGATGGCACCTGGGTGGCGGAGTCCTCAAATGGATCCGTATCTGAATGATCCTTGGGGGAACGGGGCACATACTTCGGGAAGTCACAGATGGCAGAAGCGGCTGGCTGGGTACCGTGAGTCCGCTCCTCATGAGCTCCTACATGCTCGAAGATGAGATCATCGCCAAATGGGGAAGCATGAGAAAACCAAAAGCTAGAAACTCGGTGTGCAAAGGGGCGGTCTATGTACACAAAATGGTGAACGACACAATGACCCATGAAGTGATATAACTGACGGGCGGCGTCGTAGTGCATCTCCCAATTAGGCGCATCAATGTAAATCACGAACGTCGCCATCGACCTCTGAAGATGCGATGGAAAGAAAAGATAGAGGGAGTGAGAATCTTAACAAAAAATCTCAGTAAAGTGTTCTCCTATCTTGGTGTCATCATCTACATCCTCTGTAACATCCTAACTTTTAACCCAATACTCTAGAACATAATTAGCTTAATCATTAGTCTGTTACGTCATGGCTTTCTCATTACTTTAAAATACTTTGCGAAAATACTGGTAAATTTTTTTTGAATTATAAAAGCAAAGTGAGAGCCGCGCGACACGTTAACTAGTAATGCGCGAAAGGTAATACAGCAAGCGTCGCATAGCAACATGACATAAGCACATAAAAGCACATCATAATAACATGGAACTACATATTTATATAATATGCCCACTTAGATAGAGTGGGACTTAGTTTAATACAACATGAGCAATACAACTAAAAAGGAAATACAAGAGAAAGTGCAACGGAAACTATAAAAGCAACTCCCTTACCAAAGTGCAACTAACGGGATGACCTCTAAAACAAAAGAAGGTTCATCTCCATCTAAGTGGTGTGTGCTCTGCCCGGGTACTCCATCGGTCGATCGTCACCTCCTACTGACGTCCATCTCGTGAGCGAGGCACATATCCGGGAAACTGGGCGAGTTCCTCGGGTGTAAAGAGGCGGAACGGGGATTGAGAGTGACCCCCGCGGTGTGGCCGCATCTCCGGTCGTCGTGCAAGCCATGGCTGAGTCACGGCATCCTCACTGCCCTCCCTTATCAATGGTGGAGAGGGGGCAGAGCTCTCGCTATACGGATGGGTAGGCGGGTCCTCGGACGGGTTGGTCTCTGAGAAGTAGGTCCGGGGCACATAATCGGGATAGTTTCGCATGGCTGAGGCAGCGGTGTGCATGCGGAGCACTCTCTCATTATGCGTACGCGGGCACTCAAACACCCGCTCGTCGTCACCGTAGGGTGCAGTCGGGGAGAAGCGATGGGTGTGCACGGGATGAGCGAAGGGACATCCTACGAACATGAAGACTCGCACCGTGCACTGTCCCTCAAAATGGTATGACCCATGAGCCGGGTCATAATGCACCTCCCATGTCGGGGTATCCACGAATACCACAAACGTCGCCATCTGAAGACGAGATGGAAAGAAAGAGATAGAAGGAGTGAGAATCTTGCTAAAGAATCTCAGTAGGGTTTCCTACTACCTAGGTGTCATCGTCTACGTCCTCAGGAACCTTGGGTTTAGTTATACAAAATAAGTGAGCATGCATTGAGTCCATTTTTATGTTCTAAAACATAATTTAGCCAAGGTCCGTTCATTTTAGCATGATTCTTAATGTCATGGATGCAACATTTTAAAGAATGTATGCATGGCTCTACTTAATACATGAACAATCATCATATCTTTGAGAACATCATAATAGTGGCATAAAGTGGCAAATAAATTCTCTTTGTGACATAATCATCATAACTTCCTCATAGGCCACCCTAAAAGACAAGCGCTCTGGGGGTGCTCGGCCGAACCGGTGTCACCCAGAACGTGTCACAACTCTAGGTTATGAGCTCATACCTTAACTAGTCATCACTAGTTCTTACTTACCACTTAACGATAAGCATATCATAAATCATAAATCCCGAATATCTGAGTACGGGTTAGGGGGCAATTCTCTTAGGGGTGCTCGGCCGAACCGGTGTCACCTAAGAGTATAAATTGGTACCGATGTCACATGAGTTCTATGGAGGTGCTAAAATTCAATTCTAATCCAAATGTTACCAAGTTTTTCATGTCTAAACAATCCTAATCTGATTATGTTCCCATTAAAATAGTTTGGATAAGTTCCAAAAACAAATGGGTCTAAACTATGTTAAATTCTAGCTTTACGGTATTTCTAGTTAGCTAGTTTCTTACCTATCATGCACAGAATCATTTCTACATCATCATGTGATATTTTCACACATTCTAACACATCAAAACATCATCATACAGCCACAAGCTCATCATGACAGTACCAAAAACATCTAACTTCAATAAGAGAACTAAATTGACATCTCTAGGTACATAAGTTAACTAGTTTCTCTTGGAATCAATTTAGAATCTCTAAAACTCTTTGCAAATCATTTTAATTCATTAGGAGGCTAAGAGAAGCCTTAGGTCAGTGACCAAAATATATTTCATCTTCAAAAAGGGAATAAAATTATAACTCATGATAACATAACCTTATAAAGATTTGTAAAGCTTCAGGAAAAACTTAGAACATAGATTATCGGCCCTTGTAGCTAGATGAAAACTCATTGCAAGTCCATCATCACTATTTGGCCGAAACATGCATTCAAAGAATGCATTCACATTAAACTTTAACTTGAAATGAAATGGGCAAGTCTTTGAGCTCTAGGTTCTTAAGTTATGACATAAAGTAAACGTGCTCATGCTTTTCATTTTTAATCTTGCTTACAAAATAAAGTGATGACTGAAATTAAATATGCAAGGCATAAACTCAAACGTGCAAGCTTGAAAGTAAATATGCAAGGTTCAATTCTTAATTTTAGTGCGCTTGGCCCAACAACAATCGACTTTAAGGCCGAAATAGAAAGACATTCGAGAAATTAATTAGGTGATAATGCAAGTTCAATTCTTTATTTTAGTGCTCTTGGCCCAACAACAATCGACTTTAAGGCTGAAATAGAAAGGCTTTGAGAATTAAATTAAGTGATGATGCAAGTTCCATTTTAATCTTTATGTTCTTATGTAAATATAAATGCAAGCATAAAATAAATTATGCAAGTTCATTTTATCTTTCTAGAGCTCTTAACAAGACTTTAAAGGAACTTAAACCTCAACCCAAACTCATCAAACCAAGATCAAGTAAAGTCTAGAGTCCTTATAACTCAACATAACATTTTTAGAAAATCAAAACATTTAGCATGTAAAAGACAAGGAAGTGGCCGAAACTTCAAGAAGGAAAAGGAACATTTTAAAACTATAGGGTCCATGATCTTGATGATATATTAACACCAACATCATGAGACCTCATCATTGAGTCCTTAGAACCATTTTGAAACATCACCAAAGATAGAGTTCTCAAGAGTTCAAGAAAGGAAGAACTAGAAACATTTTTGCTCAAGAACAAAGATCAAGCTCTAGAGTTTGTTTCAAGTGATGAACATCATCATGAAACTCTCATCATCAAGCTCTCATTTCTCTATTCTCAAGGGCTCATGGCCGAAACAAGAAAGAAAAAGGAATAGAGAAGAAGTTCTAAAAAGAAAACAAGAGAAACCATAAACATCAAGCTTTAAAGAAGAACATTCATGATCCCTACTTGGTGTAATGATCTTGAAGATGAAAGAAGGAGATGAAGAAGATGAAGAACTTTGAAGGGCTTGAAGAACACTAGAACTTTGAGAGAAAAAGAAAAGCTTTGGAGAGAACTAAACTTTGCAAATGATCTAAAAGTGGTGCAAGCTCCTTAAGGCATTCTATTTATAGAGAAATGAAGCAAATGGAGGGGTGTGTGTGGTGATGAAGGCTTCAGCCATTGTGTGCAGAATTGGGGAGAAAAATATCTCTTACAAGGCATGGTTGAAGGCATGGTGAGTTATGGGTTCAAGTATGGTAAGGTATGGTTCAAGGCATGGTTCTTTGAGTGAGAAAACAAGTCAACATGTGGTCAAATGGGGGAGGAGGTGGCCGAAACTTCATCAGCCATGGGGGAAGGATTTCTTGCATTTTAATTGTGGTTTAGAGTTGTGTTTAGGTGTATCTTTGATTAGGATTAAGATTAGGAATTTGTAAGAAAATATTTAGGGGAGAAAATGGGTAATTAAGGTTGTCAAGACATAATTAAAGAGTGTTCTTGCATCATTAGTGAGTTATAAATTCATTTTAGTGTATAAACAATTCTAGACACAATTCCTTGATTTAAGGAATTGGAGAGAGAAAACACTATTCAAGATTCCAAGAGTGAAATCTTGAGTTTTAGAAAAGAGATTTAAATCTAATCTAAGCAATCTTAGGTTCTAATTAATTTTAATAATTTATTTTGACTCTAGATTAATTATGAAAATTAATTAATCTTCGTTTAGAGCGTAATATTGCTTAGGTTTGCTTAATTACATCATTAAGCTCAAAAACACTATTCTAGGGGCAAAATCATAATTTTGCAATAAAACTGCCCGGGACTGCCGGGACTCAAACAGATGTTTTGAAATATGTAATAACATGGTTTTAAACCTCTGGGGAAAGTTTCGGGCTCAAACGGCACCTTTACCCGCGTAAAACGCTATAGGGGTATTTTGGTCATTTTGACCCGAAACTGCGGAAAATGAGACTTCCGTCTCCGGAACCACTCAAAGGTCATTCAATCCCCTTCAAACATTGAGTTAGCCCTTCGAGGACTGCCGAGTCGGCCATCCTCGAATTCCGGGCCGAAAATGACCTCAGGGGCATTTCGATCATTTTCCACTCAGACAGAAAATCGGGGCGTTACATCCTCAGGAACCTCGGGTTTTCATTATGAAGTAGTAAGTATACATAAGGTTCAATTATTAAATTCTAAAATATGATTAGCCGAGGCTCGTATCTTTTAGCATGAATCTTAATGTCATAAATGCAACATGCTAATCATAGATGCGTATCAATATCATATACAAAATATCATAGAATTTATAAAACAATGCATATGATATAATGAACATAGAATCATGATCATCATTCTTACAGGTGACTTAAACTTCTTATTCTCTTTTCCTTAGGGGCCACCCTATATTCTCTCTTTTTTCGAGAGTCCTAGGTCATGTGCTCATACCTCACTAGTTGTCACTAGCGTAATCTTATCCCTTTTGATAAGTTAGATTCCCGACCCTTAAGGTACGGGATAGGGGGTACTAGGATCACCTTTCATAACCTTTAATTCGAGAAGTCCAAAGGATCACTTCCTATTTGGATCATCTTTCATAACCTTTAATTCGGGGAGTCTAGAAGATTAATTCCATGTGGCTTATGTCACCTTTAATCTTGGTATATCGTGTAGAGATGCAAATATGAGCATGTAATCATGAAATATATATTCACAAGCATGTCCTCAGTCAATAGCTTATAACAATAACATGCTCCTACCTAGTATGCCAAAATTCAAGGACTAGACTCAGCTAATGCATATGCTGTGCTCAATAGGATATGCACAATATACTAGAGATCATCACTTAACATATACATGTCTTACTAGTCAACATCATAATAATTCATTCTCCAAAGAAATGAAAATAAAATAAAATTAAGGAGAGAAGAATCAAATTATAATAATAACAATAGTAAAAGGAGAGTAAAATTTTAGGAAAAATTAATTTTGGCTTGATAATTATTAACTACGCTGACATATCCCCTGGTGTAATGAGGAACTCAAAGCCACGTCGTTCTCAACAATATTTACTGGTTAATTGATTTTATTCTCTTTGAAAATAAATTAAGAATATCAAATCATTGGCCCAAAATATTAAGCACTGCAAAATACATGTAGACCTATAATAATATTATAATTATAGAGCAACGTATATAACAATTTGCAGCATAACATTATCATTATATATAATACTTAGTACTATATATATAGGCTAAAATAATAAAACAATTAATACTTAACGTTATATATATATATATATATATATAGAGAGAGAGAGAGAGAGAGAGAATGCGACAATTAAAATGTCAACATAGTATAAAGATACTGTTATCACAATTAAATATACAATGAATAATAATGCAAGAAAGGGTCAAATAAGTATGGAATAAATTGAGAAATAATGAGAATTATTAAAAGCTGAATTAAGCCTAAAAATTAAACATTTAATTATCTTTACTTATTTATTATTATTATTATTATTATTTTAACAAAAACTAGCACAAAGTTTGCTAACACGTCTAATAAATAGCTAAACACTCCCCAGACTAATTTATTTTATTCTCTTAAGATAACTAAATTGCTAAGACTATATTATGAACTCAGAAGCCCACATATTCCCTTTTAGAAAAAGAACCCACATATCCCAAAAGCCCATAAATGAACTTGATAAAATTTTATGGCCCAAAAATTACAATAGAAATACAAGGATGGGCGAGGGTCAATAACATTTGGGAATTTTGAACTTCGGAGTATTGGTTATTGATTTGGGGAGTTGGGTTTCACGGTTTTAAAGGATGGTCAAACACTGGTTTTATATTTGTTTAAATAACAAAGGTTCTCCACCTCTCTAACCCCTGAACACTACACACATATAAAGTAATGGGTTTAAAGGCAAGTAAAGGGAATGGGGGTTCTATGTCCTCCACTCACACACACATAAACATAAAAACTCTTCCTCTCACCACACACATATAGACCCATGATTTTCTCTCTCACACACTCACATCTTCACATTTTTCCTTCACATACCACAGCAACACAAATAGGGAAGAAAGAGTGGATAAGAAACTGAGAGAGCAAGGGAGTAAGAGGGAAAGAGAGAGGTTCGTAGTGTACAAGGGTTGGTGGAGAAAGACTACCGCAAGGAGGGGGAGAGGAAAGGGAGACCGTTGCCGAGGTGGAGGCACAGAGGTCGCATGAATGGAATGTGTTCGCGACATAGGGATGGGTTAAAAGCTTTGGATCTAGAGGATGAGGGAGGAGATAGGCACCAATCTGAGGGAAGCTCGCAACAGCGGTGTACTGGCGGTGATTTGTAGAGGTGCCGGTGGTGGTAACTAGCAAAAAGGAGGCCAGCAGAGCTGGTGCATGCGAGGATGGGGGAGGTGCTCATGGCAAAGCTGAGCAAGGGAGTTGTCTTCACGGCACAGGGTGGTTCAAAGGGGCGTGACTATTATGGCAGCACGAAAAGGGCTGCGTGAAAAACCAATCTGGCTGCGACGCTTATGAGGGCAGGAGTGAGAGATTCGTCACGGAGGGGGTAGGCAGAACCGGTGAGGTTCCTTTCCTTCCCCTATTCTTTTCCTCTTTTCATGTAATGGTTGGCTTATGATTTAGAGTTGAGTTATTTGTTGTTGTTGTTAGTGTCTAGTTTAGGTGGTGATGGAAAGGATAAAGAGGCTGGTGAGGCAGTGGTGGAGGCATGGTGGTCATTTCAAAGGGGATGGGGAGAACACACGGTGGACGAAGAACGAAATGGCAACTGCGGTGGCACACCTTGGTTGCCGAAACCACCACCTCTCCTCTGTATTTTACACATTTTCCTTTATTTTCATATGTATTTTTGTCCTGTATATGGACTATTTGGACTGAATTTGACTGAGAATGATTTTTCCTAGACTATTATTGCTAGCTATGGTTTTGGTCACGTTTGAACTTGGACTTTGTTTGTTTAGTTTATGCTTTGCTTGGGTTTGTTTGCTGTGATTTGAGAGTGGTGAGGTTATCTTTGATCTTTCTTTGAGGAATGGTTTGTTTTGAGAACGGGAGATTTATGGTGTATGTATGTGCATGTGTGACTTATGATATCAAGATAGTGGAACATACAATTAATTAACACTAGGAGAGCACACAACCTCTTACTTGTGTTTTTCCTTTCCAGAACCTTGTTCTGTTTCGATGTTTCGTTGATTACTAGTGTATGAACACCTACATTCTTTGCTCCTGCAATATCTCTTTTTAAAGTGAATGTGGTAATGAATGATCTTGACCGACAATGATTTCTTTTTCCCCTGCTTCAATCTTGCCCATCCTCTTTGTTTCACGATCCTGGTAGGATGGAATTCTTGCCCATCATTACAGGGAGAGAGGAGGGTAAAGGATGTGAAAGAGGTGTGGCATCATGGCCATATGTCCTTTGGGGAAACAAACACATGGATATCAATGAATAAAAAAAGAAGTGTTGTACTGTCATAGGAGCAGGGAATGTTTTCTTTTTCTTTTTTGAAAAAGAGTTAAATACAAAGGAATCAGCATTTCTTGTAACTTGAAATGTGAGGTTTGGTTTTTAATATTGTCCCTCTCTCTTTTTCTAAAGACATAGACACGTATAGAGGGAGTGACACATATATAGAGAAAATGACACGTATGGAGAGAATGACTCGCATAAAAGTTTGAATGAAAATTTGTTGTCCAATAAACATGGTAGAATTTCTTTATATAGATATAAACAAAACAAAATTTGCATTCAATGAATAAACAACAACAAGTATAGTAAACACGAGGTTTACCAGATTAAGTTATAGATGGTCCTTTAAAAACATCTCATATGTGTGTCAAAGATAAAAAGTTTTTAAAAAAACTTTTAAGCATATCATACACATCGAGGCTCAGCAGATTAATACGAATATCAGAGCAACAAACAACTTGTGCTTTTAAAGATAATTTCCAGAGCTAACCATAAAAACATATGTAAGCTAAGTATCCTAGTGTGTTGAAGATAAAATAAGACAATGCATACGCATAAGAGATAAGAAGTAGACATTTATCAGTATGAAATATGATTAGCTGAGCATGAAAAGAGCATCAATATGAATCAGAGTTTGATAAACATATATGTGTATCAGAGCTTAAGAGAAACAAGGCATAAGATATAAACAACATATATGCATCATAAAAGAACATGATATATATGAGCAGAGAAAGAAAAATGATTTGTATAAAACATACAAGGCTAATTGTCAGGGATATACAAAAACATGTAAAACTTCAACAAAAAGAAAAAAATGCATGTAAAACATAAAATTTGAGCTCCCTTTGAATTCCAAAGCACTTGATTTTCTTCAAAACTTTTCGTCTCCCTCTTTCGACATCATAAAAAAAGAGGTATGCCTAGATCGAGACATTGCAGAATTTGAAGTAGCAGATCTTCCATTTGTCTAGGCTGGGCACTAATGCTCTATGATAGTTGCCTCAAATCTATCCTGTTTGGATGAAATCTCTCTTAGATTTCGCAGGATGATCTGATAGCTTACTAGAGGCTCAGTTGAGGATGGAGGTGGCAAGTTGATGGGTGTATGAGTAGTTCTGGGAGATGGCTCAGGAATGTTTAAGGGTACAGTATCCTTCAACTTAGTTGATTTAGCCTGAGTCTCATCTTGTGTAGTAGGAGGAGGTTGATAGAATGGTGCATGACCATTTGCAGAGGTGGAAGTAGTAAAAACAAAGGCAGTAGGAGCAGGAGAAGGCTTAGGGATAGCAGCAACAACATCTAGTATTTGAGCCATGGAAGCAGCAACAACTTCTTGAGCTAAAGTAGTAGGAGTATCTTGAATCGATCTGAAACATGACTTCTTGAGCTGAAGGTGCTTTAGCTTCAAATGTCCTATCCCTTTTTTTTCTCCACTAAAGTAATGTGAATGGAAGGAGGAGGTTGAGGCACTATCAGACTAAGGGTAGTTTCTAGTTCATGTGACTCTTCATTAGGTTCCTCAACAATAGGCTCAAGGTTGGACAAGACCTAATTGCCAAAGAAGTTTAATCCATCCAAACATTCTTATTTAGACTGTGGCTTTGGATCCTCAGATTTTGACATGATGTCTAGCACTTGACTTATGGTCATAAAATCCTTAGAGTCATCATAAGCTATTTCATCAGGAGCGATATGAGCTGAAAAAGAGGTATACTAAAATTGTTAAGACATAGGTCTTGAAGGCTGCTCTTCAATAACCACAAAGGGTTCAGGATCAACATTGATTTTTCTGATACTTGAGCCCTGAATACCTTTAGCCTCTTTTGGTTTCCTTACTTCTTCAAGTCTCTTTTTCTCTTATAGAATCCATTGCTCCTTGAGGATAAGGTCAGCCTCATCTTCATCTCTTGAGGGCTCGAACTCTCAGTTGCAGTCTGCTCCAATACACTTATATCCTTCAGGATAAGTGCAGCTCTTGGTACCCCCTTAAGCAGAGACCAATGAGCTTTCTTTCAGATGGGAAGTTTGTCTAGTCAGCCTTGAGGAAGATCACCTTCTATTGTCTCCATCTCACTTTCAGAAGGCTTTTGAGTTCTTGTGAGCTCCTACTTTTGTTTGACTTCTTCTTGCCTTTCTGAAGCATCTTTGACAGAACCTATTCAGACTCTGTCTTTAGAAGTTTGCTTAGCTTCTTCTGAACTATATGAATTGTTTTCTAAAAGGGCAAACTCCTTTTTGGTTTTCTTTTTCTCATCAATATTCTTCTTGGTTTTGATATCTGATCTGGCTTCATCAATCAGAATGCTAGGTTTTCTAAAGTTGGTTTTTGTAAGTATGGATTAGGTTTTCTTCTTTGCCCTAAAGGAGTTGCTAGTGTAGTTAGTACCCAGAAAGTATTCAAACCATTTTTCAGACAGAGGGTATCAGAAGTGCTAAAAGATCTTCATCAGCAGCATCCCATAGGGCACTCCGGTAGTTCTTATCTTTTCCATGGTAATGGCACTGAACATGTAGTCTGTTATCATTTTAGCCAGGCTTACTTTTCATTTGGTCATCAAATAGAAAAATAGCAGATAATCTATTCCTAATAAAGCATCTGTACTTCCTCTCCTAGGAAGAACAATGAACTGCACAATAGTAAAAACTTTTCTTACTCCTGAACTAAGCAGGGCAGTAGTAATGTTACTAGGTTTGTGCTTAGTTGAATTAGTAAGGCATTTTGACACTTCTTCGGCACTCACCCCAAGAGACTTCAACCAATCTTCATCAGCTAAGTAGTTAACTCCTACAGCAAGAGCTCTAACCATAGCAGATAGGCTAAACAACCTTATTTCCATGAAGGTATCTCTAATAGTGGTTAAGAAGGTGGTTCAGCTCCTTACCTCAAGAAAATGGTAGAAAGCAGTTACCATTCTTAGAAAAACCCTGTCAGAGATGTCCAAAAAGTATTCCCATCCTTGAAAGGTAAAAAATTCCCTAAGTAACTTGATTCAATAAGGAGTTGTTTAGCCTTTTTCTAGATGCTATTGTTCTGTGAGAGAATTCTTCCTCATAAATCACCTGCATATGAGATTCATTAAACATAATGACTGGTCCTCGCTTTGATGAAGACTTGTCGATTTCTCCTTCTTCAGCCATTGGTGAGGTATATTTGTAAAAGTGATGTAAAAAAAATTGAGTCTTAAAGATAACAAAAGGTAGCAAAGAGTCAAGTTTTATGAGAAGGAAATTAGTTTATGTTATAGAGGTGAAGGTTTGATAAACGAGGATCAGAGAAGAGGAAATGATTGTGGTTGCGTGTTTGGAAAGATGAAGGTAAAGGTAATGTGTGAGGAATGAGGTTTTTTAAGTGATGTGACGTGACTGACTGAAGGTAAAGCAACATGGGAGAGAGAAACACAAAAGAGTAGGAATTATCCTATCTTTTCATCCTTCTTTTAGAAAAAGAGTTTTTTGACACTTGAGATTACTTTCTGAACCTCACTATTTACTTTTTGATCCATTGGAGAATCTTCACATACTCATTATAGGCTCATCTACTTGTACTTGATTTTATGCTCCTATATTATTCCTTATTTTCTGACCCTTATTTCCTCTTTCTGATCAACCATTCTTCTTTCTAAAATTACAAATTGCACTTCTATCCTGACTTTTTGAACTTCTAGTCAAATCACTGATTTTGTAAAATGGGCTTATGCTGTTCTTGCATACTTGAATCTTCAATAAGGTGCTTGGCCAAGTAAACTTATGTATTCTGATGGCTTTGCTAGTTCTTCATACGGGAGTTATGGAGAGAGGATGCCCAGAGATGTTTTATGCATGAATGCTTATACAAAAATAAAAACTTCTTTTGAAAAAACTTTCTCAAGACAGAAAAGCATACAAGAGATCTTTAGCAACAAAAGAATATATTTGACACAAGGTCTTCAGTATTCACATATATTTACTTAACATCTTCATTTTGAACAAGAAAATGAATAAAATAGATTTACAGCAAGAATTTGGATTTAGAGTGCTGAAATGATTCTAGGTAAGACAAGTAGCACAAGTACTATCTCTAAAGGTAAGAAATATGAAATACTCATGAAATAGTCTTCTAGCTTGTTCCTATCCATAGCATTTGAGTACAACAAATTCCAGCATCATTTGTGCTTGTTCTTTTAGCCCTTTTTCTAGATAAGCTAGCTACAAGGATTTTGGACTATGCTGTTGGATTTTGATTTCTCCTAGACAAGGATTTTTCACAAATTTTCTAGTATAATTGCGGGTATTTTTAAAGCTATAAAAAATTTATGTTGAACTTAACATCTTAGGCTAGTCCCATGAATTTTCTTGAGCTGTGTTTTGAACTTTTACTGCCTTGAAAAAATCAAGAACCAAGATTGCAACTATGCTACATGGATTGTAGGAACTGAAGTTGTGATTTTGTATAATTTTGTTATCATTGAAAATGATTGATTTATCACTTGAAATTTTTACAAATGCTCAGTAAACATCTTGAATTTCGACGCTGATTTTTATTTTGAATTAATTCAATCATTTGCTAGGGTTAAAAATTATGAAATTTCAGTTCTGAGCTGAGGTTGAGTAGTTTCTGACCACCAAATTTTTTAATTTTGTTAGCACAGTTGTCGACACATTGAAATGTCATTGAGAATTTTTATAGCCTTTGAATTGGTTTTTTGATATGCAAGTTAATTGGTGTTATATGAGTGTGAAATCTGCCCATATGTTGTATTTATGCTAAGTCATTATAATTGAGACATAATGACATTTGGTTCAAGTATAATGTATATGAGTGCATGCTAGTGACTTTAAAGATTGGTTTGAGGCATGGTTGGAATCATATTGTGAATGAATGTGTATATGTGCCTTATGCATGCATTTGAAAAAAGAAAGTACATGATGCAGTTATATAAGAAAAGATAATGTATAAATTTCAGTCGTGCATGTTCTGACATATGGAGAAAATAGAAACAAGAATTGTGTTGAATGAGGGGAAGGCAAAAAGAGAAACTTTCCTAGAGATAAAGGGGAAAGCAAAAAGAGGAACTTGCCTAGAGATATTATGAGTCGGTAGACGTAAAGGCTAGGAATAGATCTGTGTGAGATTTTGAAAAGGAAAAAATGAAGTCCGATGATCACGTATAGGAATGAGTCTAGTCCTGATAAGCAATCTATTTCCTTTATGTGATGTGAACCACTATAAATACCTTGTGGTAAAAACTATGCATTGTGGAGTTGTCTATAGTAAATATTCATTGGGTATACACTAAGTCTTTCCTATGTCGAAGGAAAAAGAAAAATGCACCGAGTTGAGTTTTATGGTCACAAGTGAAACCAGGTCCCTTTGAGATAAGTTCACTACATTTAACATATACATACTCATATCTTATTTAATTGCTTGATTAGGATTATTAACTATATGTTTGAGCTTTATGATATATATGTATCAAGTGATTAATTGTTAAAAGCTGCCTACTTTGAAGAGATGATTTTAGAACTTTAAAAATGAATCTTTAATATGTATTGCATGATCACGTTTTCTTGGTAAACCGAAGTGGTTGAGGGCAATGAAGATGACATTATGATTGTGTAATTATAGAGTTACCCTACTGAGAATTGTATAATTTTCACCCCTATGTGTTTTTGTGTTCTCGTGTCAACTCCAGGTTGATCCAGAGAGCAATGGTGCTGCTATGTGAAAGAACTCTGGATTGTAGTAGTTTAGTAGTTGATGTTTTTACTTATTATACTTAGGTGGAGTTACATGCATGTAAATGTAATAGAGAATGTATATGTATTAAAGCTCTTAGAAGAGCTTCCTTTGTACTTAGGTATGTATTAATAAATGTTGTGTTTCTTTGTTATGTATTTTAATAGAATTACACCTAGTTATTTCACGCATTAATTGGGCTTGCAATAGATATTTAAGAAGGGTCCGCTAATTTACAAATAATGTAACGTCCAGTGAAGTTGAGGAGTGATCTCCGATATAAGAAGGTACGGACAAGGATTGGCTCCTGGTAGACTTCTAAGCGGAGAGATAAATGAATGAACCGATTACACACCCGAATGAGAGGGATCCTAAGACTGTGTAGGTATGGGTCTATACAGTTAAGGAGGGCTTATATGAATTGATTTGTACTAACTATACCAACAAGATGCATCTTCTTTTCGATAGCCCATCACTAAAGAACTCAATAGTTAAGTGTGCTTTGTAACACCCCGTTTTTCTCTAAACTTTTAAATGACCAAAATGCCCCTGAGGTCATTTTTACCTGAAACATGAGGACGAACGGTCTCGGCCATCCTCACAAGGCTTTTATGATATATGAAGGGGATTATATGTTTATGAATGTTAACAAGGCAGAGAAATCTCATTTATGAGGTTTCTATGTATAAATGACCAAAATACCCCTAACCTGATTTAAGGCGGTTTTAAGTTTTAACTCCGACCCGGACTTGTTCCGGAGATCAAAAATGATGTTTTAAGGCATAAACTATGTTGGTTTAAGTCCCGGAGGTCCTAGGCAACTTTTGGTAAAAATTACAATTTTATCCCTGCTTAGTGCATTTTACGTCTAACAAGTTACTTAACTCAAACCTAAGCAATATTTGGCTCTAATGAAAGGTTAATTAATTTCCTTAATTAGTCTAGAGCTAAAATAATTATTTAAGGTTGATTAGAACCTAAAATTTCTTAAGGAAATTTACAACTCAATTCTAATTTTTTTCTTTCTTTAAAGAAAAAGCAACTATGAATAGTATTTTTACTATTCACACTTCTATTCCCAAGAACACTTTCATTCCCAAGAAAAAGTTGTCACACTTTAATCACTAGTCATAGGAGTTTGACTCCATCAATCCTACAAGATTACTCTTAGTCCAAGGTATTATGGTCCTAATTAGCTAATTAGTCCACCTAAACACTTGGTTACACAACCTTAATTAGTGACCTAACCTTGTTTACTCCTAAACACTTCACTAGTACATGATTAAATTGAAAGAAATCTTCCTTCCCATGGCCTTATAATTTCAGCCACTTTTCCCCCCAAAAATTCAAAAGAATGATAATTTATGTTGTCAATCAAGTTGTCCTTCAAAAGCCACCCTAAGTATAATCAAGTTGTCCATCAAACCTTATAATGTAATGCCCCGATTTTCTGCTAGAGTGAAAATGACCAAAATGCCCCTGAGGTCATTATCAGCCCGGAATTCAAGGAAAGCCAGGTTCGGCAGCACTCGAAGGGCAAACTCAATGTTGGAAGGGGATTGGATGACTTGTGTTTCTTTCCGGGATCGAAAATCTCATTTTTCGAGTTTTCAGGTCAAAATGACCAAAACGCCCCTGTGGTGTTTTACCCTTTTGCAAGTGCCGGATGAGCCCAAAACCTCTCTAGTTGGGTTTAAAAGACGTTTTTATGTATTCTGTGGTCTCAGTTTTGGTCCCGGAGGTCCCGGGCAAAATAAGTGCAAAATTACGGTTTTGCCCGTAGTTTCATATGTTTACACCTAATCACACGGTTAAGCGAAACCTAAGCAATATTAGGCTCTAATCGAAGGTTAATTAATTTCCATAATTAATCTAAGGTCAAAATAATTTAATAAGGATGATTAGAACCTAAAATTGCTTAGATAAACTTAAAACCCTATCTTAAATTCAAGGACTTTGAGTGTAGGAATCAATGAATAGTGTGCAAATAGTGCACAAATAGTGTTTTCTCTTTCTTTCCTTAAATCATGGGATTGTGATACACATTGTTTATTCACAAATGAGTTTTAAATTCTCTAATGATGTAAGAGCACTCCTAACCTTGTCATAAAATTCCTAATACACATGCTTAGTTACCTAAACTTAAGCTTAATTACTCCTAACCTTGTACCTAAACTAACCTACACTTAATCCTATCATTAACACCCAATTACATGGAAGATTTTCCTCTCTCCTTGCTGCCCAAATCTGACCAAAAATCATCCCCATTTTCATGAATTATTTCATTTCAAACTTAAAGGAAAATCACCTCAAATCACCTTACTTGTCATGCCTTGTCATAATTTCAATCAAGCTTGCTTTTCCAAATGAATAACCAAGTAAAATAAATCATTCTCTTCAATTATTTGTGGCTGAAAAACTTCCAGCCATGTTGGTCTTCTAGAAGCCTAATTTCATCCACAATTTAAAGAAAAGATCACTCAAAAACCCATGCTTGAAGCCATACCTTGTGTCATGAGCTCCATGCTTCAAACCATGCTTGTATGACACCATCAAAGAGATATTTTCTCTTTCTTACCATCAGCCATGCTTTCCATTCTCTCACCTATCACTTTGTTTTTCTATAAATAGGGAGCTTGTGTTAGCATTGGATGCACATTGAGCATTTGCTAAAGCTTAGAGTAGTCTTGCTAGTTTCTTTCTTTCTCTCTAGTCCCAAAGAGTTCCTTTCTTTTTCATCTTCATCTTTTTCATCTCTTTACTTCATCATCATCATCTCATAACCTTCACACATCACTCCATAACCTTGAATCACCATCAAACCTCTCAAATATTTCATCTCAAACACAACCTCACCTCAAACACAACTCTAACCTCCTTATCTCCCCTTGGCCGAAAACATCAAGCCTTTTGGAGGAGCTCATCATCTTGTTTTCTTCTCTCAAAGTTCAAGCTCTTTGTCTTCACTCTAGGTAGGAGTGTTTCTTTGCATCTCATTTCCATGAAAAATGAGTTTTTCTCTAGCTACCTCTTGGAATTTCTTTTTAAAACTCTCTTGGTTTCCTTCTTGAGTTTTTGGCCTTCATGACCTTTAAACTCATACATGATGGCTTGATGATGGGGACCTCTAGATGATGACTATGTGTTCATCATAATGAGACCCCTAAAGCTTGAGTTTTCTTTAGTTTTTATTATTATGCTATGAAGTTCACTAAAGTTTTCAACTTAAGAAAATAAGAATGATTTCAAAAAGGAATATGGATTACTTTCTCTTGGCCTCATGATTTCGGCCATAATTCCTTTCCTTGAAAATATGGAGATTTCTTTTAGTTCCATTCTCTTGACTTGATGAGACTATGTTGGGGTTGTGAATATTGGTTCTTTAAAGTCTTGGACGAGCTCTAGTTATTAAACCAAAATGAACTTGCATTCATATTTAGTTTATGCCTTGCATAGCATGATTTATTTTTATGTCATCACTAATGCTCTAAGACTAAAAAATGAACTTGCATATTCATATTTAATTTCCAAGCATTGCATTTCACGTTTATTATTCAAATCATCACTTAAAATCCAAGATAATAACAAGTTGCATCTCATATTTATTTTGAGCTATTTACTTTTCAAGTTCTCACTTTATTTCCCTAATGAACAATAAAAATGAAGTGCATGGCATGTTTATGTTTTGTCATCACCTAAAGCTCTAGAGCTCAAAGATTTGTCCCAAGGTCTCAAATGAGAGTTAGACATGGAAAGCATTCTCTTAGAATGCCCACTTGGGCTATGTGAGATGAATGAACTTAGGATAAGTTTCATTTGATCACAAATGCCTATAAGCTGTGCTTTATAATTTTTTAAGTCTATGTGGATTCAAGGAACATATAGAACTAAGTTTTATGAATTTAGGACCTCTTGAAATAAATTCAACTTAGCTACTGCCCTTATAAATATCTTGATGATTTTAGATGTTAAAAATGTTTACAAAAGAGTTTTGAAGGTTTTAAAAAGGTTCCAAGAGAAACTAGTATCCTATGTGCTTTAAAAAGTATGTTTTATGCCTTTGTATGGAGAGTGTTGTGTAGGTTCCGCCTTGCTATGTTTGGCCACTGTATGAGCTGTTTTAACGATGATAACATGCTTATGTTTAAGTATGATCAATGGAAAAACTCATAAGTAAAAGATAAGAAAGGTTAGAAACTAGAAAAGAATTAATTTGAGAGTTCTAGATCCCTTAATGTTAGAATTTTCTGGATTCTGTCCAGCAAGGTTTAGTAATGATAATCATGGTTCTAAATTAGTTTAAATGTGTAGAAATGACTCATAATTGGTTTAGGACTTGATCTTGGTGCCTTAGGAGCAAACCGAACTTAGAAAGGGTCATTGTCGTGACTCCTAGGTACCCGTAAAGTTGAAATTATGAATTCTGCACCTTTGAGATTGAGAGATATTCTTGACCATAGTATGAAGAGAGATATACATTACTCATAACCTCCTAAGTACCCGAGAGGTTAGCTTTGAATGATTCATAACTTAGACTGTGAGTTAAAGACCATAGCGGTCAATGCATAAGACATTAAGAATATGAGAATGATATTTATATGATACTAAGGTATGTTAAGATGTTTTGCGATGATGCATATGTTATGTGAAGGATGATGACGTTATTCATATGAGGAATTCATGAGGATATATGTTTATGTGGCATAAAACAAATTTGGAAGAAATTCGGCGTGATGCCATCGTGCCACCGAATTTCAGACAAATTTGGGGACTTAAAGATTTTGAAAATTAAGGTACTAAGATGGGTTCTAGGATGACACCGGTTTGGCCGAGCACCTCCATAGAACTCATGTGACATCGGTACCCATTTTTTTTACTCTTAGGTGACACCGGTTCGACCGAGCAGCCCTAAGAGATTTGCCCCCTAACCCGTACTCAGATAGTCATGATTTATGATTTATGATACGCTTATCATTAAATGGTAAGTAAGAACTAGTGATGACTAGTTAAGGTATGAGCTCATAACCTAGAGATGGACACGTTCTGGGTGACACCGGTTCGGCCGAGCACTCCCAGTTCGATTGTCTTTTAGGGTGGCCCATAAGGAAGAGAAGTTTTATGATTATGATTATGTCACTAAGTTTGTCCCATATGAATGTGTTCTAATTGCCACTTAATACCACTAAGTATGATGATGATTGATGTATGTGCATTAAGTAGCGCCACGCATACATTCTTTATTATGTTGCATTCATGACATTAAGATCATCCTAAAATGAATGGACCTTGGCTAAAATACACTTTAGAACTTAAAATGAACTTGATATATGCTCACTTGTCTTTATGAAATAAACCCAAGGTTCCTGGGGATGTGAACGATGTAACCCTAGGATAGGAGACTCCTACTGAGATTCTTTACTAAGAATTCTCACTCCTCTCTCTCTTCTCCCGTCACATCTTCAGAAAGCGATGGCGATGTTTGTTGACTTCATTGACACGCCAGCCAGGGAGGTGCACTACACCCGGTGGAGCTTTCAGTACACAAGCATTGCAAGGATATTCCCTTCGGCTGTATCTTTTGGGAGGGGTGGTGGATTTATACTCGTAGCTTACTAGGAGGGTAGGATTTTGGATTTTTATTGTAGTCGCACCCTACACTTGTGTTTCTTGTTGTATTTTATTTCTTCTGTATTACAAGCTCTGCTGTACCTATCTGGTATGACTACCTATGTACTCTAAATATATTATTAATGAAATGTTTCTCTTGTTATGATGATTTCTGCTCCACCATTATATGTTTTCCTTTTTGAGTTCTCTCTATGAGTGTTAATCATGTCTCACGTTTCTGTTATTCGAATAGTTAAGTTCATGCTCTCACTTTGTTTTATACTTTAAAAAACAATTTTACCATAATTTCTGCTAAATATTTTTAAGAAAAGGATGAGACTATGAGGTAATAGCCTAATGTATAACCTAATGTGTTCTAGAAAGTTGGGTTAAAATTAGGGTGTTACATATGACACCATGAATGATAACACAAGAGATTTTTCTTCTCTCCTTCTTCCTCAAGAAGTTTTGGCCAACTTCTTTCCCTCCACTCCTTCATGATTCATTTGCCTATAAATACACAACACCACACAACGTCATTCCTTTGCTCACTTCTTGCAAAATCTCTAAAGTCTCAAGCTCTCTTACTTCTTTTTCTCTTAAGCTTCCAAGAGTTCTTCAAGCTCAAGTTCTTCCTCTCCTTTTTCGAAAACCACAAGGTAGGGAAACTTTCCAAATATGTCTTTGATTTCTATGTTGAATCTTGTTGGGAAATAATGAAAGGTGGAATCTCCATGTTGCTTCTTTATTTTCGGTTTCTTCCTTTTCTTTTCCTTTGACTTTTGGCCTCAAGGCCTTGAACATGATAGCTTGATGATGAGTGCTCTCTAGAGGTGACCATGAGTTTATCTCACATGAGACCTCTAAAGCTTGACTTTTTCTTAAAGAAAAGTTTCATCTTTTACAAGTTTAGTCAAGAATGAGGTTATGTTTCTCTTGAATGTTTGAACTTCTCTTTTCTCCTTTATGATTCGGCCATGAAGGCCTTTGGCCCTTGGAAAAATGAAAGCTTGATGATGAGGGTGTTATGTTGGTGTTTGTCACTCAATAACCCCTAAAGCTTGAATTTTTCACAAGGAAAGTTTCATCCTTTTTCAAGGATAAGTAAAGGAGGAGTTTATGTTTCTCTTGAACACTTCTTGGACTTCCGTTGTTCTTTCATATTTTCGGCCATGAGAGTTTCTAAAGCTTGGAAAAATGAAAGCTTGATGATGAGGGTTTCATGTTAATGCTTGTCACATGAACAAACTCTAAAGCTTGAAACTTTAACCTTAAACCAAGCATGGTTTTGGTTTTGCTTTCTTCTTTAACACGAACTTTGTTTTAATGTTAGTTTTGAAGGAAGCCTTGTACTCAATGATGAGCACTTAGGATGTTGATGTCATACATCATCAAGATCTTGGTCCCTAGAGTTTAAAAATGGTTCATTCTTCTTGATGAGGATTCAACCATCTTCAAGTTTCTAAGGTTATGATTTATTTTAAGTATTCTAGCACTAGTAGTTCTCTTTTCTTGTGAGGATGTGGTTTGGGTTGGAACTATGTTATTTCTAAAAGTCTTGCAAGAACTCTAGACAAGATATAAAAGTAACTTGCATTCACGTTTACTTTATGCTTTGCATAGCACGTTTATTTTCTATGCTATCACTAAACCCTAAGATAAAGAACGAACTTGCATAATGCACGTTTAAATTACAAGTTTTGCATTTCATGTTATCTTTCAAGCCATCACTAAACTCAAAGACTAAAAATGAAGGTGCATCTCATATTTATTTTGAGCTATCACCTTACTCTCTAATGGACTACAAAAATGGAGTGCATAGCACATTTACTTTTATGCCATCACCTAAAATTACTAGAGCTCAAAGACTTGCCCATTTCATCTTGAGAAAAGTTAAATCAAGAAAGTATCTTCTTGAAATGTATTCGGCCATGTGATGATGAAAGCTCTAGGATGAGTTTTCACTAGTTACAAGAGCCTATAGTTTATCTTTTAAGTTTTCCTAAACATAAGTGACACTTAAAAGTATTTTGAGTATGTTCCTCTAATTAGGATTTCAACCATGAGAAAAATTAAAGGGCTGTTGCCCCATGTATTTTATAAGAGTTCTTGACAAGATAAATTTATTTCTAAGATGTTTTTGAAGTCCTAAAATTGTTCCAAGAGAAACTAGCTACCTATGTATATTGAAAAAGAAGTTTATACATGATTTGATGACTAACCATTTTCGGTTCTTCCATGTTCATTTCCAGCACCTTAAATCATATTTTGGGTGGTCTAAATATGCTTAAATACCTTGCCAAGTACATGATAATTGTTCTAGACATTTTGGAGCATGCTTAATTACTTGAATTGCTTGAAATGTGAATTCTAGAACCCCATAAGTACAGAAAATATGAATTCTGTCCCAGCATTATTAACATCCATAGAATCACATTATATGATGTCTAGATCAGTGAGAGTGACTCATAATTGGCTTAGGTATTAATTGTTGCATCATAGAAAAAGTCGGATGTGAGAAAAGGTTTAAAATGGATCTTTTAGAACATCGTAATTCATCTAACTTAAGCTTACTGCCAATGCTGTCCAGCCATGATTAATTAGGTTTTAGGACTTAATAAATTATGGTAATGAGATTAATCAATCCCTTAGAGGTACACGAAAATAATTTAGAAGTTTGAGATTACCCGATTGAGGGTTTTCACTCTTAAGGGAAAGGTTTAAGCATTACTCTATGAATGATGAATTGGTGTTTACCTCATGACTTATATGATGCTATGTGAACTATTATTCCTAAATGATAGTTTTATTATTGCATGTGATTGTTCTTTGAGAACTTAGAGATGCCTATGTTGTGATGAAAGATATGTGACATGCATGAAACTATGTGGCATCTCAATAAAACATGCTAAGACTTAAGGTGACTTAAACCATGTGAAAATGATCCTTGAACCACCAAACCAAGGGTGGGGAATGAGGTGATTCTAGCCCCCTAGACCCGTACTTTAAGTCGAGACCTTTAACTTATCAAAAAGGATAAGTTTATGTGCTAGTGACGACTAGCGTGGTATGAGCTCATAACCTATAAGTTTCTCCAAAGGGAGATCAGTTAGGGTGGCCCCAGGAAGAAAATATTGAGGTTTTAATGTCACCTAAAGTAACCAAGATATGTACCATGTACCATGTTCTAAGAACTATGATCTTATGCACCATGAATTTATGAGTTTATGTGCCATGCCCCATGATATAAGAAACCATGGTTTATGATTTATGTACCATGACTTATGATTCAAGTTTTAGGACTTATAGACTACATAACCAAGAAGTTTTAGAATTTAAAAGGAATGGGCCTCAGAGATTGATGTTTGCGAACTTCATAATTGAACTATTATATTCCCATGTTTTCACTAAGAAACCGAGGTTCCTGGAGACGTATATGATGACACTTAGATATGAGGAAAAATGTAACACCCTAGTAATTAACCAGATACACCTAGGTTGAATCTGATTAATGACTAGACTTTACTCCTTGCTTTGGTTCTTTCTTCATAATTTGAAAATACTTAGTGAAATTACGAGCCATTTTTTTTTTAAACACATAATTGAAAACGTGAGCCGAGTACAACGTGAACGAGTAAGCGGGGTATAATAAGACGTTTAGGAATATATCACATCATATCACTTAGGCTCCATCATATAACATCCATAAGCACATTATAGCATATATTTACATACAATAACCTCACTCAAAGGGTGGGTTATGTTCATACATCATTATCTTATGCAAACCCATAAAAGAAAATATACTTAAGGAAATACATGCCCCTAAACTAGATAACTCCATAAGCCGAAGGTTATCCTAAAACTAGGGTGCATGATCACACATAAATCTACTAAGAACCTTCTATGGCCACTTTGTCTGGAAATGGGGAATAAATCCGATCCACTGATGAGCTCCCTCGGGAGGGGACACACGAGATGCACCAGGCTGGGGTCGCATGGACGGCCTTCTCGCTAACCTCGGCTGAACAACTGTTTCCTCACTACCCTCTCTTACACGTGTGGGAGTAGGAGCAGAGCTCTCAGAATATACATGAGTAGGAGTGTCCTCTGAAGGATCGGTTTGAATATCTCGTCTCGGGAACATACTGTGGAAATCCATGGACAGCAGATGAAGCGGGATAAGAACGTAACATCCTTTCATCAAGTGGACGTGCATGTTCGAAAACCATTTCATCGCCATAGGGAGAAGTAGGAGAAAATCGATAACTAGGGACAGGATGTGCAAATGGACGACCTATGTAAATAAAAACACGAACTGCGCACCTCCTTTCAAAATGATAGGAGCGATGCACCGGATCATAGTGGAATTTTCAAGCTTTAGAGGCCTAACTTGTGATGGATTTACAACCCACCCTCAAGGTCCTCATCATCAAGCCATCATCTTAGTTCCACCTAGGCCATATGGTTGAATTGGTTAAAGAAAAATTGAAGAGGAAAACCAAAATGAAAAGCTAAGACAAGTTCATAATTTCATCATTTTGAGCTAAAAACACAACTCCTCAAAGCATAGAAATAAATTTAGAAACTACTCCCTACCTAATCTGAGTTGAAGAAGAGGAAGAGAACTTGGTTTCTTGAAGTGAAATGAAACAAAATCTCTTTGAAAAATTGAAGAAAGAATTCAGCCAAAGGGGAGGAAGAAAGAAAGTTTTTGGTGCTCCTAAAAACTAGTTATGAACCAAGCATTCCAAGACCACTCAAGCAAGCCTATTTATAGAAGATTTTGAGGCTTCTAATTGGCCAAAATGATGAGGTAGTGGACGGAATTTTGCAGGAGAAATAAGGGAGGAAAAATCATTTTAGACAAAGTTGTATGAAATTAAGGAATTATGTCTCTTATGGTGACATTTTGGCATTTTGTTTTAGTGCAACTTTTGGCAATAATTCAGCTGCATAATGGCATCAATAATTTCATCCATTACAGCCCAAAGAAGTGAAATTTGTGTGTTCCATGCATTATTTAGGTGTAGGCAAGGTATTCATGTAATTTAGAGAATTTACGGTTAAGGGTTTAAGTGAATTAGTAAGCAATTTGGGTATTTTTGAGCAATTTTGGGTTCTAATCAATCTAAATACATAATTTCGACTCTAGATTAATATTTAGAATTTAATAAGCTTTAATTTGAGCCTAATATTGCTTAGGTTTCGATACTAATCAAAAATCCCGAAATTAAACTCGCCAAAAACAGGGGCAAAATCGTACTTTCACTTAAAAATTGCCCGAGGCCACCCGAGCTTAACCAATGGTTAATCATGGCTTAAAAACACATTTTAAAACATTTTAGTGAGGTTCGGGCTCAGTCGGCACGCATCGAAGTTAAACAACCCTTGAGGCGTTTTGGTCATTTTCACAAGCGTCGGAACTCAAAATTGAGATCCTTCGCTCTATTAACACACATAACACAAACAATCCCTTATTATCCTCAAAATATCCCCTTGAGAATAGGTGGGGCCCACGATCCTCATTTTACGAGTAAAATAACTTCAGGGCATTTTGGTCATTTTATACGTCTGAAATTCGGGATTTGCGACTCTGCATGAATCGCTCCTAACCTCTCTTCTAATGTTATATTCCTTTATTGAGGATTGTTCAGCCTCAAATCTTATGTAACAATTACCTACTGTAATTCTGTAATTGAGTAATTTCTAATGACAAGAAAATTACAAGAAAAATTGGGGCGTTACATTACTCCCTCCTTAAAAGAATTTCGCCGGAATTGCTACCTGAGAACAACTCTTGGGTATTGTGCTTTCATGTTTGATTCCAGCTCCCATGTAAGTTCTTCGGTTTCACCTCGTCCCCATGCTACTTTGACCAGGGTACACCTTGTTCCTTAACTGTTTAACTCCTCGATCGACGATTCTCGTGGGTAGTAAGTTAAATGTCAGGTTATCTCTTAATTGTACATGTTCGCTCTAGTACATGACTCGGGTCGATTGATACTTTCTTAATCGAGAGACATGGAAAACATCATGAAGGTTGGATAGACTGGGGTAGGGCTATACGGTGAGCTACAGATCCTACTTTGGTAAGGATTTCAAACGGACCAAGAAATCTGGGCTCAATTTCTTTACTTTTATTGCTCGGCTTATGCCTGGTGGTGGGGTGATCCTTAGGAACACGTGGTCCCCTTCTTGAAAATCTAGCGGTTTTCGCCGCTTGTCCGCATAGTTTTTCTCATCAACTTTGAGCGGTAAGAATCTTATCCCTAATCTTCTTGATTTGTTCCGTTGTTTCCCTCACAATATCAGGTCCGAGTAACCTTTGCTCTCAGGGTTCATACCAACATAAGGGAGATTGACATTTCGCCCATAGAGGGCCTCATACGATTGCCATACCGATACTTGCATGATAATCGTTGTTATATGCAAATTCAATCGATGGCAGTACTTATCCCAACTTCCCTTTGATCTAAAACACATGCCCTTAACATATCCTCCAAGGTTTGGATAGTTCTTTCAGATTGACCGTCTGTTTGGGGTGATAGGCCGTGCTTAGACACGACTTTGAACCAAATGCCTTTTGAAAGGCTCCCCAAAATCGTGACGTAAACCGCGGATCCTGGTCCGAGATTATCGTCGACAAAGACCCCATGTAACCTTACTATCTCCTGAATATATAATTGTGCTAACCTATCCAAGGAATAAGTCACCTTAATAGGTAAAAAGTGGGTCGACTTACAATCGATCCACGATTACCCATATGGTATCATGATTCATTTGGGTCCTCGGTAATCCAAATACAAAATCCATGGAGATACTATCCCACTTCCACTCAGTGGATCGACAGAGGTTGCAGCATTCCGCAGGGTTTTTGGTGTTCAATCTTCACCTTTTGACACACCAAGCACTTACTCACCCATGTGCACACATCTTTCTTCATTCCAGGCCACCGTAACATCTTCTTCAAATCTTGATACATCTTGGTGGCACCAGGATGAAGCGGTAAAATGGCTCTTATGGGCTTCCTCCAAAATATCCTTTCTGAGGCCACCACTAGCAGTACACATATTCGACCTTTAAACCTCCACAAATCGTCCATTCCTTGGGTAAAACCTATCAACTTTCCCGCCTTCACTGCCTCTAAAGTCTCTTGAAACTCAGCCTCGTCCCCTTGAGCTTGAACAATCCTTTCTTTGAACTCACTTGTCACTCTAAGATGACAAGCTCTGATGCCCTTAGTGGTCAAAGTCATTCCTAGGTTTAAGTCCCTAAATTGCTCAATCAATTCAACCTCCTTCACCATCAAACGGGACACTTGTAAGGACTTCCTACTCAAAGCATCGGCTACTACATTAGCTTTACCAGATGGTAGTTCAATCCAAAATCATAATCTTTCAAGAACTCCATCCATCGCCTTTGCCTCATGTTTAGCTCTTTTTGATCAAAGAGATATTTCAAACTCTTGTGATCGGAAAACACCTCAAACTTAACTCCATATAAATGGTGTCTCCAAATCTTTAGAGCAAACACGACGGCAGCTAACTCAAGGTCATGGGTAGGGTAGTTTGCCTCATGTGGCTTGAGTTGTCTTGATGCATAGGCCACCACTTGCCTATCTTGCATCAATACACAACCTAAACCCTTTTTTGAAGCATCACAATACACCTCGAAAGGCACATTGGGGTCGGGTAACACTAAAACAGGGGTAGAGGTTAGCTTGTGTTTTAACTCTTGAAAGCTCTTTTCACACTCCGGGGTCCATGAAAAAGGGGTGTTCTTCCTAGTCAGCTTGGTCAAAGGTAGGGAAATCTGGGAAAATCCCTTGATAAATCGACGGTAATAACCGGCTAAACCCAAAAAGCTCCTTACTTCAGTTACAGTGGTTGGTCTTTCCCAGTTTACTACCGCTTCTACCTTACTAGGATCTACAGCAATTCCTTTCTTAGATACTACATGCCCTAAAAATTGCACCTTATCCAACCAAAACTCACACTTGGAAATCTTGGCATATAGTTTCTTTTCCTTCAAGATCTTCAGTACTATGGTCAGGTGGCATTCATGCTCTTCATGGGTCTTAGAATATATGAGAATGTCATCTATAAAGACAACTACAAACTGATCTAAATAGGGCCGAAAGATCCTATTCATGTAATCCATAAAAATAGCTGGAGCATTGGTTAACCCAAAGGACATTACTGCAAACTCAAAATGGCCGTATCGAGTGCGAAAGGCCGTTTTAGGTATGTCTTCATCTCTCACTCTAATTTGATGGTAGCCTGACCTCAAATCTATCTTAGAAAACACTACCGCACCTTTCAGTTGGTCCATCAAATCATCGATCCTAGGCAGAGGATACTTGTTTTTCACCGTTACTTTATTCAACTGCCGATAATCTACACACATCCTCATACTCCCATCCTTTTTCTTTACAAACAACACAGGGCTCCCCAAGGTGATGCACTAGGCCTAACAAACTTTTTCTCCAATAAATCTTCCAATTGAGTTTTTAACTCGGTCAATTCTAATGGGGACATCCTGTATGGGGCTATGGATATAGGTCCCGCACCCTAAGCAATTCTATGGAAAACTCTATCTCTCTCGGGGAAACTCGTATCTCATCTGGAAATACTTCAGGATAATTTCTTACTATTGGTATCTCATCGATACTTTGCTCAAAGTCTACATCACTAGCGGCTAAGAAAATGTAACCTTTACTCTCACCCTTACCACAATCCATTTCCACAAAGATTATGTAAAGACTTATGGGTTTCTTAGGTTCAATAGGAACAGGAAGAAAAGTGATGGTTTTCTCATAATTTAACGAAGACACGGTTGGCCTTAAGCCAATCCATGCCAAGAATCACATCTAAACCTCGCATGGGTAAGCAAATAAGATCTAAAACAAAGGATCTATTATCTATAATAAAACTACAATCTAAACAACATTTACAAGTCCTAACGGGTTTTCCAAACGGGGTACAAACAATAAGGTCAAAAGGAAGCTCACCATAGGTAAATTAAGGCTTTTAACACATGAATGGGAGATAAAAGAATGAGAAGCGCTAATCATATAGTACAATTAAGTCTTTACCATGCATATTACCCTTACCTTCCACGAGATTTCGTGACTTCGTTGTTTCTTCAAAGATTAACAAGAAATACCCTTCCCTGGTATTGCGGCTTGGGATTGGGGTTGGCGGGTTTCTTTCCGTGCATTCTCGGGAGTAATGACCTGGTTTTCCACACCGATAGCACACGCTTGTTCGGCTCGACATGGCATGCTCCCATGATTCTTGCCGCATTTGGGACATTCCATGGATGGCGCAGCCGTGGAGGTACCTTGGACCTCTTTGTGGTGCTTTCCCTTTATTATTGTTATTGTTGTTGTTGTGATTGTTACTTTGGGGTTATTGTTGTAGCGGTTGTTATTATAGCGATTGTTGTTGTTTGGCCTTCCTTGTTGAAAATTTCTTTGTGTCCCTTGTGGTCTTGATTGAGGGGGAAATGGAGGTCGATTCGCCTCTTGAATCTGACCTTGAGGTGTCAACTTTTGGTAATATTATCGACTTTGGGGTGTTTAGTTTTCTCCGACCTTCTTCAATAATTCGACATTTGTTAACTAGGGTAGAGAAATCCCTAATCTCCAAATGTGCAATCGCCACATTAAGTTCCGCCTTCAACCCCGACTCGTATTTAATGCATTTCCAAGACTCATCAGATTTCCTTGGTACATTCTTGAGAACTTAATGAGTTCTTCAACTGGCGATGTATCGGGCCACATTCATATTCCCTGGACAAATTTCATGAATTCAATGTCCTTGGCATTTCTAACTGACTGGAAAGTACTTTTCATAAAAATGGACCTTGAAAAGTTCCCAATCAATGTCCACGCTTGGTCGTCTCCAGGAGTCTTTGAACACCCGCCCACCGTAAACCGCATCACCTTCAAGCATATGAGTAGCGAATGTGACCTTTTGCTCCTCCGAGCATGGGACTACAAAGAAAGACCTTCTCAATATTCGAATCCATTCATCCGCAATATTTGGATTCAGTTGTCCCCTTGAAAACCGGTGGGTTTGCCTTACGAAACTCCCCAAACAGGCATGTTCAGAATCTCATGTCCTTGATTCATATTGGCTTGACGATCCTGATCCATTCGCTCCATCATCATTCTCATGGTCCTTGCTACGTCGCGGAGTGCTTGGCTGTCTCGTTGTCTTGATTATTCTGCGGTCGCGCTCCTAGTCCGTTGTCGACGTGCCATTGGTCCCTATACACACAAAACAAAGAACACCGAGGTGATCGTGCCCAATATTCCATGCAAAGTGAGCAAGTTACCATGGCACTTTCAACATACAGTAGTCATGTATTTCTAATCCTCAAGCTCATCCTAATGATAAACATCTACACATGACGTCACTAACGTATTATGCTTTAGAAGCATAGCTAGTCCAATCCTCAGGCTCCATGAGAATCGAATCAAGCCTGATACCAAAATGTAACACCCTAGTAATTAACCAGATACACCTAGGTTGAATCTGATTAATGACTAGACTTTACTCCTTGCTTTGGTTCTTTCTTCATAATTTGAAAATACTTAGTGAAATTACGAGCCATTTTTTTAAACACATAATTGAAAACGTGAGCCGAGTACAACGTGAACGAGTAAGCGGGGTATAATAAGACGTTTAGGAATATATCACATCATATCACTTAGGCTCCATCATATAACATCCATAAGCACATTATAGCATATATTTACATACAATAACCTCACTCAAAGGGTGGGTTATGTTCATACATCATTATCTTATGCAAACCCATAAAAGAAAATATACTTAAGGAAATACATGCCCCTAAACTAGATAACTCCATAAGCCGGGAAGGTTATCCTAAAACTAGGGTGCATGATCACACATAAATCTACTAAGAACCTTCTATGGCCACTGTCCTCGAAATGGGGGAATAAATCCGATCCACTGATGAGCTCCCTCGGGAGGGGACACACGAGATGCACCAGGCTGGGGTCGCATGGACGGCCTTCTCGCTAACCTCGGCTGAACAACTGTTTCCTCACTACCCTCTCTTACACGTGTGGGAGTAGGAGCAGAGCTCTCAGAATATACATGAGTAGGAGTGTCCTCTCAAGGATCAGTTTGAATATCTCGTCTCGAACATACTCTCGAAATCCATGGACAGCAGATGAAGCGGGATAAGAACGTAACATCCTTTCATCAAGTGGACGTGCATGTTTGAAAACCATTTCATCGCCATAGGGAGAAGTAGGAGAAAATCGATAACTAGGGACAGGATGTGCAAATGGACGACCTATGTAAATAAAAACACGAACTGCGCACCTCCCTTCAAAATGATACGAGCGATGCACCGGATCATAGTGGAATTTTCAAGCTTTAGAGGCCTAACTTGTGATGGATTTACAACCCACCCTCAAGGTCCTCATCATCAAGCCATCATCTTAGTTCCACCTAGGCCATATGGTTGAATTGGTTAAAGAAAAATTGAAGAGGAAAACCAAAATGAAAAGCTAAGGCAAGTTCATAATTTCATCATTTTGAGCTAAAAACACAACTCCTCAAAGCATAGAAATAAATTTAGAAACTACTCCCTACCTAATCTGAGTTGAAGAAGAGGAAGAGAACTTGGTTTCTTGAAGTGAAATGAAACAAAATCTCTTTGAAAAATTGAAGAAAGAATTCAGCCAAAGGGGAGGAAGAAAGAAAGTTTTTGGTGCTCCTAAAAACTAGTTATGAACCAAGCATTCCAAGACCACTCAAACAAGCCTATTTATAGAAGATTTTGAGGCTTCTAATTGGCCAAAATGATGAGGTAGTGGACGGAATTTTGCAGGAGAAATAAGGGAGGAAAAATCATTTTAGACAAAGTTGTATGAAATTAAGGAATTATGTCTCTTATGGTGACATTTTGGCATTTTGTTTTAGTGCAACTTTTGGCAATAATTCAGCTGCATAATGGCATCAATAATTTCATCCATTACAGCCCAAAGAAGTGAAATTTGTGTGTTCCATGCATTATTTAGGTGTAGGCAAGGTATTCATGTAATTTAGAGAATTTACTAAGGGTTTAAGTGAATTAGTAAGCAATTTGGGTGTTTTTGAGCAATTTTGGGTTCTAATCAATCTAAATACATAATTTTGACTCTAGATTAATATTTAGAATTTAATAAGCTTTAATTTGAGCCTAATATTGCTTAGGTTTCGATATCTAATCAAAAATCCCGAATTCAAAACTCGCCCAAAAACAGGGCAAAATCGCATTTCACTTAAAACTGCCCGAGGCCACCCGAGCTTAACCAATGGTTAATCATGGCTTAAAAACACATTTTAAAACATTTTAGTGAGGTTCGGGCTCAATCGGGACGCACATCGAAGTTAAAACAGCCGCAGGGGCGTTTTGGTCATTTCTCGGCTCTAACTCAAAATTGAGATCCTTCTGCTCTATTAACACACATAACACAAACAATCCCTTATTATCCTCAAAATATCCCCTTGAGAATAGGTGGGGCCCATGATCCTCATTTTCTGAGTAAAATAACTTCAGGGGCATTTTGGTCATTTTATACGTACAGAAATTCGGGATTTGCGACTCTCGCATGAATCGTTCCTAACCTCTCTTCTAATGTTATATTCCTTTATTGAGGATTGTTCAGCCTCAAATCTTATGTAATAATTACCTACGGTAATTCGGTAATTGAGTAATTTCTAATGACAGTAAAAATTACAGTAAAAATTGGGGCGTTACAAAAAACCCTACTGAGTTTCTTTAGTAAGAAATCTCACTCCCTCTATCTCTTTCTTTCCGTTACGTCTCTAGATTCGGATGACGACGTTCGTACTCTATGTTGAGACACCCACATAGGAGTACCACTACGATCCGGAGCACGGATTGTACCATTTTGAAGGCCGCTGCACTGTTCGTGTCTTTATGTTTCCCGGACGGCCTTTTGCCCATCCTGTAGATAGCTACCTCTTCTCCCCGATGTCGCCCTATGGAGACAACATGGTTTTTGAGCGTGCTCGCACACACAATGAGAGGATCCTTCGAACTTAGACCACAGGCTCGGGCGCCGTACCTGAATATGTACCCCGCTCGCAGCATTCGGAGGAGCCACCTGCCCCTATGTACGAGGAGGACTCTACCCCCACTCCCTCACGTGTGCCAGCAAGCAGCAAGGAGATGGTTACCCAGCCACAGAGGGCTCGGATGCCCGAGGTATGACCCCAGCATGGAGGACGTGTCCGAGTGCCTACTCCTGACGCTGTCGTCAGGATCGGCTACGTCCCACCTTACCCGTGACTGTAGCCATATGGTTTAGAGGGTAGTCCTTAGTGCACATGTAACATCCTAATTTTTAACCCAATACTCTAGAACATATTTAGGTTAATCGTTAGTCTGTTACTTCATAGTTCTCATTTATCTTTGAATTACTTAGCGGAAAATACGGGCAAATTTTTTTTTTGCATAACAAAGTGAGAGCCATGTGATGCGATAAGCAAGAAACCATGTATGGTAAAACAAATGTCTCACAACATCATAACATAAGGCACACCATGAGTAACACTGAAGATCATCTCATATATATATATAATTTGCCCACTTATAAGTATGGGACTTAGTTTAGTACAAGGAAAGTACAGGAAAGGAAATACAACATAAACATAAACATGATCTACTGCCCTACCCGAGTGCACCTAATGGGATAACCTCTAAACAAAAGAAGGTTTATCCCCATCTTAGTGGTGTATGCTCTAACCGGGTACTCCATCGGTCGATCGTCACCTTCTACTGACGTCCGTCTCGTGAACGAGGCAAGTATCCGGAAATCAGGCGAGCTCCTCGGGCGTAAAGAGGCGAACGGGATCGAGAGTGACCTCGCGCGTGGCCGCATCTGCGGTCGCCGTGCAAGCTCCGGCTGAGTCACGGTATCCTCACTACCCTCCCTCATCAATGGTGGAGAGAGGGCAGAGTTCTCGCTATACGGATGAGTAGGCGGGTCCTCGGATGGGTCGGTCTCCGAGAAGTAGGTCCGGGGCACGTAATCGGGATAGTCTCGCATGGCTAAGGCGGCGGTGTGCATGCGAAGCACTCTCTCGTCATGCATACGCGCACGATCAAAAACCCGCTCGTCGTCGCCATAGGGTGCAGTCGGGGAGAAGCGATGGGTATGCACAGGATGAGCGAAGGGGCGTCCTACGAACATGAAAACCCGCACCGTGCGCTGTCCCTCAAAATGGTATGACCCGTGAGTCGGGTCATAGTGCACCTCCCACGTCGGCGTGTCCACGAACACTACGAACGTCGCCATCTGAAGACGTGACGGAAAGGAAGAGATAGAGGGAGTGAGAATCTTGCTAAAGAATCTCAGTAGGGCCTCCTACTACCTATGTGTCATCATCTACGTCCTCAGGAACCTTGGGTTTATTTATACAAAATGACTGAGCATGTATTAAGTTCATTTTAAACTTTAAAATATATTCTAGCCAAGGCCCATTCATTTTAGGATGATCTTAATGTCATGAATGCAACATAATAGAAAATGTATGCATGGCACTACCTAATGCACATACATAAAACATAACATCAAGCATCATCATTCTTGGTGGCATAAAGTGGCAATAGTAACATTCATATGGGACAAAACTTAGTGACATAATCATAATCATGAAACTTCTCTTCCTCACGGGCCACCCTAAAAGACAATCGAACTGGGGGTGCTCGGCCGAACCGGTGTCACCCAGAACGTGTCATACATCTAGGTTATGAGCTCATACCTTAACTAGTCGTTGTAACGCCCCGATTTTCTGTTTAAGAGAAAATGACCAAAATGCCCCTGAGGTCATTTTTCGCCTGACCGAGGATAGCCGACCCAGCAGTCCTCGAAGGGTCAACTCAATGTTTCAAGGGGATTGGATGGTCTTTGTGTGCTTTCGAAACAAAAATCGTGTTTTCTGCAGTTTCGGGTCAAAATGACCAAAATACCCCTATAGCATACTACGTGGGTAGAAATGCCATTCGAACCCGAAACTTTCCCTAAAGGTTTAAAATCACGTTTTCAACTATTTTAAAGTGTCTGTTTAAGTTCCGATGGTCTCGGGCAGTTTTTGTACAAAATTACGATTTTGCCCCCGGGATAGTGCTGTTTGAGTTTAATGATATAATTAAGAAAACCTAAGCAATATTAGGCTCTAATTAAAGGTTAATTAATTTTCATAATTAATCTAGAGCCAAAATCATTATTTAAAATTAATTGGAACCTAGAATTGTTTAAAGAAATTTAAAAACCCTTTTCTAAATTCTTTTCTTTCTTTAAAGAAAGTATCCATGAATAGTGTTTTCACTATTCATGCCCCCATTTCCAAGAAAAGTTGTCACACTCACATCACTAGTCATAAAAGTTTTTGACTCCACTAAACCTACATGATCACTTCTAACCTATGGGATTATAGCATTAATTAGCTAACTAGTTTACTTAAAGTACCTACATAACAACCCTTAATCCTAAGTCTAATCCATAACACACCTAAACACACCTTTAAACCATGATTAGAGGAGATGATTTTGCCCCCATGGTTGCCCAAAAAAATGGCTCCACTTTTCCCTCCACTTTGCATCACATGTTGTTTGAATGTGTGGCACACAATTGGCCATGTCTCCAAGACAACTTCTCATTCATTCTCCTCCACATACTTCCCTTATTCTAGAAGACAACTACATGGCCTCTTCCTCTCCACTCATTCATGACTCAAGGCTCTATATATAGCTTGCCTTGGTGAACATTTTACTACTTTAGTTCATTTGTAAAGTTTAGATCTCTCCAAAGCTTTTCTTTTTCTCTCAAAAACTCTTGTGTTCTTCAAGTTCTTGAAGCTCTTCATCTTCTTCCATTTTCAAGATCATCACACCAAGTAGGGATTTTCTTTCAAATATTTCTTTCTTTAAAGTTCTTGTTCTAGCTTTATGGTCATAGTTTCTCTTGATTCTTTTTAGAACTTCTTTTATTCTCCTTTTTCTTTCCCATTTTCGGCCATGGGCCTTGAGGCTCAAAGAAATGAGAGCTTGATGATGAGAGTTTCATGATGATGTTCATCACTTGAAACAAACTCTAAAGCTTGATCTTTGTTCTTGAGTAAAAATGTTTCTAGTTCTTCCTTTCTTGAACTTTTGAGAACTCTAACTTTGATGATGTTTCAAAAATGGTTCTAAGGACTCAATGATGAGGACTCATGATGTTGGTGTTAATATATCATCAAGATCATGGACTCTAGAGTTATAAAATGTTCTTTTTTCCTTCTTGAAGTTTCGGCCTTTTTCCTTGTTTTTCCAAGTTTTATGTTTTGGTTTTCTAAAACTATTATGTTGAGTTCTAAGAACTCTTAGCTTTACTTTACCTTGGTTGGATGAGTTTGGGTTAAGCATTGAGTTCCTCTAAAGTCTTGTTAAGAGCTCTAGAAAGATAAAATGAACTTGCATAATTTATTTTATGCTTGCACTCATATTTACATTCTTGCTATGCATCTTTACTTTTCAAGCTATCACCTAAGAACATAAAGATTAAAATGGAACTTGCATCATCACTTAATTTAATTCTCAAAGCCTTTCTATTTCGGCCTTAAAGTCGATTGTTCTTTGGGCCTAGAGCACTAAAATAAAGAATTGAACTTGCATTATCACTTAATTAATTTCTCGAATGCCTTTCTATTTCGGCCTTAAAGTCGATTGTTGCTGGGCCAAGAGCACTAAAATAAAGAATTGAACCTTGCATGTTTACCTTCAAGCTTGCACGTTTAAGTTTATGTCTTGCATATTTATTTTCAAGCTTGCACGTTTAAGTTTATGCCTTGCATATTTACCTTTCAAGTCTTGCATATTTATGTTAAGTCATCACTTTATTTTGTAAGCAAGATTAAAAATGAAAAGCATAGCACGTTTACTTTATGTCATAACTTAAGGACCTAGAGCTCAAAGACTTGCCCATTTTATCTCAAGTTAAAGTCCACTATGGAAGCTGTAACACCCCGATTTTTCTGTCCGAGGGAAATGACCAAAATGCCCCTGAGGTCATTTCCTGACCCGAACTCGAGGGTAACCAACTCGGTCATCCTCGAAGGGTCAACTCAATGTTTGAAGGGGATTGAATGGCCTTTGAATGCTTTCGGAAGCGAAAATTTGGCTTTTTCAGCTTTGGTCAAATGACCAAAATACCCCTATAGCGCTTTTACGCGGGTAAAGGTGCCGCTTGAGCCCTAACTTTCCCCAGAGGTTTAAAAACATGATTTCATGTGTCTAGAGGTATCTGTTCAAGTCCCGGTGGTCCCGGGCAGTTTTAGTGCAAAATTACGATTTTGCCCCTGGAATAGTGTTTTTAAGCTTAATGACGTAATTAAGCAAACCTAAGCAATATTAGGCTCTAAACGAAGATTAATTTATTTGCCTTAGTAATCTAGAGTCAAAATAATTTATTAAAGTTAATTAGAACCTAAAATTGCTTAGATTAAACTTAAATCGCTTTTTAGAACTCAAGATTCCTAGTCTTGGAATCATGAATAGTGTTTTCTCTCTCCAATTCCTTAAATCAAGGAAATGTGTCTAGAGTTGTTTAAACTCTAAATTGAGGATTTAACTCTCTAATGGTGCAAGACCACTCCTTAATTATGTCTAGACCACCTTAATTACCCATTTACCTTACCTAAACACCTTCTTACAAATTCCTAATCTTAAGCATAATCAAAGATACACCTAAACACAACTCTAAACCACAATTAAAATGCAAACTAATCCTCCCCATGGGTGATGCATTTTCGGCCACATGCTCCCCATTTGACACATATTAAATTGTTTTCTCACTCAAAGAACCATGCTTGAGCCATACCTCACCATGCTTTGAACCATACCTCACCATACCTCAAGAACACATTATCTCACCTCATGGAACTCATGGAGAGCCTCCAATCTGCACCCTCATGGCCGAAACCTTCTCCTCCATGAGCTCCCTCCATTTGTTTCATTTCTCTATAAATAGAATGCCTTGAGGAGCTTGCACCACTTTTAGATCATTTGCTAAGTTTAGGAAACACTCAAAGCTTTTCTTTTTCTCTCAAAGTCTTTGTGTTCTTCAAGTTCTTGGAGTTCTTCAAGTTCTTCATCATCTTCATCTTCTTCTTCCATCTTCAAGTTCATCACACCAAGTAGGGATTTTCTTTCATGTGTTCTTTCTTTAAAGTTCTTGTTCTAAGCTTAAGGTTCATAGTTTCTCTTGATTCTTTTTAGAACTTCTTTTTCTTCCCTTTACCTTTTTCATTTTCGGCCATGGGCCTTGGAGAACAAAGGAATGAGAGCTTGATGATGAGAGTTTCATGATGATGTTCATCACTTGAAACAAACTCTAGAGCTTGATTTTTGTTCTTGAGCAAAAGTGTTTCTAGATTTTTCCTTTCTTGAACTTTTGAGAACCTTAACTTTGATGTTGTTTCAAAATGGTTCTAATGACTCAATGATGAGGTCTCATGATGTTGGAGTTTGTATATCACCAAGATCATGGATTCTAGAGTTTCAAACATTTCTTTTCTTTCCTTGAAGTTTCGCCATTACCTTTTCCTTTTCATGCTAGATGTTTGATTTTTAAATATGTTATGTTGAGTTCTAAGAACTCTAGACTTTTACCTTGTCTTGGTTTGATGAGGTTGGGTTGAGGTTTAAGTTCCTTTAAAGTCTTGTTAAGAGCTCTAGAAAGATAAAATGAACTTGCATAATTTATTTTATGCTTGCATTCATATTTACACTCTTGCTATGCATCTTTACTTTCAAGCCATCACCTAAGAACATAAAGATTAAAATGGAACTTGTATCATCACTTAACTTAATTCTCAAAGCCTTTCTATTTCGGCCTTAAAGTCGATTGTTGTTGGGCCTAGAGCATTAAAATAAAGAATTGAACTTGCATTATCACCTAATTAATTTCTCGAATGCCTATCTATTTCGGCCTTAAAGTCGATTGTTGTTGGGCCAAGAGCACTAAAATAAAGAATTGAATCTTGCATATTTACTTTCAAGTTTACATCGCTTAAATTATGCCTTGCATATTTAATTTCAAGACATCACTTTACCTTGAAAGCAAGATTAAAAATGAAGAGCATGAGCACGTTTAGTTTATGTCGTAACTTAAGAACCTAGAGCTCAAAGACTTACCCATTTCATTCCAAGTTAAAGTTTAATGCAAACCACACTTTGAATGTACGCTTTTCGCCAAGTAGTGAAGATGGACTTGCAATGAGTTTTCATCTAGCTACTAGGGCCAATAGCCTATGTTTTGAGTTTTCCTTAAAGTTTGACAATTCTTTATAAGGTTATGTCGTTATAAGTTGTGATTCCAATCTCTTTTTTAGGGGATGGAATATGTTTTGGTCAGTGACCTAAGGCTTCACTTAGCCTCTTGATGAATTAAAATGTTTTGCAAAGAGTTTTAGAAATTCTAGATTGATTCCAAGAGAAACTAGTTAACTTATGTACCTAGAAATGTCAATTTAATTCTCTTATTGAGGCAAGATGTTTTCGGCTCTGATGTGATGAATGTGATGCTGTATGATGATGTTTTAATGTGTTGGAATGTGTGAAAATATCATGTGATGATGTAGAAGCAAACCTATGCATGATAGGTAAGAAACTAGCTAACTAGAAATACCGTAAAGCTAGAATTTAACATAGTTTTGACCCATTTGTTTATGGAACCAATCCAAACTGTTTTAATGGGAACATAATCAGATTTAGATTGTTTAGACATGAAAAACTTGGTATCATTTGAGTTAGAATCGAATTCTAGCACCTACGGGGAAACTAGTAACTAGAAAACCGTAAAAATGCAAATGTAGAACTCTTAGAACATTTAATTTTCTGGAATCTGTCCAGCACCCTTACAACATGATAAACATGATTAATAATTAGTCCTTAAACATAGGAATGTCTCATAATTGATTTAGATTTAATGTATAGCGCCTCAGGCGAAGACGGAACCGAGAAAGGGTCTAAAACGTAAGTTCTAGAACCCCGTAAAAACAAGTTAGAGACTCTGTCCTATGCTATTCAGATTTAAGTATGAACATGAGAATGAAGAATGATGTTTAATATGAGCCTTAGGGGCATAAAAATATGAGCGACGGATATTAGAGAGCTATATCTCAAGATTAAGACCCGTAAGTGGTCAAAGCATAAGCTACCGTGAGGGTAAGCGCTTGAATGATGTATGATGATGCATGAAGTATGCTAATGATGATGATGTTATTCATATGAGGAATTTATGAGGTTATATGTTTATGTGGCATAAAGCAAATTTGGAAGGAAATTCGTAATGACCGCTTTGGTCACGACTTCCGACAAATTTGGAAGGAAACTCGGTGTAATGCCCGTTTTGGCCGCCGAATTTCCGACAAATTTGGGGACTTAAAGAGATTTTGAAAATTAAGGTACTAAGATGGGTTCTAGGATGACACCGGTTCGGCCGAGCACCTCCATAGAACTCATGTGACATCGGTACCATTTTATACTCTTAGGTGACACCGGTTCGGCCGGCGAGCACCCCTAAGAGTTTTGCCCCCAAACCCGTACCCAGATAGTCGGGATTTATGATACGCTTATCGTTAAGTGGTAAGTAAGAACTAGTCACGACTAGTTAAGGTATGAGCTCATAACCTAGATGTATGACACGCTCGGGTGACACCGTTCTACCGAGCAGCCCCAGTTCGATTGTCTTTTAGGGTGGCCCATGAGGAAGAAAAGTTCATGATTATGATTATGTCACTAAGTTTTGTCCCATATGAATGTTACTATTGCCACTTTATGCCACCAACGATGATGATACTTGATGTTATGCTTTATGTATGTGCATTAGGTAGTGCCATGCATACATTTTCCATTATGTTGCATTCATGACATTAAGATCATCCTAAAATGAACGGACCTTGGCTAAAGTATATTTTTGAAGTTTAAAATGAACTAAATGCATGTTCGGTCATTTCATATAATTAAACCCAAGGTTCCCGAGGACGTAGATGATGACACCTAGGTAGTAGGAGGCCCTACCGAGATTCTTTAGTAAGATTCTCACTCCTCTATCTCTTTCTTTCCGTCACGCCTTGAGCTGGCGACGCTCGTAGCATTCATGGACACCCCGACATGGGAGGTGGACTATGACCCGACTCACGGGTCATCCGATTTTGAGGGCAAAGGCACGCGCGGACTTTCATGTTTGTAGGACGCCCTTCGCTCATCCCGCACACCCATCACTTCTCCCCGATCGCACCCTATGGCGACGACGAGCGGGTTTTTGAGCGCATGCAGACGCATGACGAGAGAGTACTCGTAGGCACACCGCCGCCTTAGCCATGCGAGATTATCCCGACTATGTGCCCCGGACCTATTTCACGAGGTCCGACCCATCCGAGGACCCGCCTACCCATCCAGATATAGCGAGGACTCTGCCCTCTCCACCACGTATAAGGAGGGCGGTGAGGATACCGTGACTCAGCCACGGCTACGCGACGACCGGAGATGCGACCATACCGTGGGGTCACCCTCGATCCCCATTCCGCCTCTTCACGTCCGAGGAGCTCGCCCGCTTCGGATATCTGCCTCGTTCGCGAGATGGACGCCAGTAGGAGGTGACGATCGTCCGATGGAGTACCCGGTTAGAGCACACACACCACTTAGATAGGGATAAACCTTCTTTTGTTTAGAGGTTATCCTATTAGATGCACTCGGGTAGGGGAGTAGATTATGTTTATGTTTTAGGTTGTATTTCCCTTGTACTGAATTAAGTCCCACACTTATAAGTGGGCAAGTTATATATATAAGAGATTATATCCAGTGATGTTCATGATGTGCCTTATGTTATGATGATTGTGAGACGATTGTTTTACTTTGCATGGTTTACCGCTTATCGCATCACGCGGCTCTCACTTTTATTTCAAAAAAAATTTCCCGTATTTTCCGCTAAGTAATTCAAAGCTAAATGAGAACTATGAAGTAACAGACTAATGATTAACCTAAATATGTTCTAGAGTATTGGGTTAAAAATTAGGATGTTACAGAAGCATTCTTTGAATGCATAATCTCGGCCATGTAGTGATGATGAGATTGGAGTGAGTTTCATCTAGTTACAAGGGCCAACAACCTAGGTTCTAGGATTTTCTTTAAGCTTGATGAGTTTTATAAAGTCATGACCAACAAAATTTATGATGTTAATCCTCTTCTAAAGGATAATTTAATTGGTTGCTGACCTAAGGTTATTTTTAGCCTCTTGATGAAGTAAAATGGTTTGCAAAGAGTTTTAGAAGTCCTAAAATGATTCCAAGAGAAACTAGCAATTTAGATGCTTTAGAAATATCAATTTATACATCTTTTTGGGGCTTGATATTTCGGTTCTTTCATGATGAGTTTGCTACTGAATGATGATGTTTTGATGTGTTAGAATGTGTGAAAATTACTTATGATGAGGTAGGAACCTTTCTATGTATGTTAGGAAAGAAACTAGCTTTATAGAAAAACCGTAAAGTTGTGTTTCAACCTAGTTTTGACCCATTCATTCATACCTAATACCAAAACTGTTTTAGTATGATAACAATCAGTTTAGGATTGATTATTCATGAAAAATTTGGTTACATTTGGAATAGGATTGAATTTTTAGCACCCATAGAGAAACTAGTAACTAGAAATACCGTAAAGTTAGAATTTAACATAGTTTCAACCCATTTCTTTATGGATTCTGCCCAAACTGTTTTAATGGGAACATAATCAGATTAGGATTGTTTAGGCATGAAAAACTTGGTGACATTTGGATTAGAATTGAATTTTTAGCGCCTACAGAGAAACTAGTAACTAGAAAACCGTAAAAACGTAATTCTAGAACTCTTAGAACATTGAATTTTCTGATTCTGTACAGCACCCTTATAATGGAGTAAATATGATTTATAATTAGTTCAATGGCTTAGGAATACCTCACAATTGGTTTAGATTTAATTTATAGCGCCTTAGGCGAAGACGGAACCAAAAAAGGATCTAAGACGTAGCTTCTAGAACCCCATAATCCCAAGATGTAATTTTGCCCTTAAGAAAGATGCTGTCCAGATTCATCATTGAACATAAACATTAGTAAAGATCATTAGTTGTGAACCTATAGGTGCATAAAAGGTTAATAGAGAATGTCAGAATAATTATACCTCAAGTTTAAGGCTCGTAAGGGTCAAAGCATAAGACACCATAGGCGTAAGGGCATAATAAACTTTAGTGTTTTACGTGATCGTATGTTTTATTATGAGAATATCTTGGGCATATGATTTCTTATGAGGATATGCAATGTTAATTTATTGATGCTCACGTTATGATGCGTGCGATGTTTTACAATGCCTATGATGCATATGATGATGATGCTTATGACACACATGATTATAAATGATTGTGTAAAGATATGAATGTGGCATAAAGAAAGTTTGGAAGAAATTCGGTGTGCTGCTATTAGGCTGCCGAATTTCTGATAAACTTGAGGACCTTGAAAGTTTTGAAAGTACATAAGTTTTTAATGTGACATAGTTCTGTGAAAACGCGTTACGGGGACGGCGATACATGAACGCCCGTAAACAAATCCTTGAGGGGACGGCGATACGTAACGCCAAGAGGACAATATTCACCGTGTACTTGATGCGGTGGGACGCGATTTGTTATGATTATGATTATTATTATGATTACGCTTATCGGGATTGATAAGTAAGAACTAGTGACGACTAGTTAGGTATGAGCTCATAACCTAGAGATGTGACACGCTCGGGTGACACCGTTCGGCCGAGCACCCCAGATCGGTTGTCTTTTAGGGTGATCCCTATGTTACAGTACAATGCTTGGAATGTCACACAAGTTATAGAAAGATGTTTTACATGAGAAGTATATGCCACTTTATGCCACTTACGTGATATTGATTCTTCTATGATGATTAAAAGATTTATGCTTGATGCATCTTCATGCATTCATGCTTTATTATCTTTGCATCCGTAACATCAAGACTCATTCTAAAATAGGCGGACCTTGGCTAATTACGCTTAGTAACTTAAAAATGAATTTGATGCATGCTCACTCATTTTATACAATAAACCCAAGGTTCCTGAGGACGTAGATGATGACACCTAGATAGGAGGTTACCCTACTGAGATTCTTTAGCAAGATTCTCACTCCCTCTATCTCTTCTTTCCGTCACGTCTTCAGATGACGACGCTCGTGGATTTTGTGGATTCCCCGACGTGGGAAGTGCACCATGATTCGGAGCATGGGCTATACCTTTTGAGGGCCGATGCAATCGCTCGTGATTTCGCGTTTGATAGGCGACCCGACATCACCATACGGCGACGAGGATCAAGTTTTGAGCGTGCCCAATTCCAGATGTGCCTCGTCCTTGGGTTGGATCGCCCTATCCTTTACGGGATCCTAGCGCTTGAGGCTCAAGGGTAGAAATAGTGCACACACCACGTAGGAGAGGATAATCCTTCTCTTGTATAGAGGTTATCCGCTTTAGATGCACTTGGGTAAGGGAGTTTTCCCTTCTCACTTTCTCAGAGTAATTTCCTTTCTAATGTACCTTCTTTTCAGTTGTATTTGTTCTATGTTGTACCAAACTAAGTCCCGCTTCTTATAAGTGGGCATATCGTGTTATATATATATATATATGCAGTTCGGTTTTCTTGATGATGTGCCATTATCTGCCTTATGTTGTGATGCTTATGAGATATTTGTTATATTTCTTTATGTGCTTCATCATTCACCGGGTTACGCGGCTCTCACTTTGCTTTTATTATTCAAAAAAAAAATTTACCCATATTTTCGCTAAGTAATTTTAAAGTAAAAAGGAGACTATGAAGTAATAGACTAATGATTAACCTAAATATGTTCTAGAGTATTGGGTTAAAAATTAGGATGTTACAGTCGTCACTTCCCTCGGACAGAGAAATCGGGGTATTACATTACTCCCCTCCTTAAAAAGAATTTCGCCCTCGAAATTTGTTACCTTAGAAAGCTCGGGATACTTGTCTCGCATTTCCGTCTCTAGCTCCCATGTGAATTCTTCAGACTTGTCGCGCCCCCATGCTACTTTTACCAAAGGAACAGACTTGTTCTCACCGCTTGACTCACGTCCACGATTCTCGTAGGGAAGATTGAAAGTTAGGTCGTCCTTAATCAACATGCTCGCTCTAAAACGTGGCTAGGGTCGGACTCGCATTTCTTAACTGAGAGACGTGAAAGACGTCATGAAGATTTGAAAGATTAGGGGGTAAGGCTATTTTGTAGGCAACTGTTCCTACTTTTTGAAGAATTTGGAAGGGACCAAGGAATCGGGGGCTCAACTTTTTGACTTTCATGGCTCTCCCTATGCTCAGTAGTGGGGTAATCCTAAGGAACACATGTTCTCCTCTTCAAATTCCAAGGGCTTGCGCCGCTTGTCCGCATAGCTTTTTTGCCTACTTTGTGCAGTGAGCATCCTATCCCGGCTCCTCTTGATTTGTTCTGTCATTTCCCTCACTACATCGGGTCCTAAGACACTTTGCTCCCCAGGCTCGTACCAACACAAAGGTGATTGGCACTTCCTTCCATACAATGCCTCGTATGGTGCCATACCGATGCTCGCGTGATAACTGTTGTTATACGCAAACTTGATCAAAGGCAAGTACTTATCCCAACTTCCCCTTTGGTCTATCACACAGGCTCTTAGCATATCCTCTAGGGTTTGGATCGTCCTTTCGGATTGTCCGTCTGTTTGTGGGTGGTAAGCAGTTCTTAAGCATAGCTTTGAACCAAACGCCTTTTGAAAGGCTCCCAAAAACGCCGACGTAACCCGCGGATCTCTATCCGAGATTATCGTCGACGGTACTCCATGCAATCTTACGATCTCTTGGATGTATAACTGAGCCAATCTATCTAAAGAGTATGACACTCTAATAGGTAGAAAGTGTGCCGACTTGGTTAGTCGATCCACTATCACCCAAATAGCATCATGGCCAGCTTGGGTCTTAGGCAATCCCGTCACGAAATCCATAGATATGCATTCCCACTTCCACTCGGGATTGACAGGGTTGCAACAAACCTCAAGGTTTTGGTGCTCGATTTTCACTTTCTGACATACTAAGCACTTACTAACCCAGGCGACTACATCCTTCTTCATTCTGGGCCACCAAAACATCTTCTTCAAGTCTTGGTACATCTTGGTAACACCTGATGAATGGTGAAATAGCTTTTGTGAGCCTCCTGCAAGATCTTTCGTCGGAGGTGAGCATCTTGGGGTACGCAGATCCATGCCTGAAATCTCCATATCCAATGCTCGCCTCTTTCAAACCTTTCAACTTTCCCGCTTTAACAAAGCATCTATGATCTCTTCAACTCCTCATTCTCTCAAGCAGCTAACATGATCCTTTGCTTAAATCCACTTGTTACACTAAGATAGCACATCTTTATCCCTCTATCGCTTGTCGACATCCCTAGATTCATATCCCTAAACTTCTATCAACTCAACTTCTTTGATCCTCATGTGGGACAGTGTAACGACTTTCGGCTCAAGGCATCGGCGACTACATTAGCCTTGCTGGGGTGGTAACTTAAACCGAAATCGTAGTCTTTGAGGAATTCCATCCATCTTCTTTGCCTCATGTTTAACTCCTTTCGATCAAAGAGGTACTTGAGACTCTTATGATCGGAGAAAACTTCAAACCTTACACCATACAAATGGTGTCTCCACATCTTTAAGGCAAACACTATGGCGGCTAATTCTAGGTCATGGGTGGGGTAGTTAGCCTCGTGAGGCTTGAGTTGTCGTGATGCATAGGCTACCACTTGCCAATTTTGCATCAACACACACCCTAGTCCTTTGCTCGAAGCATCACAATATACCTCGAAGGGTACATTGGGGCTAGGTAAGACTAAGACTGGGGTCGTGGTTAACCTTTCCTTAAGCTCTTGAAAACTCTTCTCACATTCGGGGCTCCACTCAAACGGGGCATTCTTCCTAGTGAGCTTGGTCAAGGGTAGGGCTAACTGGGAAAATCCTTTGATAAACCTACGGTAGTAGCCTGCTAAGCCCAAAAAGCTCGGTATTTCCATTACGGTGGTCGGTCTATCCCAATTCATTACGGCTTCTACCTTACTAGGATCAATGGCTATGCCTCCTTTTGACACAACGTGCCCTAAAAACTTGACCTCCTCCAACCAAAATTCACACTTAGAGAGTTTTGCATACAGCTTTTTCTCCTTCAAAATCTTCAAAACTATCCTCAAATGACGCTCATGCTCCTCGTGGGTCTTCGAATAGATGAGTATATCATCTATGAAAATGACCACGAACTTATCTAAATAGGGTCTAAAGATCCTATTCATGTAATCCATAAATACTGCAGGAGCATTTGTTAACCCAAAAGACATCACTGCGAACTCAAAGTGTCCATACCGAGTTCTAAAGGCGGTCTTTGGTATATCTTGATCTCTCACTCTAATTTGGTGGTATCCTGACCTTAGGTCGATCTTGGAAAACACTACCGCTCCTCTCAATTGGTCCATGAGATCATCAATCCTAGGCAAAGGGTATTTGTTTTTCACTGTCACACGATTTAATTGCCTATAATCTATGCACAACCTCATACTCTCGTCCTTCTTTTTCACAAACAAGACCGGGGCTCCCCATGGTGAAGCACTAGGTCTTATAAAGCTTTTCTCTAAAAGTTCCTCAAGTTGGGTTTTAAGCTCGGCTAGTTCTAGGGGTGACATTCTATAGGGGGCAATGGAGATTGGTCCCGCTCCAGGAACCAACTCAATGGAGAACTCCACTTCTCGCTCGGGAGGGAACTCGGGTATATCTTCCGGAAACACCTCGGGATAGTCTCTCACTACTGGTATATTCTCTAAATTCTGCTCAAAGTGTATCTCGCTAGCGGCTAGGAGAACATATCCCTTAGTCTTTTTCCCACTACAGTGGACCTCTACGGCATTGAGATAGAGTTTCAGAGGTTGACTTATTTCACTAGGGGGAGAAGGAAAGATAACTGTTTTGGTGTCACAGTCTAACAATACACAGTTGGCGTGAAGCCAATCCATGCCAAGAACTACTCCTATACCTTTCATGGGTAAACAAATTAAATCCACAACATATGATCTATTTTCTGTGGTGAGGTGACAATTTAGGCAACAATAACAAGTATTCACAGGATGATTTGTGGGGGTAGAGACAATAAGATCAAAAGGAAGTTTGGAAGTTTTCAAATTTAGAGCCTCGACACTAGCATAAGAAATAAAAGAATGTGTTGCACCAGAGTCATAAAGTACAGTTAAGGTCCTACCATCTATTTCGCACTTACCTTCTATGAGACCGTTGGATGTGTCCACTTCGTCCACATTGAGGGTGAAGACCCTCCCTTGGTGTTGCGGCCTAGGGTTCGATTTGCTGGCCCTCCGTTGTTGCATCTGTTGGCGTAGTGGCCGGGCTTCCCGCACTTGAAGTACACGTTTTGTCCAGCTAGGCAGGGACGGTTGCCATGGTCTTTCCCGCACTGGGGGCATATTATCGCCGGTGTAGTCCTAGCAAAGGTGGCAGGGGCTCCTTGGGGCATCTTGTTCTTGGTCCCACTTGATCCTCCTTGGTTGTTTCGGGGGCCGCCCGACCCTCCTTGTCGGTTGTTGTTGTTGTTGTTGCGGTTGTTGTTATTGTTCTTGAATTGTGGTCGGTATGGTTGCTTGGGTTGTTGGTGGAAGGGGGTTCTTTGTTGTTGTTGTGGTTTGAACTGGTTGGTTTGGTAGGGATTATAGTGATTTCGAGATTGGTTTGGATATTGGGGCTTGAATTTTGGGGCTTGAGGTGCTAGCCCCTTGTTCCGCGTCTTGCCCTTGCAAAGCATTGATTTTCTTCTGTCCCTCTTCCATGATCCGGCACTTGTTGACTAGGGTTGGAAAGTCCCTAATCTCCATGTGTGCCACAGCATAGTTGAGCTCTGCCGTTAGTCCGGCCTCATATTTGACGCACTTCCATACCTCATCGGGGTTTCCTTGAAACACCCTAGAGAACTTGATCAGCTCCTCGAATCTCGCCCCTGGCCCCCTGACAGTAGACCCTCCTTGGGTCAGTTGCATGAACTCAATGTCCTTTGCATTCCTCACCGATTCCGGAAGGTACTTCTCATAGAAGTAAGTCTTGAACATCTCCCGCTGATGCCAGCATCGTAAGCTTCTAGCAGTCTTCGGGTGCCGGTCCACCAAAACTCGGCATCCGATTCCATCATATAGGCCGCAAAGGTGACCTTCTGCTCCTCCGAGCAAGCCACCACAGAGTAGATCTTTTCCATGTTTTTGATGCACTCATCGCCTTGGTCCGTCCATGGCTCCTCGGAAGGTTGGCGGGTTCGCCTTGCGAAACTCACCAAACCTTGCTTGCTCGATCATTTCGGCAGTAGGGGGAGCACGTCCGGTGTTCCCTTGTTGGTTTATCTTCTCGAACATTCGTTCCACGGCCCTAGCCATGTCACGAACAGCAGCAGTGAGCATCGCTTTGGTCCCCTCGGTCGGGGTCCTAGGTTGTCTCCTTGGTGCCATTGGTTCCTAAACACACGAGACAATAAACACTGATGTGATCAGGCTCAATATTCCATGTAAAATGAGCTAGTTACCATGGCACAAGCAAGTAGACAAGGGTCATGCACTCCTACCCTATAGCTTATCTCTAACTAAGCACTACGCATGACATAGCTATCGTACTACGCTTTTAGAAAGCATAGTCAGTCCAATCCTCAGGCTCCATGAGAATCGAACTGCTCTGATACCATAATGTAACATCCTAATTTTTAACCCAATACTCTAGAACATATTTAGGTTAATCGTTAGTTTGTTACTTCATAGTTCTCATTTATCTTTGAATTACTTAGCGGAAAATACGGGTAATTTTTTTTTTGAAAAACAAAGTGAGAGCCGTGTGATGCGATAAGCAGTAAACCATGTATGGTAAACAAATGTCTCACAACATCATAACATAAGGCACACCATGAGTAACACTGAAGATCATCTCATATATATATATAATTTGCCCACTTATAAGTGTGGGACTTAGTTTAGTACAAGGAAAGTACAGGAAAGGAAATACAACATAAACATAAACATGATCTACTCCCCTACTCGAGTGCACCTAATGGGATAACCTCTAAACAAAAGAAGGTTTATCCCCATCTTAGTGGTGTGTGCTCTAACCGGGTACTCCATCGGTCGATCATCACCTCCTCATCGACGTCCGCCTCGTGAACGAGGCAAGTATCCGGAAACTCAGGCGAGCTCCTCGGGCGTAAAGAGGCGGAACGGGATCGAGTGACCCTCAGCGTGTGGCCGCATCTCCGCCGCCGTGCAAGTCGGGCCGAGTCACGGTATCCTCACCGCCTCCTCATCAATGGTGGAGAGCGGGCACAGCTCTCGCTATACGGATGAGTAGGTGGGTCCTCGGACGGGTCGGTCTCTGAGAAGTAGGTCTGGGGCACGTAATCGGGATAGTCTCGCATGGTTAAGGTGGCGGTGTGCATGTGGAGCACTCTCTCGTCATGCGTACGCGCATGCTCAAAAACCCGCTCGTCGTCGCCATAGGGTGCAGTCGGGGAGAAGCGATGGGTGTGCACGGGATGAGCGAAGGGCGCCCTACGAACATGAAAACCTGCACCGTGCAACGCCCTCAAAATGGTATGACCCGTGAGCCGGGTCATAGTGCACCTCCCATGTCGGGGTGTCCACGAACACTACGAACGTCGCCATCTGAAGACGTGACGGAAAGAAAGAGATAGAGGGAGTGAGAATCTTGCTAAAGAATCTCAGTAAGGCCTCCTACTACCTAGGTGTCATCATCTACGTCCTCAGGAACCTTGGGTTTATTTATACAAAATGACTGAGCATGTATTAAGTTCATTTTAAACTTTAAAATATATTCTAGCCAAGGCCCATTCATTTTAGGATGATCTTAATGTCATGAATGCAACATAATAGAAAATGTATGCATGGCACTACCTAATGCACATACATAAAACATAACATCAAGCATCATCATTCTTGGTGGCATAAAGTGGCAATAGTAACATTCATATGGGACAAAACTTAGTGACATAATCATAATCATGAAACTTCTCTTCCTCATGGGCCACCCTAAAAGACAATCGAACTGGGGGGGCTCGGCCGAACCGGTGTCACCCAGAACGTGTCATACATCTAGGTTATGAGCTCATACCTTAACTAGTTGTCACTAGTTCTTACTTACCACTTAACGATAAGCGTATCATAAATCATAAATCCCGACTATCTGAGTACGGGTTAGGGGGCAAAACTCTTAGGGGTGCTCGGACGAACTGGTGTCACCTAAGAGTATAAAATGGTACCGATGTCACATGAGTTCTATGGAGGTGCTCGGCCCAACCGGTGTCATCCTAGAACCCATCTTAGTACCTTAATTTTCAAAATTTCTTTAAGTCCCCAAATTTGTCGGAAATTCAAGCACAACGGTCATTACAATCAATTTCCTTCCAAATTTGCTTTATGCCACATAAACATATAACCACATAAATTCCTCATATGAATAACATCATCATCATTAGCATACTTCATGCATCATCATAAAACATCCAAACGCTTACCCTTACGGTAGCTTATGCTTTGACCCTTACGGGTCTTAATCTTGAGATATAGTTCTCTACATCCGTCATTCATATTTTAAGCACCTAAGGCTCATAATTAAACATCATTCATAATCCTCTCATTTTACTTTTAAATCCGAATAGCATAGGGTGGAAATCCTAACATGTGAATACGGGGTTCTAGAACTTACGTTTTAGACCCTTTCTTGGTTCCGTTTACTTGTAAGGCTATATATTAAATCTAAATCAATTATGAGGCATTCCTATGCTTAAGGAATAATTATTAATCATGTTTATCATGTTGTAAGGGTGCTGGATAGAATCCAGAAAATTACATGTTCTAAGAGTTCTACATTTGCATTTTTACGGTTTTCTAGTTACTAGTTTCACCATAGGTGCTAGAATTCAATTCTAACTCAAATGATACCAAGTTTTTCATGTCTAAACAATCTAAATCTGATTATGTCCCCATTAAAACAGTTTGGAAAAGTTCCATAAACAAATGGGTCAAAACTATGTTAAATTCTAGCTTTACGGTATTTCTAGTTAGCTAGTTTCTTACCTATCATGCATAGGATCGCTTCTACATCATCATATGATATTTTCACACATTCCAACACATCAAAACATCATCATACAGCATCACACTCATCACATCATAACCGAAAACATTTAACTTAAATGAGAGAGTTAAATTGACATTTCTAGATACATAAGTTAACTAGTTTCTCTTGGAATCATTCTAGAACTTCTAAAACTCTTTGCAAAACATTTTAATTCATCAAGAGGCTAAGTGAAGCCTTAGGTCACTGACCAAAACATATTCCATCCCCTAAAAGATAATAAAATCACAACTTGTGATGACATAACCTTATAAAGATTTGTAAAGCTTTAAGGAAAACTTAAAACATAGACTATTGGTCCTAGTAGCTAGATGAAACTCATTGCAAGTTCATCATCACTACTTGGCCGAAATTATGCATTCAAGGAATACATTCACATTTAACTTTATCTTGGAATGAAATGGGCAAGTCTTTGAGCTCTAGGTTCTTAAGTTACGACATAAACTAAACGTGCTCATGCTTTTCATTTTTAATCTTGCTTACAAAGTAAAGTGATGACTTGAATTTAAATATGCAAGGCATAAACTTAAACGTGCAAGCTTGAAAGTAAATATGCGAGGCATAAACTTAGATGTGCAAGCTTGAAGGTAAATATGCATGGTTCAATTCTTTATTTTAGTGCTCTTAGCCCAACAACAATCAACTTTAAGGCCGAAATAGATAGGCATTTGAGAAATTAATTAGGTGATAATGCAAGTTCAATTCTTCATTTTAGTGCTCTAGGCCCAACAACAATCGACTTTAAGGCCGAAATAGAAAGGCTTCGAGAATTAAATTAAGTGATGATACAAGTTCCATTTTAATCTTTATGTTCTTAAGTGATAGCTAGAAAGTAAAGATGCATAGCAAGAATGTAAATATGAATGCAAGCATAAAATAAATTATGCAAGTTCATTTTATCTTTCTAGAGCTCTTAACAAGACTTTAAAGGAATTTAAACCATAACCCAAACCCATCCAAACAAGGTAAAGTCAAGCTTAGAGTTCTTAAAACTCAACATAATATTTTTAGGAAATCAAACCATGAAGCTTAGAAAATTTAAGGTAATGGCCGAAATCTTCAAGAAGAAAAAGGAACATTTTAAAACTCTAGAGTTCATGATCTTGATAATATATTAACACCAACATCATGAGTCCTCATCATTGAGTTCATAGAGCCATTTTAAAACATCATTAAAGCTAAAGTTCTCAAGAGTTCAAGAAAGGAAAAACTAGACACATTTTTGCTCAAGAACAAAGATCAAGCTCTAGAGTTTGTTTCAAGTGATGAACATTATCATGAAACTCTCATCATCAAGCTCTCATTCCTTTGTTCTCTAAGGCCTATGGCCGAAAATGGGAAGGAACAAGGAGAAGAAAAGAATTTCTAAAAAGAATCAAGAGAAACTATGAACATCAAGCTTGAAATAAGAACTTTAAAGAAAAGAATACATGAAAGAAAATCCCTACTTGGTGTTGTAACATCCCCTGCTACTTTATGGATTGACGACTGTCCCCACAAACCAACACGGGTCTTTTCAGCATGCTTTGTCCTCACTCGCATGCTTCCTAGGAAAACTTCCCAGGAGGTCACCCATCCCAAAATTGCTCCAAGTCAAGCACGCTTAATGTGGAGTTCTTTCAGTTTGGGCTACCGAAAAGAAGATGCATCTTGTTGGTATAGGTAGTACAAATCAATTCATATAAGCCCTCCTTAACTGTATAGTCCCATACCTATACAGTCTTAGGATCCCTCTCATTCGGGTGTGTAATCGGTTCATTCATGTACCCCTCCGCTGGAAGTCTCGCCAGAGCCGCTCCTTGTCCGTGCCTCCTTGCACCGGCGATCACTCCCCGACTTCGCAATCCCCGGGCGTTACAGGTGTGATGAACTTGAAGATGGAAGAAGAAGATGAAGATGATGAATAACTTTGAAGAGCTTGAAGAACTTGAAGAACACTAGAACTTTGAGAGAAAAGAAAAGCTTTGTGTTTCCTAAACTTAGCAAATGATCTAAAAGTGGTGCAAGCTCCTCAAGGCATTCTATTTATAGAGAAATAAAACAAATGGAGGGTGTGAATGGGCTGATGTATTTTCAGCCAAGAGGTGCAGAATTGGAGGGTTCCATGTGTTCCATGAGGTGAGATATTGTGTTCTTGAGGCATGGTGAGGTATGACTTAAGGTATGGTGAGGTATGGTTCAAGGTATGGCCTCAAGCATGGTTCTTTGAGTGAGAAACAATTTAATAGGTGGTCAAAGAGGAGTATGTCAGGCGAAATGCATCAGCCAAGGGAGGAGAGTTTCTTGCATTTTAATTGTGGTTTAGAGTTGTGTTTAGGTGTATCTTTGATTATGCTTAAGATTAGGAATTTGTAAGAAAGTGTTTAGGTAAGGTAAATGGGTAATTAAGGTGGTCTAGACATAATTAAGGAGTGGTCTTGCACCATTAGTGAGTTAAATCCTCAATTTAGAGTCTAAACAATTCTAGACACATTTCCTTGATTTAAGGAATTGGAGAGAGAAAATACTATTCAAGATTCTAAGACTAAGAGTCTTGAGTTCTAAAAAGGGATTTAAGTTTAATCTAAGCAATTTTAGGTTCTAATTAACTTCAATAAATTATTTTGGCTCTAGATTAATTAGGGAAATAAATTAATCTTCGTTTAGAACCTAATATTGCTTAGGTTTGCTTAATTACGTCATTAAGCTCAAAAACACTATTCTAGGCGCAAAATCGTAATTTTGCACTAAAACTGCCCGGCTCCACCGGGACTTGAACACAGACCTCTAGACACATGAAAACATGTTTTTAAACCTCTGGGAAAGTTCCGGCTCAAACGGCACCTTTACTGCAGAAAACGCTATAGGGGTATTTTGGTCATTTTGACCAAATCTGAAACGAGATTTTCGCCTCCGGGAGCATTCAAAGGTAATTCAATCCCATTCAAACATTGAGTTGACCTTCGAGGATGACCGAGTTGGTTACCCTCGAACTCAGTCGGAAATGACCTCGTGGGCATTTTGGTCATTTCCTGACAGAGAAATCGAGTGTTACAAAGACACACGTCACGTAGATAGGATAAACCTTCTTTTGTGTTGAGGTTATCTATTTCAGATGCACTTGGGTGTGGGTATTCTCTTACATGTAGCGTTTATGTTTCCATGTATTTCCTTCTTTTCAGTTGTATTGCACTTTATGTATTGAACAGTCCCGTCGCTATTGGTGGGTATCTTAAGTATTAATGCATGAGGTATTTCAGTATATGTATTCATGATGCCGTGGATGGAGCCTTTTATGTGATTATATTTCCGCACTTTACGATATCATTTGAATTACATTATACGCGGCTCATATTTTATCAAGGTTTTGTTACAAAAAAAAATGGCTCGTATTTTCAGTAAGTAATTTTAAAGGTAATAGAACTAAAGCAAGAAGTAACGACTAATATTTGGCCTCAGTACATACTAGTAGTATTGGGTTGAATATTAGGGTGTTACATGCTTGACTTAAAGCAATTTTGGGATGGGTGAACTCCTATGAAGTTTGCCTACGAAGTGTGTGAGTGAGGACAAAGCACATTGAAAAGACCCATGTTGGTTTGTGGGGACATTCGTCAATCCATAAAGCAGTAGGGGATGTTCTAAATGGTATTAGAACCTGCACCTCTCCCAGTATGGTGTGGTTTGGGGACAAACCAAGTAGAAGCTGGTAGGCATGTAATGCCCGGTAATGAAGTCGGGGAGTGATCACTGGTGCAAGAAGGCACAGACAAGGAGCGGCTCCTGGTAGACTTCTAAGTGAAGGGGTACATGAATGAACCGATTACACACCCGAATGAGAGGGATCCTGAGACTGTGTAGGTATGGGACTATATAGTTATGGAGGGCTTATGTGAATTGATTTGTACTACCTATACCAATAAGATGCATCTTCTTTTCAGTAGCCCATCACTAAAGAACTCTACAGTTAAGCGTGCTTAACTTGGAGCAATTTTGGGATAGGTGACCTCCTGGGAAGTTTTCCTAAGAAGCGTGTGATTGAGGACAAAGCACATTGAAAAGACCATGTTGATTTATGGGGACTGTCGTCAATCCATAAAGCAGTAGGGGATGTTACAAGTAACAACTCTCAAGTTTGATGTCATGACTTAAGGATGAGATTGTACTCGGGAGGATGTTACAAAATGGTATCAAAGCAATTCATCCTTGTAGGACTTTGAGGAATAGACTGGCTATGCTTCCTTAGTAACTGTCATGCATTATAATTCTATGTATGTGTATGATTGCCAATTGTGAATGCTGTGGGTTGTTGCTATACTTTGCTTGGTATTGAGCCTGATCAACTCAATAATTATTGTTTGGTGTGATAGGAATTGGTGACTTCAAATCACATACTAGGAGCGGAGCTGGAAATGATGCTGACATGATGGATAAGTTCTGTGAGATGACCACGGCAATAAGGGAACAAGCATCGGTTGCTAATCAAATGATATAAAGGTTGGCCCGTAATGAAGAATAGAACCTGGCTGGTAACCCTAGAAGGAACGAGGTGGATGCAGAATATAAAAAATTTGTCGAGTTCAGGAAGGCAAACCTTTCACCATTTCAAGGAGCCTTCAATCCAAGTAAAGCCAAAGAATAGATTAAAGCCATGGAGAAGATTTTCTCAGTTCTTCCTTGTGCTGAGATCCAAAAGGTGGCTTTTGCTACCTATATGCTAGAACCAAATGCTGAATTCTGGTGGGTTGGCACCAAAGGATTATTCGAGGCATCCCGGACTAAAGTCACCTAGGATATCTTCAAGGAAGCTTTCTACCATGAGCATTTCCCTATCTTGGTGTGAAATATAACGAAGCTAGCGTTCACGACACTTAAGCAAGGGTCTATGAGTATTGTAGAATATATTGCCGAGTTGAAAGAACTTTGCAAGTTTTTCACTATTTAGCAGTGTAATCTTGATGATGCTTGGAAATGCATGAAATATGAAGGAGGGTTACATGAGGATATTGAAGCTACTGTAGGACTCTTAGAGATAAGAGATTATGCAACCTTAGTAAACAAGTGCCATCATGCAAAGGATTCCAATAAGATGCTAACAATCACCTAATCTGCTAAAGACACTTCTAACAAAATATTGGCACTTGGAGACCAATGTTTTGAGTAGGCTTCGCCCCAAAAGAAGCAGTTTCAAGCCATCCCATATGAGGACAAACTACTACCAAAGTTAACCATGTGGCAATAGTGCCTCAAATGTGGAAAGAATCATGGGACCAAACCATGTTTGGTAGGGCAGTACTTATGCTATGGCAGTACTTATGCTATGGTAATGGAAAATCGGGATATAAGATCTGGGAGTGTCCAGAGAGATATCCAAAGCCTACTGAGAAACCACTATACAAGGCACTAAGCATACTTCACCACCTGATAATCTAATCTGAAGTAGGGGCATTTTAGGATTTGATCATTACCTTTTGACTGAACTATTTGAGCTATATGAGAATTGCTTGTTTGACTTATGGAAAATGTCTTTTGAAATTGTTTTCAAATGAATTTTGAGGGCAAAATTCTTTTTAAGGTGGGTGGTAATGTAACACTCTAAAAATTATTTAAAAATTAATTTGAGCTTTATTAGTCATAATTTCAAAATTCTAAAAGTTTTAGAAATGATGAGGGCAGCCCAACCGAGATGTAAAAAAATATATATTTGGGCCGGGGTGAATAATAGGCTTACGGGGCCCCATGGGCCTGTCAGGACAGCCAAAACCTTAGAATTGGGACCTGGAGGTGCCCAAAGCTTAGAAATTATAGGATTGAGATTAAAAATAGTAAGGAATGAGAATTTTAGGCCTAAAATTAATTTGCAAGCAATGTTTAATTACTCGGGTACACTGTTTTACCTATTCGGTAGAATTTCAGAGTGTGGTTTTAACACCGAAAAAGCTATTTGCTCCCCAAGTTAAAGTGAGCAAATTATCTTGAGTCAAGTATATGGCCAAGATTCATTCTTTGACCAACAAATCAAATCCTATCCATCCATTTTACTATCTTTAAGAATTCTCTTTTTACATTATCATAATAAAGCTTGCTTTACAAGCTTCCTCACAAGATAAACATAAGCTTAATCTTCTCGAACTAACTCCCTTCACAAAACTTGTTCTACTCTGCATAATCTATCAAACTAACCGATTGAAATTTCAATTCCTCACTAATTCTCACTTTGATATTTCATTCCTCATTGTTTAAGGAAGGGTTTGGTGTTGATTTGGTGGCCTTGAAGTAAGCAAAATCCTTTTTGGAGCATCATTTGGAGCCAAGATTCCTAAAGCCACCAAAGTAGGGTTTTTGAGTCTCTTTTTCTTCAAATCTATTTTCTATTTTTTTTCACTTATTTAGATGGATATCTTTGGTTGTACTGGTTGATAATATATAGATATTAATGTATTAATTTTGGTGGAGTGTTTGGATGATGTTAGAAATCATTTTTGTCAAAAGGAATTTTGGACTATGCTCTTGGATTTTCAGATTTCTCCAGGGCAGGGATTATTCACGAATTTTCTGGTGTAATTGTGGGTATTTTTATTAGCTAGAAAAAATATTTGTTGAAGCTAACATCTTAGCTAGTCCCATGAATTTTCTTGAGTGTGTTTTGAACTTCTAATGCCTAGAAAAATCAAGAACTGAGATTACAACTATGCCGTCTGGATTATGGGGGTTGAAGCTGTGATTTTGTATAATTTTGTTGCCATAGAAAAGGTGTTGTAAACATCTTGATGTTCAACTTTGATTTTTATTTTGAGTTGATTCAATCATTTTCTAGGGTTAAAAGTTTTGAAATTTTTATTCTGAGCTGAGGTTGAGTGGTTTCTGACCACCAAATTTTTATAATTTTGTTAGCATAGCTAGAGAACTCTTTTTGCTCTGAATATTTTACGGATCCTTGTGAACACATTGAAGTGTCATTGAGAATTTTTATAGGCTCTAAATTGGTTGTTTGATGTGCAAGTTAATTGGTGCTACAAGGGTGTGAAATATGCCTATATGCTGTATTTATGCTAAGGCATTATAATTGTGACATAATGACATTTGGTTCAAGTATAATGTATATGAGTGCATGCTAATGACTTTAAGGATTGGTTTGAAGCATGGTTGGAATCATATTGTGAATGCATGTATATATGTGCCTTATGCATGCATTTAAGAAAAGAAAGAACATGATGTAGTTATATGAGAAAAGAGAATGTATAAATTTCACTTGTGCATGTTTTAACATATGGAGAAAATAGAAACAAGACTTGTGTTGAATGAGGGGAATGCAAAAAGAGGAAATTCCCTAGAGATAAAGGGGAAGGCAAAGAGGAACTTCCCTAGAGATATTATGAGTTGTAGACATATCAGCTAGGAATAAATCTATGTGAGATTTGAAAAAGGAAAAAATGAAGTCCGATGATCGCGTATAGGAATGAGCACAGTCCTGATAAGCAGTTTATTTCCCTTGTGTGGTGTGAACCACTATAAATACCATATGGTAAAAACTATGCGTTGTGGAGTTGTCTACAATAAATACCCATTTGGGTATACACCAAGTCTTTCCGATATCGATGAAAAGAGAAAAATGCACCGAGTTGAGTTTTATTGTCACAAGTGAAACCAGGTCCCTTTGAGATAAGTTCACTATATTTAAGATATGCATACTCATATCTTATTTAATTGATTGATTAAGATTATATAACTATTTGTTTGAGTTTTATGGTATGTGTATCAAGTGATTAACTGTTAAAAGCTACCCACTTCGGAGGTATGATTTTAGAACTTTAAAAATGAATTTTTAATATATATTGCATAATCATGTTTTCTTGGTAAATCGAAGTGGCTAGGGGCGATGATGATGACATTATGATTGTGTAATTAGGGAGTTACCTTACTGAGAATTGTATAATTCTCATCCCTATGTGTTTTTGTGTTCTCATATCGCCTCTAGGTTGATCTAGAGAGCAATGGCGTTGCTACGTGAAAGAACTCGGGACTGCAGTAGTTCAGTAGTTGATATTTTTACTTTACTATACTTAGTTAGAGTTATATGCTGTAAATGTGATAGAGAATGTATATGTATTAAAACTCTTAGAAGAGCTTCCTTTTGTACTTAGCTATATGTTCAATAAATGTTGTGTTTCTTTGTTATATATTTTAATAGAATTATGCCTAGTTATTACATGCATTAATCGAGTTTGCTATAGATATTTAAGAAGGGTCTACTAATTTACAAGTAACAAATCTTAAGTTTGATGTCATGACTTAAGGATGAGATTGTACTTGGAAGGATGTTACAAGATCTTCTTTAAGCTTTTTCATCATCATACTTGAGAATTTTTGAGTAGTTTATCCTTCAAGATCCATGATAACTTTCAGGTTCAGAACATAGTATCTGGACCAATTGTAACATCCTCCTAAGTACAACATCATCCTTAAGTCATGACATCAAACTTGAGAGTTATTACTTATAAATTAGCGGACCTTTCTTAAGTAACTATAGCAAATTCGATGGGTTTGTGTAATAATTAGCATAATTCAATTAAAATATATAACGAAAATACAAAACATTTATTTGCTATAAAGTCAATTAAATTACATAAGGAAGCTTTACTATGAGTTTTAATACATATACAATCTCTATTGCATTTACATACATATAACTCCAACTAAGTACGATAAAGTAAAACCATCAACTACTAAGCTACTGAAATCCCGAGTTCTTTCACATAGCAGCCGCATCGTTCTCTGGATCAACTTGGAGGTGACATGGGAACACAAAAACACATAGGGATGAGAATTATACAATTCTCAGTAGGGTAACTCCCCAAATACACAATCATAATGTCATCGTCATTGTACTAGCCACTTCAGTTTATTAAGAAAATGTGAGCATGCAACATATATCAAAGGTTCATTTTAAAGTTCAAAAACCAACTCTTCAAAGTGGGTCTCTTTTATTATTCAATCACTTAAAACATGTATTTCATAACATTCAAGATCATAGTAATTCATTCAAGACAAGTATTTAATAAAATATGCATTTATATATGGCAATTGCAATAATCTTTCCATGCCCTTGACATAATAATGGGGACTTTCCCGTGCCCTTATCATATTAAAGGGGACTTTTTGTGCCCTAAAAAGGACCTTCTCATGCCTTTTATAAACAAAAAGGACCTTTCCCGTGCCTTTTATAAACAAAAGGGACCTTTCTCGTGCCCTTTATAAACAAAAGGGGAGCTTTTCACGCCCTTTACACATTATAGGGGATCTTTCATCTACTTAACATATATATTATCATCAAGCTCATATAAGTATCCATTCACAATATGATTTTCAATCACGTCTCATAAACCAATCTTTTAAGTTGCTAGCGTGCATTCACATACATTATACTTGAATTAAGGGATATTATCTCAATCAATTCCATGCTTTAGTTTACTTTCCAGCACCTTGGTAGATTTTATACCATTATAGCACAAATTTATTTGCACTTCAAACATTCAATTTAGAGCCTATAAAAATAATCAAAGACACTTCAATATGTCCACAAGGATCCACAAAAATTTTAGAGGAAAAAGAGTTCTCTAACTATGGTGACAAAATTAGACAAATTTGGAGGTCAGAAACCCTCTATTCACAGCCAATAGCCATAGTTCCCAATTTTATTACCCTATCAAATGATTATATCAAATCATACAAAAATTCAGGATTGGACTTCAACATGTCCTCAATATCTTAGATAAATTTCAACTGATAATTCAATCATTTACTATAGTAACAAAATTATACAATTTTACAGCTCTAGTTTCAATGATTTTGACAGCATAAGGACCATTTCGGTATCTGATTTTTTTTAGCATAGTTTAACTCAAAATCAGAAACCAAGAAAATTCATGGGACTAGCCTGTAACATCCTAATTTTTAATCCAATACTCTAGAACATATTTAGGTTAATCATTAGTCTATTACTCTTTTAGTCTCATTCCTTACAACCCTTCATTAAAATACTTAGCGGAAAATACGAATAAATTTTTCTTTTTGAAACTTGAAAGCAAAATGCGAGCCGCGCACTAACCTAACGTTCGTCATAACCATAACGTGCAAGAAAAAGTAACCACACCATTGATAGTCATGAAACATAGTATTACACATAACTATCATAATATCATCACATCTTCATAGATACATAGACTACTAACATCATTGTACCATCATTTACATCAAAACATGCCCATATATGTGAAGTCATCCTTATCCACCTATGAGGTTAGATAGGTGTCAACCTAAAAGCTAAGCTATCTATGCTCCCGCAGCGACTCTCTGCCCCGTCTACTAGTGCGATCCTTAAGCATGAGTCTCAAAAGAAATTATGAACCTCGTTGTAATCCTCGTCTAGAGACGACACGGAAGGAGAGGAAGGGATGAGAAACTCAGTAAGATTCTCAGTAGGGATTCCCGACTCTAACACAAGTGCCATCGTTGTCGTCCCCAGCCATTTCGGTTTTAATTATGAAAAAGGTGTACATACATAAGGATTGGTTTTAGGCTTTTCAAATCTATTTATCCGAAGTGGGTGTCTTTTAGTATTGTCTTAATGACATGAATGCAACAGATATTTGATGAATGCATGACAATACCATATGCACATTAACACGAAAGTCATAATACTTGGGCACATCATAAGGAAACATAAATCATAAACGCGGCATAAAAAAGCATAGTACTTTTCATGTGACATCTTTCTCGTAAGTAAAACTCTTAAGTTCTTTTTCTTAAAGACCACCTTCTTAACATATCCACCAAAAGTCCAACCGATTCACCGGCCCGGAGATAATCTGGTCACCAAACTACATCTCACCTATCGCCTAGGAATGAGCTCAATCCTAACTAGTTGTCACTAGATTTAATATGGGCTAATAAAGGGGGTATACATAACTTTCTTAGATCACCTATCTTAGGATCATTTCCTTCTTTGAAACGCTCTACTGGTATCTAGTACACAGCGAATTGTCCGCTTTGGCAAGCTCAATGTCAATACCCTCACGGATTTGTTTCCTCCCCACTGTAGCGGGAGAAATGCGTCTCAGTGTTCTGTCACATCTGTTACGGGGTGCTCGGCCGAACCGGTGTCACCCAGAACCTTTCCTGGGGGTGCTCGGCTGAACCGGTGTCATCCAGGAGTTTTCACAAACTTTTCTCAAATTCTCAAGTTTGATGGGAAATTCGGCAGCATAACGGCGTTCACCGGATTTCCTTCAAACTTGCTTTATGCCACGGAACTTGTAGGACATGCACAACCATTCATCATCATCATAAGACATCAAATCATTCTCGTAATCAATCATACATCTACTGGAAGTCATAAGGTTCGTTATGCACTTGGTCCTACGGTATTTTATGCTTTGACCCTTACGGGCCTTATACTTGGGATGTAGTTAACCTATCATCTCCTATCAAACTCTTATGCACCTAAGGGTTCTCTCTTAGCAAAACTTATTATTATTCATGCTCTCTACTAAATCTGAACATCATCATTCCTGTAGGGGCAGCACCTAAACTTATGATTACGGGGTTCTAGAACTTACGTTTTAGACCCTTTTTTGGTTCGGTCTTCGCCTAAGGCGCTATAAATTTAACCTAAACCAATTATGAGTCATTCCTATATCAAGGAACTAATTATAAACCATGTTATCTACACTATAAAGTTTCTGGATAGATTCTAAGAATTAAATGTTCTAAGAGTTCTAGAATTGCGATTTTACGGTTTTCTAGTTACTAGTTCCTCAATAGGTGCTAAAATTCATTCCTACTTCAAATGTAACCAAATTTTTCATATTTAATCAATCCTAATCTGAGTATGTCCCCATTAAAACAGTTTGGGCAGTGTCCATAATTAAATGGGATAAAACTATGCTAAATCTTGACTTTACGGTTTTCCTAGAAAGCTAGTTTCTTTCCTAACTTGCAAGGAAATGTTCCTACTTCATCATACATAATTTTTACTCATTCAAACACATCAAACATCATCACATGGCAGCAAACACATCATGGAAGAACCAAAACATTAAGTCCCACAAAGATGCATAACTTGATATTTTTAAAACACATAAGTTACTAGTTTCTCTTGGAATCATTTTCATGACTTCTAAAACTCTTTTGCAAACCATTCTATCATGTCAAAGAGACTAAGACATCCTTAGGTTGGTGACTACTTAATCCCTCCTTGAAAGAGTGTTAAATTCGTAGAACCTTGTTGGTCTTAAACTTAAACAAATTCATGAGCTTTAAAAGGATTCCTTAAAACTTGACTTATTGGTCCTTGAAGCTAGATGAAACTCATTCCAAGTTCATCATCACATCATGGCCAAAATCATGCATTCAAAGAATGCTCCCTCATTAAACTTTAACTTGAAATGAAATGGGCAAGTCTTTGAGCTCTAGATTCTTAAGTTATTACACAAAATAAACGTGCTCATGCTTTTCATTTTTAATCTTGCTTACAAAATAAAGTGATGACTTAAATTGAATATGCAAGGCATAAACTTAAACGTGCAAGCTTGAAAGTAAATATGCAAGGTTCAATTCTTTATTTTAGTGCTCTTGGCCCAACAACAATTGACTTTAAGGCCGAAATAGAAAGGCATTCGAGAAATTAATTAGGTGATAATGCAAGTTCAATTCTTTATTTTAGTGCTCTTGGCCCAACAACAATCGACTTTAAGGCCAAAATAGAAAGGCCTTGAGAATTAAATTTAGTGATGGTGCAAGTTCCATTTTAATCTTTATGTTCTTAGGTGATAGCTTGAAAGTAAAGGTGCATAGTAAGAATATAAATACAAATGCAAGCATAAAATAAATTATGCAAGTTCATTTTATCTTTCTAGAGCTCTTAACAAGACTTTAACGGAACTTAAACCTTAACCCAAACTCATCAACCAAGATCAAGTAAAGTCTAGAGTCCTTAGAACTCAACATAACATTTTTAGAAAGTCAAAACATTTAGCATGTAAAAGAAAAGGAAGTGGCCGAAACTTCAAGAAGGAAAAGGAACATTTTAAAACTCTAGGGTCCATGATCTTGATGATATAATAACACCAACATCATGAGACCTCATCATTGAGTCCTTAGAAACATTTTGAAACATCACCAAAGATAGAGTTCTCAAGAGTTCAAGAAAGGAAGAGCTAGAAACATTTTTGCTCAAGAACAAAGATCAAGCTCTAGAGTTTGTTTCAAGTGATGAACATCATCATGAAACTCTCATTATCAAGCTCTTATTTCTCTATTCTCAAGGGCTCATGGCCGAAACAAGAAAGAAAAAGGAATAGAGAAGAAGTTCTAAAAAGAAAACAAAAGAAATCATAAACATCAAGCTTTAAAGAAGAACATTCATGAAAAGAAATCCCTACCAAGTGATTTGAGGATTAGGATGAGAGAAGAGGATAAAGAACTTGAAGAACTTGAAGAACACTAGAACTTTGAGAGAAAAAGAAATGCTTTGGAGAGAACTAAACTTTGCAAATGATCTAATAGTGGTGCAAGCTCCTCAAGGCATTCTATTTATAGAGAAATGAAGCAAACGGAGGGGTGTGTGTAGTGATGAATGTAACACCCCGATTTTTCTGTCCGAGGGAAATGACCAAAATGCCCCTGAGGTCATTTCCTGACCCGAACTCGAGGGTAACCAACTCGGTCATCCTCGAAGGGTCAACTCAATGTTTGAAGGGGATTGAATGGCCTTTGAATGCTTTCGGAAGCGAAAATTTCGTTTCATGATTTGGTCAAAATGACCAAAATACCCCTATAGCGTTTTTACGCGGGTAAAGGTGCCGTTTGAGCCCGGAACTTTCCCCAGAGGTTTAAAAACATGATTTCATGTGTCTAGAGGTATCTGTTCAAGTCCCGGTGGTCCCGGGCAGTTTTAGTGCAAAATTACGATTTTGCCCCTGGAATAGTGTTTTTAAGCTTAATGACGTAATTAAGCAAACCTAAGCAATATTAGGCTCTAAACGAAGATTAATTTATTTCCCTAATTAATCTAGAGTCAAAATAATTTATTAAAGTTAATTAGAACCTAAAATTGCTTAGATTAAACTTAAATCCCTTTTTAGAACTCAAGATTCCTAGTCTTGGAATCATGAATAGTGTTTTCTCTCTCCAATTCCTTAAATCAAGGAAATGAGTCTAGAGTTGTTTAAACTCTAAATTGAGGATTTAACCCTCTAATGGTGCAAGGCCACTCCTTAATTATGTCTAGACCACCTTAATTACCCATTTACCTTACCTAAACACTTTCTTACAAATTCCTAATCTTAAGCATAATCAAAGATACACCTAAACACAACTCTAAACCACAATTAAAATGCAAACTAATCCTCCCCATGGGCTGATGCATTTCGGCCAGCACCTTTCCCCATTGACCACATGTTTAATTATTTTCTCACTCAAAGAACCATGCTTGAGCCATACCTTGAGCCATACCTCACCATGCTTTGAACCATACCTCACCATACCTCAAGAACACATTATCTCACCTCATGGAACTCATGGAGAGCCTCCAATCTGCACCCTCATGGCCGAAACCTTCTCCTCCATGAGCTCCCTCCATTTGTTTCATTTCTCTATAAATAGAATGCCTTGAGGAGCTTGCACCACTTTTAGATCATTTGCTAAGTTTAGGAAACACTCAAAGCTTTTCTTTTTCTCTCAAAGTCTTTGTGTTCTTCAAGTTCTTGGAGTTCTTCAAGTTCTTCATCTTCTTCATTTCCTTCTTCCATCTTCAAGTTCATCACACCAAGTAGGGATTTTCTTTCATGTGTTATTTGTTTAAAGTTCTTGTTCTAAGCTTAAAGTTCATAGTTTCTCTTGATTCTTTTTAGAACTTCTTTTTCTTTCCTTTACCTTTTCATTTTGCGGCATGGGCCTTGGAGAACAAAGGAATGAGAGCTTGAAGATGAGAGTTTCATGATGATGTTCATCACTTGAAACAAACTCTAGAGCTTGATTTTTGTTCTTGAGCAAAAGTGTTTCTAGGTTTTCCTTTCTTGAACTTTTGAGAACTTTAACTTTGATGTTATTTCAAAATGGTTCTAATGACTCAATGATGAGGTCTCATGATGTTGGTGTTTGTATGTCACCAAGATCATGGATTCTAGAGTTTCAAACATTTCTTTTCCTTCCTTGAAGTTTCGGCCATTACCTTTTCCTTTTCATGCTAGATGTTTGATTTTCTAAATATGGTATGTTGAGTTCTAAGAACTCTAGACTTTTACTTTGTCTTGGTTTGATGAGTTTGGGTTGAGGTTTAAGTTCCTTTAAAGTCTTGTTAAGAGCTCTAGAAAGATAAAATGAACTTGCATAATTTATTTTATGCTTGCATTCATATTTACATTCTTGCTATGCATCTTTACTTACAAGCTATCACCTAAGAACATAAAGATTAAAATGGAACTTGCATCTTCACTTAATTTAATTCTCGAAGCCTTTCTATTTCGGCCTTAAAGTCGATTGTTGTTGGGCCTAGAGCACTAAAATAAAGAATTGAACTTGCATTATCACCTAATTAATTTCTCGAATGCCTATCTATTTCGGCCTTAAAGTCGATTGTTGTTGGGCCTAGAGCACTAAAATAAAGAATTGAACTTGCATTATCACCTAATTAATTTCTCGAATGCCTATCTATTTCGGCCTTAAAGTCGATTGTTGTTGGGCCAAGAGCACTAAAATAAAGAATTGAATCTTGCACATTTACTTTCAAGCTTGCACGTTTAAGACTATGCCTCGCATATTTACTTTCAAGCTTGCACGTTTAAGTTATGCCTTTCATATTTAATTTCAAGTCATCATTTTACTTTGTAAGCAAGATTAAAAATGAAAAGCATGAGCACGTTTAGTTTATGGCGTAACTTAAGAACCTAGAGCTCAAAGACTTGCCCATTTCATTCCAAGTTAAAGTTTAATGTAAACCATACTTTGAATGTATGTTTTTCGGCCAAGTAGTGAAGATGGACTTGCAATGAGTTTTCATCTAGCTACTAGGACCAATAGCCTATGTTTTGAGTTTTCCTTAAAGTTTGACAATTCTTTATAAGGTTATGTCGTTATAAGTTGTGATTCCAATCTCTTTTAGGGGATGGGATATGTTTTGGTCAGTGACCTAAGGCTTCACTTAGCCTCTTGATGAATTAAAATGTTTTGCAAAGAGTTTTAGAAATTCTAAATTGATTCCAAGAGAAACTAGTTAACTTATGTACCTAGAAATGTCAATTTAATTCTCTTATTGAGGCAAGATGTTTTCGGTTCTGATGTGATGAATGTGATGCTGTATGATGATGTTTTAATGTGTTGGAATGTGTGAAAATATCATGTGATGATGTAGAAGCAAACCTATGCATGATAGGTAAGAAACTAGCTAACTAGAAATACCGTAAAGCTAGAATTTAACATAGTTTTGACCCATTTGTTTATGGAACCAATCCAAACTGTTTTAATGGGAACATAATCAGATTTAGATTGTTTAGACATGAAAAACTTGGTATCATTTGAGTTAGAATTGAATTCTAGCACCTATGGGGAAACTAGTAGCTAGAAAACCGTAAAAATGCAAATGTAGAACTCTTAGAACATTTAATTTTCTGGAATCTGTCCAGCACCCTTACAACATGATAAACATGGTTAATAATTAGTCCTTAAACATAGGAATGTCTCATAATTGATTTAGATTTAATGCATAGCGCCTTAGTAAACGGAACGAGAAAGGGTCTAAAGCGTGAGTTCTAGAAGCCCGTAAAAACAAGTTAGAGATTCTGCCCTATGCTATTCAGATTTAAGTATGAACATGAGAATGAAGAATGATGTTTAATATGAGCCCTAGGGGCATAAAATATGAGCGACGGATATTAGAGAACTATATCTCAAGATTAAGACCCGTAAGGGTCAAAGCATAAGCTACCGTGAGGGTAAGCGTTTGAATGATGTATGATGATGCATGAAGTATGCTAATGATGATGATGTTATTCATATGAGGAATTTATGAGGTTATATGTTTATGTGGCATAAAGCAAATTTGGAAGGAAATTCGATTGTAATGACCGTTTTGGCCGAATTTCCGACAAATTTGGAAGGAAACTTCGGTGTAATGACCGCTTTTGGCCGCCAATTCCTACAAATTTGGGGACTTAACGAGATTTTGAAAATTAAGGTACTAAGATGGGTTCTAGGATGACACCGGTTCGGCCGAGCACCTCCATAGAACTCATGTGACATCGGTACCATTTTATACTCTTAGGTGACACCGGTTCGGCCGAGCACCCCTAAGAGATTTGCCCCTTAACCCGTACTCAGATAGTCGGGATTTATGATACGCTTATCGTTAAGTGGTAAGTAAGAACTAGTGACGACTAGTTAAGGTATGAGCTCATAACCTAGATGTATGACACGTTCTGGGTGACACCGGTTCGGCCGAGCACCCCCAATTCGATTGTCTTTTAGGGTGGCCCATGAGGAAGAAAAGTTCATGATTATGATTATGTCACTAAGTTTTGTCCCATATGAATGTTACTATTGCCACTTTATGCCACCAAGAATGATGAGGCTTGATGTTATGTTTTTATGTATGTGCATTAGGTAATGCCATGCATACATTTTCTATTATGTTGCATCCATGACATTAAGATCATCCTAAAATGAATGGACCTTGGCTAAAATATATTTTAAAGTTTAAAATGAACCTAATACCTGCTCAGTCATTTCGTATAAATAAACCCAAGGTTCCTGAGGACGTAGATGATGACACCTAGGTAGTAGGAGGCCCTACTGAGATTCTTTAGCAAGATTCTCACTCCCTCTATCTCTTTCTTTCCGTCACGTCTTCAGATGGCGACGTTCGTGATATTCGTGGACACGCCGACATAGGAGGTGCACCATGACCCGGACCACGGATCATACCATTTTGTGGGTCGATGCATAGTTAGAGTATTCATGTACAAGGTCGACCTTTCACTCCCTTATGCATTCCCATCGTTTCTCCCCTGTCTCACCTTTTGGCGATGGCCTGGTGTTCGAGCGCCCACGTCCCCGAGTTAGAACACACACCACTTAGATGGGGATGAACCTTCTTTTGTTTAAAGGTTATCCTATTAGTTGCACTCGGGTAGGGGAGTAGATTATGTTTATGTTTATGTTGTATTTTCTTTCATGTATTTCCATGTACTAAATCAAGTCCCACGCTTATAAGTGGGCAAATTATAATTATAAATGAGATGTTATTCAGTGTCTCTCATGATGTGCCCTTATATGCTTTATGCTACGACGTTATGAGATGTATGTTTTGTCCGTTGCAAGTTATATCGCATCACGCGGCTCTCACTTTCATTTCAAAAAAAAAAAATTACCCGTATTTTCCGCTAAGTAATTCAAAGTTAAATGAGAACTATGAAGTAACAGACTAATGATTAACCTAAATATGTTCTAGAGTATTGGGTTAAAAATTAGGATGTTACAATGAAGGCTTCGGCCATTGTGTGCAGAATTGGGGAGAAAAATATCTCTTACAAGGCATGGTTGAAGGCATGGTGAGTTATGGGTTCAAGTATGGTGAGGTATGGTTCAAGGCATGGCTCAAGCATGGTTCTTTGAGTGAGAAAACAAATCAACATGTGGTCAAATGGGGGAGGAGGTGGCCGAAACTTCATCAGCCATGGGGGAAGGATTTCTTGCATTTTAATTGTGGTTTAGAGGTGTGTTTAGGTGTATCTTTGATTAGGATTAAGATTAGGAATTTGTAAGAAAGTGTTTAGGGGAGAAAATGGGTAATTAAGGTTGTCAAGACATAATTAAATAGTGTTCTTGCATCATTAGTGAGTTATAAATTCATTTTAGTGTATAAACAATTATAGACACAATTCATTGATTTAAGGAATTGAAGAGAGAAAACACTATTCAAGATTCCAAGAGTGAAATCTTAAGTTTTAGAAAAGAGATTTAAATCTAATCTAAGCAATCTTAGGTTCTAATTAATTTTAATAATTTATTTTGACTCTAGATTAATTATGAAAATTAATTAATCTTCGTTTAGAGCCTAATATTGCTTAGGTTTTCTTAATTACATCATTAAGCTCAAAAACACTATTCTAGGAGCAAAATCGTAATTTTGCACTAAAACTGCCCGGGACTGCTGGGACTCAAACAGATGTTTTGAAATATGTAATAACATGGTTTTAAATCTCCAGGGAAAGTTTCGGGCTCAAATGGCACCTTTACCCGCGTAAAACGCTATAGGGGTATTTTGGTCATTTTGACCCGAAACTGCGGAAAATGAGACTACCGTCTCTGGAACCACTCAAAGGTCATTCAATCCCTTTCAAACATTGAGTTGGCCCTTCGAGGACTATCGAGTCGGCCATCCTCGAATTCCGGGCCGAAAATGACCTTAGGGGCATTTCGGTCATTTTCCACTCAGACAGAAAATCGGGGCGTTACCCAAAATGTTAGCTCCAACATATCTTTTTTTGAGCTCATGAAAATGCCTACAAAATTCCCAGAAAATTCGTGATCAAACATTGCCTGTAAGAAAACTAAAAATCCAGCAGCCCAATCAAAACTTCTTTCGACAAAAATGATTTTCTAACCTCTTCCAAACACTTCATTAAAATTAAAACATCAATATCAGCATAACATTAACAAATATAACTAGAAATTTTGGATGGAAACTAATCAGAATTTCTTAGAAAAATTTTGAAAGAAAAAGGTCAAAGAAAACCTTATCCTTAGAAGCTAATGTCTCTTTGTCTCTTATACACTTCAAGATAGATGTTCTCCACCCCAAAGCTCTTGAAACACACTCAAACCCTCCTCTAATCGATTGAGTAAGGTATTAAAGTGAGTTTTGGAGATTTTAATCGGTTATATTTGTAGAGGTTAAAGTGTAGAACAATTTTTGTGAAGGAAGATTTTGATTTTATCAAGGTTTGGCTTAGGATTTTTGAGGTTGAAATCAAGTTTTTGATGAAGAAGGAAATGGAGGATCTGCTGTATGCTTCTTTGTCGAGGCTGAAATGCCTTCTTAGAGAAGAAATTTGGTCATATATATCTTGTAACAAATGCTTGAATTGTTTATACTATAACTAGATAAATCCTAATCTAAGAGAATAAATGGGATGGTTATGATTCAATCTTGTAATTCAAGATTGAATCTTAGCCATTCATTTACTTTAAAGAGATAAGGTCATTCTTTTTGTAGAGATCTAATTAGATTTCGGTGTTAGAAATCACACACCTAAATTTCACCGAACGGGTGAAACACCGTACCCGAGTAATCTAATATTACCTGAAAATTTATTCTACGCATAAAATTTTCATTTACTAATATTTCTAACCTCATTCCCATATTTTCCCAATTTCGGGCACCTCCGAGTCCCGAATCTGGGGTTTTGGATGTCCCGACAGGCCCGTAGGGCCCACAAGTTACTATTTATATTTTTTTCTTTTTTTCTTTTACAAATTTGTTGAACCATCCTTATTATTGCTAAAACTGTTAGATTTTTGAAATTGTGACTAATAAAGCTCAAATTAATTTTTAACTAATTTTTTAAGGTGTTGCATTACCACCCACCTTAAAAAGAATTTTTACCTTCAAAATTCATTTGAAAACAATTTCAAAAGACAAATTCATGAATCAAACAAGGAATTCACACATAATTCAAATAATTCAATCAAATCCTAAACATCCCTACCTTAGATCAAATTTTTGGGTGGTGATGCCCCCTCAGCACTTGTGGTGAAGACCTTACTCTGATGTTGTGGCTTTGTAGTTAGTTTTGAGTTTCTATTTGGACACTCTCTCATTATGTGTCTTGTGTAACACCCTAATTCTCTTTAGAAATTAAATGAGGTTTTATTAATGAGAATTTTAAGATTTTGATAGATGTAGAAATGATGAGAAGAATTCAAGGAAGCAAAAAAAAAAAGTGAATAGTATTTTGTGGGCCCCACAGGCCCGACGGGACAGCCGAAATCCTAGAATTGGGCCCTGGAGATGCCCAAAATTGAGAAATTATATTCTTATGGTTAGAAATAGGTAGAATTAAAGATTTTATACCCAAAAATATTTTTCAGGCAATGTTTGATTACCCGGGTACACTGTTTCACTCGTTCGGTGAAATTTCGATGTGTGATTTCTAACACCGAAAACTAGTTAGATCTCTACAAAACAAATAAACCTATCCCTTTAAATCAAATGAATGGCTAAGATTCAATCTTGAATTACAAGATTGAATCACAACTATTCATTTTACTTTATTAGCTTTGTAATTATCTAAACATAATATATTTTATTTATTTCTTTAATACAAGATAAACATGATATTTGGCTTCTTTAAGAAGCCATTTTCTCGGCCACAACAAGAGGAAGGCAGCAGCTCCATTTCTTCCATGGCTAAGAGCTTCAACTTGGTTTCAACTCCATATATGTTAGCTTAGAGTTACCAAAATCCAAAGTTTCCTTCACAAAAATTATTCTACACCTCAACATCTACACATATAACCGATTAGAATCTCAATCACTCACCAAATCTCAATCTTGATCCCTTGTCCCTCACTATTTGTAAAGGGTTTTGGGTGTGTTTTGAGAGCCTTGAAGTGGAGGGCATCATCTTGAAGCATGCTAGGAACAAAGACATTACTTGCTTCCAATAGTAAGGTTTTATTTGGTCTTTTCTTGCGAAATTTATATTTCACATCTCTGACTTGTTCTGTTCAAAATTTTTCATTTTTGTGGTTAATGATATATGGTTGTTGATGTATAAATTTTGGTGGAGGATTTGGATGAGGTTAGATAACTCATTTTATCAAGAGAAGTTTTAGTTAGAGTGCTGGATTTTCGGTTTGCCTGCAGAGAGCAAAATTTCATGAATTTATAGACATGTTTGTAGTGATATTCATTGCCTGGAAAATTATATGTTGGGCCTGACATCTTGAAATATCTACACAAAATTCCTTGAGCATTTGTTTTAAGGAATACTATCTTAAAAAAATCAAAAATCGAAATAGCTCTCATGCTGTCTAGATTTACGAAGCTGACGAGGAAATTGTATGATTTTATTATCATACTAAAGGAGCGATTTCTCTTTTGAAATTTTTATAGGGAGTTTCAACATCTTGAAGTGTAACTTTAATTTTTATCTTGGGTTGATTCCATCATATGATAAACTAAAAAATTAGGAGAACCCTGTCCTAGGCTGTGAAAAGGTGTGCTGTGACCACTAAATTTGTAAAATTTACTGGCATGGTTATAGAACTCCAACTGTTATGAAAATTTTACAGGATCTTTTACACATATGAAGGTGTCATAGAGAATTTTCATGACTCTTGAATTGGCCATTTGATATAGAAATTAATTTTGAGTCCTAGAGTGATAAATCTATTGATTGCTGAAAATGGTAAGAATGTCTTGAACCAATGATAGAATGGCTTTATATGCAAGTACATATCATGTTAATGCATGCTAATTGTTTGAAAGAAATGTTGATGAGATATGGATGAGACTCCAACATAATTGTATGCCTACATGTGATCTAAGCAGGCCTTGGAAAAGATAAGTACACTATGCGATTATTGTGAGGATAAAGGAAAAGAAAAGAAAAATAACATGACTTTTAGTTGTGCAATTTTTAACATATGGGGAAAATAGAGACAAGGCTTGTATGGTTAATGGGGGAAGGCAAAAGTAAGAGCTTCTCCAGGAATTTGATGAGTCGGTAGACGTATTGACATATAGGAATGAGCTCATGTCCTAGTAATCAATAGTTCTTGTGGAGTGACTCCACTACAGATACCACTTGATATGAGATTAAGTCTTCCCTATGTTAATGAAAAGAGATATTGCATTAAATTGAATTCCACGAGTTGCAAGAGAAAAGCACTTGATTACTACCCCTTTTGCATCCGACTTTATATGATTTATGCACATTGGTATTTATGCATATAATTTAGCATGATGAATTCAATATGGATGAATTTATTGGTTATATTATGTTCACATTTGAGGGAATACACTATTGAGAATTTTATAATATTCTCATCCCTAGGCTGCATGTATTTTATGTTGTATTCAGATTCTAAGGATGCCATCGGTGATAATCTTCCTTGACTCGCCCCAGTGGCAGTGGCATTATGACCCAGCCTTAAACTCCCTATATGTTGTAGCATACTCCCGAATCAGAGTGTACGTGTTCTTTAGCCATTCATTTAGTACTTCTATTTTCTCTGCTCAGTTTGACCCAGGTTTTCCTTATGCTGAGGTACCTCTTGAAATGGCACACCTTGATGTATTTGTAGCTCCATCTGTACCACCTATGTCCCCTCCTGGAGATGATCCTTCATCCTCTTCCTCCGACTCAGATCCACCAGTTGATCCTGATGCCCCAGCTAGGGGCAATGCCATTGCACCAATGGCAAATGGTTTTATCTAGGAGACCATGGGACAACTCAAGGACTTTTGATGTATGCATAGTGGCAATTTAGGAATAGGATCCCCCAGACCATAGTTTGACCTTATTGAATGTTAATGAGATTCATTTTCTGTTTGTATAAAATTTTGCTGGATTTTAACTTTGAGTAGGTTAGACTAGCTGGTAGGGATGTTCTTTTGTGGACCGAGTCCCTGTTGTTTAGGAAATGACTAGTTTGTTTTACAGCATTGCCTATTGTAAACTTAACAACAATGTCCATGTATGTGTATATTGGCTTTGCAACATATACGTCTACATTATTTTATTTCAATTATTTTCGATTAGTGTAGATTGTGAATATAAGTAATACTTTTCTAATTACTATATTGATACTCGAGTAAAATATGGTAATTAGGAGGATGTTACATCCTGGCTTTCTACAGCGATAGCATATGTTCTACCCAGCCAAGCAAAGTCTACCCGCATGGTTCTTCCCACATTTTGGACAATCTTGGCTCATGGTTGACCATTGTTGTTTATCCTTATGTGGACTTGGTTGAAACTGCTTCTTCAAGGACGGGTCATCCTCATAGTATTGATCTTCAGGTACAAGTCTTTTATTAGATGTGTCTTTAGCAGACTGAGTAATTGCTAGCTTCTTATTGAAGTCCTCTACACGACGACACTTGTTTACCAAGGTTGCATAATCCCTAATCTCCAAAAGACTCACAGCTGCCTCAATATCCTCACGTAATCCTGCTTCGTACTTCATGTACTTCCAAGCTTCATTAGGATTATGTTGATAGATGGTTGAAAATTTGCAAAGCTCTTCGAACTTTGTTGTGTACTTTGCTACACTCATGGACCCTTGCTTAAGCGCTATGAACTCCAACTCCTTTGCATTCTTTACAGAAATAGGAAAATACTTGTGATAAAAGACCTCCTTAAAAACTTCCCAGGTAACTTTAATCTGAGAGGCTTCAAACAATCCCCTGGTGCCAACCCACCAAATTTCTGCATTAGCTTCCAGCATGTAAGTAGCAAAAGCTACTTTTTGGGTTTCGGTGCAAGGAAGAACCGAGAAAATCTTCTCCATGGCTTTAAGCCATTCTTTGGCTTTATTTGGATTGAAAGCTCCTTGAAAAGGTGTAAAACCCTAAAAAATTAGTTAAAAATTAATTTGAGCTTTAGTAGTTGTAATTTTAAAAATCTGACAGTTTTATTAATGATGAGGACGGTCCAAGGGGTTTGTAAAAAAAATAATGAATAGTAACTGTGGGTCCCACCGGTCCGTCGGAACAGCCGATACCCTAGAATTGGACCTCGAAGATGCCTGAAACTAAGAAATTATAATATTAAGATTATAAATGAGTAGGAATAAAGATTTCATACCTAGAATTAATTTTTCAAGCAATGTTTGATTACCCGGGTACACCATTTTACCCGATCGGTAGAATTTCGGTGTGTGGTTTTTAACATCGTAAAAGCTACTTGGTGGTTAAGTAAGCTTTATCAACCACTTTATGCCAAGTGGATGACAAGGATTAAAAATTGAAAAGCAAGTTTTAATCATGGCCTTTCATTTATTAATATCTTACTCGGGTGCTCATATCTCACCCATTCGGTGGGATTTTGGTATGCAATTTTGACACTGTAAAAGCTATTTATTCTACAAGTTAAAGAGAGCCACTTATCTTGAGCCAAGTGGCTGACCAAGATTCATTCTTTGACCAACAAACCAAATCTTAGCCATCCATTTTTCTTACTTTGGTCAAAGATCATTTAATTATACAATATAATACTCATTCTTTTATATATAACAAGATAACCACAAGCCAAGCTTCTTCAAGAAGCTCAAAATTTCGTGCATCATGCTGTAAGGAGAAGGAAACCAGGTTCCTCCATGTCCAAGAGCTCAAACTTCACTTCAAATGCTAAAAACACTAGCCTAGAGTTGATAAAACGCTAAACTCCCTTCACTAAACTTGTTCTACACATCAATACCTACAAATCTAACCGATTGGAATTTCAATTCCTCATCAATCCTAACCTTGATATCTCATACATCACTGATTAAGGAAGGGCTTGGTGCTGATTTGGTGGCCTTGAGTTGAGGAAAATCAATCTTGGAGCATCCTTTGGAGCCAAGATCCCTAGAGCCATCAAAGTAGGGTTTTCTTTGACCTTTTCTTTCCAATTTTATACTGGACTTTTATGATTGTGTTTGGTCCAAAATTTCTGGATATATTGGTTGAAAATATGATGATATTGATGTGTTAATTTTGGTGGAGTGTTTGGGGTTGTGTAAAAATCATTTTTATCAAAAGAGATTCTGAAGTGGTTTGCTGGATTTTCGGTTTTCCTGCTAGCAGTGATTGTTCACGAAATTTCTGAGGGAATTTTGGGTGTTTTCATGAGCTATAAAAATTATATGTTGAAGGTAACATCCTAGGATAGTTCCATTAATTTTATTGAGCTCTGTTTTTGACTCCTAATACCTTCAGAAATTCAAGAACCGAAGTGGTAACTATGCTGCCTGAAATATTGAATCTGAAGCTGTGAATTTGTGAAATTTTATTGACCTAGTAAATGATCTAATTATGAGCTGAAATTTTTACAAGAAATTAAGGACATATTGAAGTCCAACCCGGAATTTTTATATGATTTTATATGATCATTTGGTGGGGTAATAAAATTGGGAACTATGGCTGTTGGCTGTAAATAGGGGTTTTCTAATCTCCGAAGTTGTCTAATTTTGTTGACATATTTACAGAATTCTCTTTGTTATGAAATTTCTATGGAGCCTTATGGACACATTGAGGTGTCATTGAGAATTTTTATAGCATTTGAATTGATCATTTCATATGAAAAATAAATTGTGCTACTTGAGTGAAAAATCTGCCAATGTGCTGAAGTTGTGATGATGCCTTGAATTAGTAACCTAATGGCATTTGGTTCAAGTTGATGTGTATGAATGCATGCCATGAACTTCCAAGATTATGTTATGAGGAATGAATGAATAATATATATAGGTTTGAAGTATTATGAGATCAGAGAATTATGTTCATGCATATAGAAATGTGATGCATGTATATGTGAGCTTGAGGATGGTGTATGTAGTAAGTGAAAAATAAAGTCTCCTTTAACGTAAAAAGGGCATGACAAAGTCCCCTTTAATATAAAAAGAGCACGAAGAAGTCCCCCTTAATATGTAAAGGGCACGAAAAGGTCCTCTTTTGTTTATAAAGGGCACAGGAGAGGTCCCCTTTTGTTTATAAAGGGCAAGGGAAAGGTCCCCATTAGGGAACGGAAAAGTCCCCTTTATTATGTTAAGGGCACGAAACGATCATTGTAATTGCCCTTTTGTATATGTATATCTTGTTAAATTATTGGTCTTGAAGGAATTCCTATGATGTTGAATGTTATGAAATACATGTTTTAAGTGATTGAATAATAAAAGAGACCTACTTCGGAAAGGTGATTTTATAATTTTAAAATGAACATTTGATATGTACATATTGCATGCTCACGCTTTCTTAATAAACTGAAGTGGCTGGGGCGATGACGATGACATTATGAATGTGTAATTGGGGAGTTACCCTACTGAGAATTTTAGAATTCTCACCCCTATGTTTTTGTGTTCCCGTGTCGTCTCCAAGTTGATGCAGAGAACCGAGGGACTACTATGAAAAAGAACTCGGAAGTGCAATAGTGTAGTAGTTAATGCTTTTATCATGTTGTATTTAGTGGAATGAATATGTGTATAAATATGTTAGAGAACAAAGGTGTGTTAAAGCTCATAGAAAAGCTTCCCTTATGTACTTAACTCTGTATTAAATAAATAGTTTGGTTTCATTGCTATATATTTTAGCATAATTATGACCTAGTTATCTCGCGAACTAACCAAGCTGGCTATAGATATTTAAAAAAGGTCTGCAAACTTAGAAGTAACAACTCTCGAGTATGACACCATAACTTAAGGATGCGGTTGTACTTGGGAGGATGTTACAAAAGGCAGAGGATTGGCTTTTCTGAACTCACCAAATTTTTTATATTCTACATCCACCTCATTCCCTCTAGGGTTACTAGCCAGGTTCTGTTCCTCATTACGGCCCAACCTTTCCATCATTCGATTAGCAACCGCTGCTTGTTCCCTCATTGCCATGGCCATCTCACGGAATGTATCCATCATATCAGCTTCATTTCTAGCTCCGCTCTTAGTAAGCTGATTAGACGTCATCGGTTCCTGTCACACTAAACAAGAATTATTAAGTTGATCAAGCTCAATACCAAACTAAGTGTGGCAACAACCCACAACATTCCTAACCAGCAGTCATACACATATATAAAATTATAATGCATGACATTTACTAAGGAAGCATTGTTAGTTCATTCCTCAAGTTCCTACTAGGATGAACTGCTCTGATACCATAATGTAACATCCTCCCAAGTACAACATCATCCTTAAGTTATGACATCGAACTTGAGAGTTGTTACTTCTAAATTAGCGGCCCTTTCTTAAGTAACTATAGCAAATTTGATGGGTTTGTGTAACAACTAGCATAATTTAATTAAAATATATAACAAAAATACAAAACATTTATTTACTATAAAGTCAATTACAGAAGGAAGTTCTACTATGAGCTTTAATACATATGCAATCTCTATTGCATTTAGATACATATAACTCTAACTAAGTACGGTAAAGTAAAAACATCAACTACTAAGCTATTGAAATCCCAAGTTCCTTCACATAGCAGCCGCATCATTCTCTAGATCAACCTGGAGGTGACACGAGAATACAAAAACACATAGGGATGAGAATTATATAATTCTCAGTAGGGTAACTCCACAAATACACAATCATAATGTCATCATCATCGTCCCAGCCACTTCAATTTATTAAGAAAATGTGAGCATGCAACATATGTCAAAGGTTCATTTTAAAGTTCAAAAACCAATTCTTCGAAGTGGATCTCTTTTATTATTCAATCACTTAAAAGGTGTATCTCATAACATTCAAGATCATAGTAATTCATTCAAGACAAGTATTTAATAAAATATACATGTATAAATGGCAATTGCAATAATCTTTCCGTGCTCTTGACATAATAAAAGGGACTTTCTGGTGTCCTTGTCATATTAAAAGGGACTTTTCCCTAAAGAAGACGTTTTTGTGCCTTTTATAAACAAAGGCACCTTTCTCGTGCCTTTTATAAATAAAAAGGACCTTTCCTGTGCCCTTTATAAACGAAAGGGGAGTTTTTCGCGCCCTTTACACATTATAGAGATCTTTCATCTACTTAACATATATATTATCATCAAGCTCATATAAGTATCCATTCACAATATGATTTTCAATCATGTCTCATAAACCAATCTTTTAAGTTGCTAGCGTGCATTCACATACATTATACTTGAATTAAGGGATATTATCTCAATCAATTCCATGCTTTAGTTTACTTTCCAGCACCTTGGTAGATTTTATGCCATTATAGGACAAATTTATTTACACTTCAAACATTCAATTTAGAGCCTATGAAAATTATCCAAGACACTTCAATATGTCCACAAGGATCCACAAACATTTCAGAGCAAAAAGAGTTCTTTAACTATGCTAACAAAATTAGACAAATTCGGAGGTCAGAAACCCTCTATTCATAGCCAACAAATTATAGTTCCCAATTTTATTACCCTATCAAATGATCATATCAAATCATACAAAAGTTCAGGATTGGACTTCAATATGTCCTTAACATCCTATATAAATTTTAAGTGATAATTCAATCATTTGCTATGGTAACAAAATTATACAATTTACGACTTGATTTCAATGATTTTGACATAAGGACCATTAAATTATCGATTTTTTAAGGCAGTTTAACTCAAAATCAGAAACCAAAAAACTTCATGGCCTAGCCCAAGATGTTAGCTCCAACATATATTTTGTCAGCTCATGAAAATGCCTACAACATGCCCAAAAAATTCGTGATCACACACTGCCTGCTAGAAAATCAAAAATCTAGCGGCCTAGTCAAAATTTCTTTTGACAAAAATGATTTTCTAACCTCATCCAAACACTTTATTAAAATTAAAACATCAATATCAACATAACATCAACCAATATAAATTGAAATTTTGGATGGAAACCAGTCAGAATTTCTTAAAAAAATTTTGAAAGAAAAAGGCCAAAGAAAACCCTACCCTTAGAAGCTAATGTCTCTTTGTCTCTTATACACTTCAAGATGGATGTTCTCCACACTCAAACCCTCCTATAATCAGTAATAAGTGAGGTATTAAAGTGAGGTTAGGAGATTTTAATCGGTTATATTTGTAGAGGTTGAAGTGTGGAACAATTTTTGTGAAGGAGGTTTTGATGAAGAAGGAAATGGAGGTTCTGCTGTATGCTTGCTGGCCGAGGCTGAAATGCCCTCTTGGAGAAGAAATTTGGTCATATATATCTTGTAATAAATGCTTGAATTGTTTATATTATAACTAGATAAATCCTAATCTAAGAGAATAAATTGGATGGTTATGATTCAATCTTGTAATTCAAGATTGAATCTTAGCCATTTATTTACTTTAAAGAGATAAGGCCATTCTTTTTGTAGAGATCTAATTAGTTTTCAGTGTTAGAAATCGGACACCGAAATTTCACCGAACGGGTGAAACACAAGTCTCTAGTAATCTAATATTACCTGAAAATTAATTCTAAGCATAAAATTTTTATTTACTAATATTTCTAACCTCATTCCTATTTTTTCCCAATTTTGGGCACCTCCTGGTCCCGAATCCAAGGTTTCGGCTGTCCCGATAGACCTGTGGGGCCCACAAGTTACTATTCATTTTTTGTTTTTTTTATTACAAATCCCTTGAACCATCCTCATCGTTGTTAAAACTGTTAGATTTTTGAAATTATGACTAATAAAACTCAAATTAATTTTTAACTAATTTTTTAGGGTGTTACACCAATTATCATCTATTTGTTCCTTGATACTTCAGCTAGAGAAACTTTTCAGATATATCTGCAGAGAGAAAAGATTTGATTTTGGTACCTAGACTTTCTAGGGTCCTTTTTGGTTAATTTCAAAGAAAGAGATTCTCCAACCTTTCTAATGGAATCCTTTTTCAGTGGGTAACTTTTTATACGACATGGAAAGCAAGAAATAGGATATAGATATAATAGACGAGGTTGCATAGCTGTTTTATCTTCTATTTCCTCTGTTTATCCCAAACTAGTCTTTGGAAACTATAGATTTTGACCATTATCACAAAAACAAATTTTTTGAAATATATTGAATATTCTAGGTCAAATCTTTAGAAGCCATGAAGTCCTCTCAAAGATTCAGAAATAACTTTATGATATTCTTGACATTTCTTTTGGAGGCTTCAGTTTTATAGAACTTGAGAAGAAGGAAATCTCCTTGAAATATATCTTTCTTTTAACTTTAGGCTTGATCTTCTCAAGTTTGTGAGCAATCTTATGAGTTCCTTGACTAAATTGAGATATCCAAAGGAACAAGCTTGAGAAACTTCTAGCAATTCACATATATTGCAATTAGTACAAGATATGAAGAATTTAAATGTAGATACATTTACCTTACATATCTCTATTGAGGTGTACTTAGTCATGAAATACAGAATAGTAGCATTTTCTAGCTCATCATAACCTTTTGACTTTGTTACGACCCAAAAATTGTGACCGGTGCATAAGGGATATTGTCCCTTACAGAAGCCTTTTGGAACTAATTTCATGTAATCATACATAGTAACTTACTAAATTAATAATCAATAAATCATAAAAATAAATAAATGAATAAATTTCTCAAAATTTCTTGAAATCTTTATTAGTAAAGAATACATAGAACATTTAATTATTCTAAGGCGTTCCAACACCAATAACTGAAATAGACAATTTAAATCATGTTTCTAGAAAAAATTACATAAAATATCATTGTGAACACCTGATGTTGTTTGGCCCTAAAACAAAAAAAATCAAAATTGCCATATTTTTAGAATTTAGCCTATTTGTAGACTTATGATAGTCAATTCAGTTCAGACCATGTTTTTAGGGTTTTTTTTACGTTTTGACCTAAAAAAAATCCAAGTGTTTCAGTCCATTTCCAATTGTCAAAAAAAAAAAATCCTTTCAGCCTATTCACAATTTTCAACCCGTTTCTATTCTAAAAAAAAAGAGAAAAGGAAAAAGAAAAAAGGAGCTCAAGAGCTGGTTGTCACGGGCTCCTATCATTACAGTAAGAGGAGGATGAAAGGGATAGAAAGTAAAGGAAATGGTGAACACAATGATGATCATCCTTCCCAGCAAAATGATGATTTTCACTTGATGATGAGCTAGGGATCGTACTAGCCAACTTGTGAAAATAATTTTGATCAATCAAAGATCTCTATATATAACTATTAGTAACAGCAGAGGGGGGTTTCGAGAGTATCAATCAGCAAATTTTAAAAGGCACAGAGAAAAATCACAAAAAAAGGGATCAGTAACCACCATTGAAACTGTAACGCCCCGATTTTCTATCTGAGTGGAAAATGACCAAAATGCCCCTGAGGTCATTTTCGATCCAGAATTCGAGGATGGCCGACCCAGTAATCCTCGAAGGGCCAACTCAATGTTTGAAGGGGATTGAATGACCCTTGAGTGGTTTCAGAGGCGAAAGTCTCATTTTCTGCAGTTTGGTAAAGGTGCCGTTTGAGCCCGAAACTTTCCCCGAAGGTTTAAAACAATGTTTTTACATGTTTCAAAGCATCTGTTTGAGTCCCGGTGGTCCCGGGCAGTTTTAGTGCAAAATTATGATTTTGCCCCTAGAATAGTGTTTTTTGAGCTTAATGATGTAATTAAGCAAACTTAAGCAATATTAGGCTCTAATCAAAGATGAATTAATTTCCATAACTAATCTAGAGTCAAAATAAACTATTAAAATTAATTAGAACCTAAAATTGCTTAGATTAGATTTAAATCTCCTTTTTAAAACTCAATATTTCACTCTTGGAATCTTGAATAGTATTTTCTATCCCCAATTCCTTAAATCAAGGAATTGTGTCTAGAATTGTTTATGCACTAAAATGAGTTTATAACTCACTAATGATGCAAGACCACTCCTTAAATATGTTTTGACAACCTTGATTACCTATTTTCTCACCTAAACACTTTCTTACAAATTCCTAATCTTAATCCTAATCAAAGATACACCTAAACACAACTCTAAACCACAATTAAAATGCAAGAAATCCCCTCCATGGCTGATGCAAGTTTCGGCCACCTCTCTCTCATTCACATCACATGTTGATTTGTTTCTCACTCAAAGAACCATGCTTGAGCCATACCTTGAACCATACTTCACCATACTTTGAACCATACCTCACCATGCCTCAAGATCACAACATCTCACCTCATGGAACTCATGGGGCTGCTCTTGTTGGCCGAAACCTTCCCTCCCTCCTTGCACCTTGCATTTGTTTCATTTCTCTATAAATAGCATGCTTAGGTGAACTTGCATCATTTTGGGTTCATTTGCTAAGTGTAAGTTTTCAAAGAGCACTTCAAAGTTTCCTTTTTCTCTAAAGTTCAAGTGTTCAAGTTCTTCAAATCCTTCATCCTCTTCTCTCATCCCAATCTTCAAATCACTTGGTAGGGATTTTCTTTCAAGTATTTCCTTTGTTTAAGTTCTTACTCTAGTTATGTGTTTATGGTTCCTCTTAAGTCTTTTTAGAACTTCTTTCCCTCTCCTTCTTCTTCTCCATTTTTGGCCATGGACCTTTGAGGACAAGGGAATGAGAGCTTGATAATGAGGTTGAACAATCTCTAAAGCTTGATCTTTGTTCTCAAGTTAAATATGTTTTCTTTTGTTCTTTCTTCTTGAACCTTGAATCTTTAACTTTGGTGATGTTTTAAATGGTTACATAAACTCAATGTTGAGGACTCATGATGTTGGTGTTAATGCATCATCAAGATCATGGTCTCTAGAGTTTCAACTGTTTCCTTTTCTTCTCAAAAAGTTTCGGTTCCTTTTCCTTTCCCTTCTTCACATTTTCGGCCATATTGTCCAATGAGATTCACAATGGCTTGATGATGAGAGCTTCTAGATGATGACTATGTGTTCATCACAATGAGGCCTCTAGAGCTTGGGTTTTAATAAAAATGTTATTTATGACCTCATTTCAAGAAAAGAAACTTTGTGTTCTAAAGAACCCTTGAGGTTCACTCATGTCTTTACTTTATCTTGTCGTGATAAGTTTGGATTGAGGTTTAAGTTCCCTTAAAGTCTTGTATGAGCTCTAATAAGAAATAAAATGGACTAGCATTCATATTTAAATTCAAGCTTATGCATTACATATTTACTTTGAGCTTTGCATTCATATTTATTTTTCCAAGCCATCACTTAAAGTTAAAGGATAAAAAGAATGGAGTGCACCTCATATTTACATTCTTGTCTAGCATATTTACTTTCATCACTAAAGAACGTAAAGATTTAAAATGAGAACTTGCACTATCACCTAACAAAATCTCAAAGCCTTTCTATTTAGACCTTAAACTCGATTGTTGCTGGGCCTAGAGCACTAAAATAAAGAAACAAACTTGCATGACATATTTATTTTAAGTCTTGCATATTTATATTTCAAGTCTTGCATATTTATTTTAAGCCTTGCATATTTATATTTCAAGCCTTGCATATTTACTTTAAGCTCTCACTTTACTTTGTAATAAAGGATAAAAATGAGGTGCATAGCATGTTTAAATTATGTCAACACCTAAAAACCTTAAAGCTCAAAGACTTGGCCATTTTATCTCAAGTTAAAGTTTTATGTGTGAACATTCTTTGAATGCATAATATCGGTCATGTAGTGATGATGAGCTTGGAATGAGTTTCATCTATCTACGAGGGCCAACAATCTAAGTTTTACGACCTTTTTTAAGCCTCATGAACTTTGTGAGATTTAGACCAACAAGACTTATGAATTAAATTCTCTTTTAAGGAGGGATTAAGTGGTCACTGACCTAATGATGTTTTAGCCTCTTTTACAAAATAAAATGGTTTGCAAAAGAGTTTTAGATGTCCTAAAAATGATTCCAATGAAACTAGCAACTTATATGCTTTAGAAATATCAAGTTATGCATCTTTTTGGGACTTAATGTTTCGGTTCTTCCATGATGAGTTTGCTGCTGTATGATGATGTTTTGATGTGTTAGAATGTGTGAAAATTATGTACGATGAGGTAGGAACATTTCTATGCATGATAGGAGGGAAACTAGCTTTCTAGAAAAATCGTAAAGTTAAGACTTAGCATAGTTTTAACCCATTTATTTTTGGATACTGCCCAAACTGTTTCAATGGGAATATAATCAGATTAGGATTGTTTAATCATGAAAAATTTGGTTACATTTGAAGTAGGATTGAATTTTAGCATCTATAGAGAAACTAGTAACTAGAAAACCGTAAAATCGTAATTCTAAAACTCTCAGAACATTTAATCTTTAGAATCTGTCCAGCAACCTCATAATACAGCAAACATGGTTTATAATTAGTTCTTAGACATAGGAATGTCCATAATTGGTTTAGGTTTAATTTATAGCACCTTAGGCGAAGATGGAATCGAGAAAGAGTCTACGACGAAAGTGCTAGAACCCGTAATTGTAAGTTTATAATTCTGCCCCTAAGGAATGGAGTTGCCCAGATTTATTAAAGAGCATAAATAATAGTAATATTTGTTAGAAGAGAATCCTTAGGTGCATAAGAGGTTGATAGAAAATGATAGATTAATTACATCACAAGTTTAAGGCCCGTAAGGGTCAATGCATAAGATACCATAGAACCAAAAGCATAATGAAATTTCAATGTTGCCTACGAACGTATGAGGATGATTATGTGAATGTATGGAATTATGATGAAGGATGCATGTTTAATTGACTTATGTGGCATAAAGTAAAATTTGGAAGAAATTCGGCATGCTGCTGTTATGGCACCGAATTTCTGACAAATTTGGGGACTTAGAAAGTTTTTGAAAACCTGAGATTTTTATTTATGAGGTACTAAGATGAGTTCTCGGATGACACCGGTTCAGCCGAGCACCTTCAGAGAACTCATGTGACATCGGTACCAAGATGAATTCTTGGGTGACACCGGTTCGGCCGAGCACCCCAAGAAATGCCCCCTAGCCCGTATTGGATAAGTCGGGATTATGTTTATGATTATGTTACGCTTATCGGGATTGATAAGTAAGAACTAGTGATGACTAGTTAAGGTATGAGCTCATAACCTAGAGATGTGACACGTTCTGGGTGACACCGGTTCGGCCGAGCACCCCCAGAATGATTGTCTTTTAGGGTGGCCTATGAGGAAGTAAAGTATGATGTTTATATCACAAAGTTTCCCATATGAGAATTTAATTGCCACTTTATGCCACTATTATGATGTTCTTAAAGTTACGATGATTATTCTTGCATTAAGTAGAGCCATGTATACATTCTTTAATATGTTGCATCCATGTCATTAAGAATCACGCTAAAATGAACGGACCTTGGCTAATTATGTTTTAAAACCTAAAAATAGACTTAATGCATGCTCACTTATTTTGTATACTAAACGCAAGGTTCCTGAGGACATAGATGATGACACCTAGGTAGTAGGAGGCCCTACTGAGATTCTTTAGCAAGATTCTCACTCCCTCTATCTCTTCTTTCCGTCACGTCTTCAGATGGCGACGTCCGTGATTTTCGTGGACACCCCAACGTGGGAGGTGCATCATGATTTGGACCACGGGTCATACCATTTTGTGGGTCGCTACATTGTTCGTGTATTTATGTTCGTTGGATGGCCCTTTAGTCACCTCGTACATAGCCATCGATTCTCTCCTGTCTCACCCTTCGACAACGACCTCATGTTAGAGCGCGCACGCCCTCGATAGGAGCGGATCCGCCGCACCCCACCGATCTGCCATCCAGGACTACCCACAGTATGTGCCCCACATGCCCTCATCATTCTCCAAGACGGACCCTTTGGAGGACTCTGCCACTCAGGTACCTTCCTAGGGATCCTCCCCCACCGTGCCGATGGACGTTGGGGAGGGTAGTGAGGCTTCTGTCGCTTAGCCGGTACGTGGAGGACGGGTGAGGATGACTCTCTGCTGTGGAGCTCATGCCCGACTGATGCAGTGCATAGCCACTCCGGCCGAGATAGCCCAGTAGATCGGATACATCCCTCCTTTCCAGAGAGGCCCGCAGTAGGAGACGACGGTCGCGTTCTGGTGCCCGAGCTTTGACTAGGCCTGGATAGCCTCCTTTTGTCTTAAGGCTATCTATTTGTAGGCGCACTAGAGTTAGGAGAGTTTCTTTTATTGCCTTTGTTGTACTTTTGTTTTCCATGTATTTCTATTCCAGTTGTACCAAACTAAGCCCCACTCTACATAAGTGGGCATATCATATTATATATAAATATGCAGTTCAGTTTTATTGTGATGTGCCTTTACTTGCCTTATGTTATGATGACATGTTTGCTTTATTTCCATCCATGCTTTATTTCTCATCGTGGCGCACGGCTCTCACTTTCCTTTTATAAATTCAATCAAAAAATTACCAGTATTTTCCGCTAAGTATTTTAAAGTAAAGAGGAGACTATGACGTAACCGACTAATGATTAACCTAAATATGTTCTAGACTATTGGGTTAAAAATTAGGATGTTACAGAAACTACTATTACATCCCTAAACACAAATCAATCACTGCCACCACTACCAATTCCCATAATCATTAACCAAAATTTCTAACAATATCAGGAAGAACAAACCAAAAGCAACAACAACAGTAGTCTTGCAGGTATTGTTCTCCAATATCAGTAAAAATAAAATAAAAAAAGAATGAAAAGGGTGTGAGGAGGCCGCGGCCTCCTTGTCTTCTTCCATTTCGTCCAAAACCCATGTAACACGCTAATATTCAACCCAACACTACTAGTACGTACTGAGGCTAAATATTAGTCATTACTTCTTGCCTTGGTGCTATTACTTTGAAAATTACTTAACGAAAATATGAGCTAAATTTTTCTTTAAACAAAACCTTGATAAAGTATGAGCCGCACATAACGAATTAATCGATATTGTAGAGTGTGGAATTGTAAACATAGGAAAGGCTCAGTAAGTAATATCATGAACACATATACTGAAATACCTCATACATTAATACATGATATGCCCACCAATAATAGCAGGACTATTCAATACATAAGGAGCAAATACATCAGAAAACAGGAATTACATGAAATCATAAATAAAACACGAAGGGAAACACCCACACCTAAGTGCATCTAAGGTAGATAACCTCAACACAAAAGAAGGTTTATCCTAACTACATGTCGTGTGTGCACTACGAACTACCTTCCAACAATACGACCCAAGTCATGGGTAAGGTGGGACATAGCTGATCCACGAGTGAAGCTCAGTTGGAATGGGAACTCGAACATGTCCTCGACGTCGAGGTCGCATCTCAGGCATCCGGGCCCTCCATGGCTGGGTGACCATCTCCTCATTACCCACTGGCATGCGTGGGGGAGTGGGGGCAGAGTCCTTTCCATACATATGGGCGGGTGGATCCTCCGAGGGGTCCTCCTCTGAATGCTGCAAATGAGGTATGTACTCAGGTACAATGCCCGAGCCTGCAGTATAGGTCTGGAGAATCCTCTCGTTGCATATGCGAGCACACTCAAAAACCATATCGTCACATAAGGCAACATCGGTGAGAAGAGATAGCTATTTACAGGATGAGCAAACGGCCGTCCGGGGAACATGAAAACACGAACTGTGCAGCGGCCCTCAAAATGATAAGATCCGTGCTCCGAATCATGGTGGAACTCCCACATAAGTGTCTCAATGTAGAGCACGAACGTCGCCATCCGAATCTGAAGATGTGACGGAAAGAGAGAGATAGAAGGAGTGAGATTTCTTACTAAAGAAACTCAGTAGGGTTTTTCCTCCTACCTAGGTGTCATCATCTACGTCTCCAGGAACCTCGGTTTATTAGTAAAAACATGGACATATAATGGTTCAATTATGAAGTTCGCAAATGTTAACCTCTAAGGCTTATTTCTTTTAATTCTAAAATTTCTTGGTTATGTAATCTATAAGTCATAGAACCTGAATCATAGGTCATGGTATGTGAAATCATAAATCATGATTCCTAATAGCATGGATCATGGCACATAAATTCATAATTCATGGTACATAGAAGCATAATTCTTGGAACATGGTACATGGTAGTTTATCTTGGTTACTTTAGGTGACATTAAAGCCTCATCATTTTCTTCCTAGGGCCACCCTAACTGATCTCCCTTTGGAGAGACTTCTCGGTTATGAGCTCATACCACGTTAGTCGTCACTAGCACCTGGACTTATCCTTTTCGATAAGTTAAAGGTCCTAACTTAAAGTACGGGTCTAGGGGGCTAGAATCACCTCATCCCCACCCTTAGTTTGGTGGTTCAAAGCATCATTTTCTCATAGTTTAAGTCACCTTAAGTCTTAGCATGTTTTATTGAGATGCCACTTAGTTCATACATGTCACATATCTATTATTACAACATAGGCATCTCTAAGTTCTTGAAGAACAATCACATGCAATAATAAAACTATCATTTAAGAATAATAATTCACATAGCATCATACAAGGCATGAGGTAAACACCAATTCATCATTCATAGAATAATGCATAAACCTTTTCCTTAAGAATGAAAACCCCCAATCAGGTAACCTCAAACATCCAAATTATTTCAGTACACCTCTAAGGCATTGATTAACCTTATAACCACAATTTATTACGTCCTAAGACCTAATTAATTATGGCTGGACAGCATTAGGCAGTAAGCTAAATTAGATGAATTAAGGTGTTCTAAAAATGCATTCTACGTCTTTTCTTACTTCTGACTTTTCCTATGATGCAATAATTCATACCTAAACCAATTATGAGTCACTCTCACTCATCTAGACATCATATAATGTGATTCTATAGACATTAACTAGGTACGAGCAGAATCCCTAGTTTCTGTACCTATGGGGTTTTAGAATTCACATTTTCAAGCAATTAAAGTAACTAAGCATGCTCCAAAATGTCTAGAACAATTATCATATACTTGGCAAGGTATGTAAACATATTTAGACCACCCAAAGTAGGATTTAAGGTGCTGGAAATGAACATGGCAGAACCAAAAATTAGTAATCATCAAATCATGTATAAAACCTCTTTTTCAATGCACATAGGTAGCTAGTTTCTCTTGGAATCTTTTTGGGGCTTGAAAACTTCATGGAGGCAAAATTTATCTCATAAAAAACCATCATAAAACATATAGGGCAGTAGCTATTTGATTTTGCTTTTGAACAAGATTAAAACTTGGAATCTCATTAAAACATTTGTTAAGTACTTCTATGCTTAGGAAAATCCTAAGACATTACTTATAGGCCCTTGTAATAAAGTGCAACTCATCCTTGAGCCACCTTTACCACATGGCCAAATATATATTCAAGGGGATACCTCCTTGATTTATCTTTTCTCAAGATGAAATGGGCAAGTCTTTAAGCTCTAGTAGTTTTAGGTGACGGCAAAAATAAACGTGCCATGCATTTCATTTTTATATTTAATTAGAAAGTGAAGTGATAGCTTAAAGTAGATATGAAATGCACATTCATTTTTAGCCTTTGAGTTTAGTGATGACTTGAAATATAACATGGAATGCAAAGCTTGGAATTTAAACGTGCCTTATGCAAGTTCATTCTTTATCTTGGGGTTTAGTGATAGCATAGAAAGTAAATATGTTATGCAAAGCATGAAATAAACGTGAATGCAAGTTACTTTTTTTATATCTTGTCTAGAGCTCTTACAAGACTTTAGAAAGAACAAAGTTCCAACCCAAAACTCATCCTTACACGAAAAGAAAATTATAACCTAAAAGAATCATGGAGATGGCCGAAATCATACTTGGTTTAGAGTCAAAAGTTTTAAGCTTTAGAGTTTGTTCATGTGACAAGCATCAACACGAAACCCTCATCATCAAGCTTCCATTTTTCCAAGTCCTTTAAGCCTCCATGGCCGAAATGTTAAAGGAAAAAAGAAATCCAAAAAAAGTGTTCAAGAGAGACATAAACTCATTCTTTACTCAACTTTGGAAAAGATGGAACTTTCCTTTTAAGAAAGATTCAAGCTTTAGAGGTTGTCTAAGTGACAAGCACCCTCATGACATCCTCATCATCAAGCTTTCATTTTTCCAAGGGTCAAAGGCCTTCATGGCCGAAACATAAAGAAGAAAAGGGAAGTTCCAAATGTTCAAGAGAAACATAACCTCATTCTTAACTAAACTTGTAAAAGATGAAACTTTTTTTTTAAGAAAAACTCAAGCTTTAGAGGTCTCATGTGAGATGAACTTACAGTCACCTCTAGAGAGCACTCATCATCAAGCTATCATATTCAAGGCCTTGAGGCTGAAATCTAGAGGAAAAGGAAAGGAAGAAATTGAAAAAGAAAACATCATGGAGGTTCAACTATTCATCATTTCCCAACAAGATTCAAACATAAAGATCAAAGAAATATTTTTAGAAAGGTTCCCTACGAAGTGTTGATATCCTTGAAGATGGAGAAAGGTTTGTTCTTTGAAGTAAAAGAAGGAAAATCTTCCTTGGAGCCTTGGTGTATTTTCGGCCAAAGGAAGAAATAGAGGAAGAAAATGTGTTTGAGCTTAGTTTAGGCTTGGAGAAGTGTTTGAATGAGAAGAAAGTTGAAGATTGGAGGTGGAGGAGTGGCGGTTTCTTCTTTGGAATGTGGAGGAAGAAGAGAACTTGGAAAGACTTACTCTTGGAACTCTTAAGCTTTGCAAAAGAACTAAAGTGACAAAGAGTTCACCAAGGTCATGTATTTATAGGCCAACAAATCATGAAGGAGTGGAGGGGGAGGGTTATGGCTGAAATTCTGAGCAAGGAGGAGGAAAAAAAAATCTTCTTAAGTTGTCATTCATGGTGTGATTGAAAGCTTAGTAGGCATGGTTTATAGGGTGGCTTGAAAGAAAGCTTGATTGACAACATAAAATATAGTTCTTTTGAATTTTTAGGGGAAAAGGTGGCAGTTTTGATGAAGCCATGGGGGGAGGGTTTTCTTTGATTTATCATGTAATAGAGACACATCTAAAAGTAAGCAAGGTTATGCCACTAACCAAGGTTGTGTAATCAAGTGTTTAGGTGAATTAATTTGGTAATTAGGGCCATGAATGCCTTGGATTAAGAGTAGCCTTATAGGATTTATGGAGTCAAAACTCCTATGACTAGTGATTAGAGTATGACAACTTTTCCTTGGGAATGGGAATGTGAACAGTAAAAATACTATTCATAGATGCTTTTCTTTAAAGAAGGAGGACTAGAAATGGGTTTTGAGTTTCCTTAAGCAATTTTTGGTCCTAATTAACCTTAAGTAATTATTTTAGCTCTGGATTAATTAGGGAAATTAATTAACCTTTCATTAGAGCCTAATATTGCTTAGGTTTCGAGTTAAATAATTCTTTAACCTTGAAATGCATTAAGCAGGGGCAAAATCATAATTTTTACCAAAAGTTATCCGGGACCTCCGGGACTCAAACAAACATAGTTCATGCCTCAAAAACATCATTTTTGATTTTTGGGATGAAGCCGGGTCAACCAAGACTTAATACTGCCTTAAAACTGTGTAAGGGTATTTTGGTCATTTATGCGCAGAAACCTCAAAAATGAGATTTTTCTGCTTTGTTAAACATTCATATACATATAATCCCCTTCATTCATCATAAAAGCCCTGTGAGGATGGCCGAGGCCAGTCGTCCTCGTGTTTCAAGTAAAAATGACCTCAGGGGCATTTCGGTTATTTAAAAGTTTAGAGAAAAACGGGCATTACAACTCGGGCTCCTCCCATTGAAACCTCTGCCACATTCCATGACCGCTGTGACCTCCATTCCTTACTACTTTTATCATCACTGCCAGTTTTTTCATTTCTCTGCCACCATCCTCCTCCCTTGCACACCCTGTCGAAGCCCAACGTCATGATGGTTTCCCCCTCGTGCCTCCTCTGTGAAGCCGTGGATCTTGGTCACCACGCGCAATGGCGATCACAGGTCGCGTCGTTGCCCAACACCCAGTCCCTAGGCTTCCCTTCCACATCTCCCTCGGCAGCGGCTTCCTCTCCACTCCCTCGATGGCAGCAGCGCCCGCACTTCAGTGCACCGGCACCGCGAACCTCTACCCTCCACCGATCCCTAGGATCTTGCCTCAACCGCGCCATGCACCGCCACCGCTAGCCTTTCCATTTGCAGAGTTATCTTCTTTTCTCCACCTAGAGCTCTTTTTCTCTTTTCCTTCTCTCATCCTATCTCTCATCCCATCTCTCTCTCTTTCTTCCCTCTCTGTTTCACTCACTCTCTCTCTCTGTGGTTGAATTTGTGAAAGAATGTGTGTGTGTGTGTGAGGAAAAGAGAGTACCGTGTATATGTGTGTGTGCGAGTCACTGTGTTTGTATTTATGTGTTGAAAAAAGGGATAACATTAGCAAATTAGGAAGTTTTAGTTTTATTTCATTTACATTTTTGTTAAGATTATTTTATTTTTGTTGGATCAAATTTTGGTTGTCTGAATTTGGGTTTGCTGTTTAGTGAATTCTTTTTTTATTTATCTTGCTTTTAACTTTGGAGTTTGCTTGTTTGGGTTAGGCTTAACTTGAGTTTAAAATAAGTATTTGAGTTTTTGCTTTATTAAGGATTTATTTAGTTAATTAATTGATAATTTTTTTTAAGTAAGATTAGCTGAGCCGGGACGGCTTATTAATGATATGTTTTGGAATATTTTAGCTGTAACAACTTGATATTCAAAATTTCTGTTAAAAAATAGAGTTAATTTAATCTCAACGGTTTGTTAACTCTATGTTTCAGTTTTCAATTTTTTCAGTTTTTCCTTCACAAATTCAGAAAATTGAAAAGCGAAAGAAACTGTTTTAAAGAAACCAAACAGGCCCTTAATATTCTAAAACTCCTTTTCAAAATAAGATTAAACAACAGACAAATATTTTCTACAGAACTATGTAACTTTGAGTTCCCTATTGCATCAGGGGATACGTAGGAGCAAGCGATTCCGATCCCTGTCAAGTTAAAATTAAATTTCATAATATTGTTTTGTTTTGCCTGTAAATATTCCTTTTTCCATGTTATTTTGTTATTATTATTATTTTCATTTTATTATTTTGGGTTAATCATAAGATTGTAAATATCCTAATTTAAATAAAGATGTTAATTTAGCCGAGATGACTTGTTAACTCGGCATTTTGAGTATATGAGTTGTAACAACTTGATGTTCCAAAATCTCATAAAAAATGTTTATGCTTTCTTTGTAATACATTTTATCTCATTTGTAAATACTTATCCTTTATTAGAGAAATTTTATTTTGATTATTTTATTTGAATTATTCATTTATTTGGGAATATTCTATTTTGAATAAAGATGTTAATTTAGCCGGGACAACTTGTTAACTAGACTTCCCAGAATACCTGGGTTGTGACAGCTTGGTGTTCTTTTTTATTTTTGTAATAAAATAAAAATAAATATTTTTGAAAAGGTTATTAATTAATTTGCACAGTTAATTAAAGGTATCGTCTAACGATGGGTGTATTAGGGGTGCGTAGGATTAAATTTCTACCCTTCCCTATGCGTAATCGACTCTCGAACTCAAATCTGGTTTCAAAAACCATTTTCCAAAATAAGTGGGTTTTTTCATATTTTCCCAAATTTTAATAACCTTGGTGGCGACTCTAATTCTCAAAAAATTTCTTTTTCGTCTTCCCCATCGCGATCCTAGTTGCTACAGATGGCAACTTGACTAGGGATTATGTAAGAGTCAGGCCTGTTATAATTAATTGTGCAAATTAAAAAAATAGCTTTTTTTTCGAAAAAAGAAACTTTGTTTTTCTTTTTTTTGCTTTACTGTGTACATAATTTTCCTTTATTTCCTTTTGTAAAGTTTTGTTTTTATGTTTAGTTAAAATATATGCTCTATGTGCTAAAACCTTAGGGTAGACGACTATTTTTGGTTCTGTATATAGCTTGGTGTTTATTTTGATTTTGCAGGTATTGGTCTTGGGTAATTTTAGGATTTCAAGATCGTATGCTCTCTTCATACACAACACTGACACATTAATCATACACGAGTAGGGCCCTATATCCGGGTCTGAGTGCAACTTGAGATAAGTAAGAGATTGTGTAGTGGTAGCCATTTTGGATGTTCATCCTGTTTGGTTATCACAAAAATCTCGTCTAGAGTGTGACTCTTTCATGAATGTCCTACACCTAGCGGTTTACCTACTATTGTGGATAACATTCCGAGATGAGCCTTAACTCTAGAGGCCGTAGAATCCTAAGAATAGACCCACTGGTGAAAGTGTTCACAAAGTAGAACAACCATAGGATCATAGAATTGACCTCTAGAATTCACCTTAAATAGGACATAAAGAGAGCATACATCTTTCTTAACTCATTTCTTTGTATATAATTTCTTTAGTTGCTGAAATTGTTTGTTATTCCTTCTTTCTTTTAAATCAAGATTTTTGTTCTGGAAAATTTGTTAGAGATTCAAACTGAAATCTTGTTGTGAGTATCTTTAGAAAATGGAAGCAAACATGAGGACAAACAATTAGAAAGGATGAAACAAATTGTACCTGTAACACCCTAAAAATTAGTTAAAAATTAATTTAAGCTTTATTAGTCGCAATTTCAAAAATCTGACAATTTTAACAACGAGAAGGATGGTCCAAAGGTTTTGTAAAAAAAAAAACATGAATAGTATTTTGCGAGCCTAGGACAGCCGAAACCCCTAATTCGGGACCCGAAGGTGCCCAAAATTGGAAAAACATGGGAATAAGATTAGAAATAGATAGAAATAAAAATTTTATACCTGGAATTAATTTTCGGGCAATGTTTGATCACCCGGGTACACTATTTTACCCGTTCGGTAAGATTTCAATGTGCGATTTTTAACTCCGAAAGATAGTTTAATCTCTACAAAAAGGTAATGTATATCCATTTTGACTTAGTGAATGGCTAAGATCTAATCTTGCTTTACAAGATTAAATCCTAGCCATCCATTTTTCTCCCTTAGATTAAAGCTTATCTACTTATAATATATAATATATACCTATTTATTACAAGATCAACACAACTCCAACCTTCAAAAAGAAGCCACACCTTCGGCCATATCCTTACAGCAGCTCCATCTTCCATTTTCAAAGAGCTCAAGCTTTCAAAGCCTATAAACACTAGCCTAGAGTCATTGAAACTTCAAAGTTCCTTTACCAAACTTGTTCTACACTTCGATATCTACCAAACCAACCTATTAGAATTTTAAATAATCTCCAAGCTGAACCCTGAGCTATCATTCTCTACTATTTAAGAAAGGATTAGGTGCTATTTGGAAGAATTGGAGTGAGGAAAAATCATTTCTAAAAGATCCTTTGGAATTAGAAGCCTTAAAGCTTCACAAGTAGGATTTTTGTGACTTGTCCTTGTGATTTCTGTTCTTGCTGATTTTGGCATGTTTCAATGTGATAAAATCTGGTTCTTATGTGATTTTGCACTTAGATATTGATGTATTTGCATAGGTGGATTAGTTTGGTGTTGGGGAAAAATCAATTTTGTCAAAAAGATGTTGAGTGATACTTGCTGGATTTTCAATTTTTGTACAGGCAGCCACTGATCACGAATTTTCTGACCCAGTTAGAGGTTTTAGATTAAGTTGAAAATTTTATATGATATAGCTAACATGTTAAGGCATCTTCAGTAAAAATTTTGAGGTATTCTGGTCACCTTCGCTACGTTTAAAAAATCAAGAACCAAAATTGTACCTATGCTGCCTAAACTATTGGAACTGAAGCTGCGAATTTGTCTATTTTGTTACCATAGCAAACGACTGATTTTCCTTTGAATTTTTATAGGTATTAGAGAAATCTTAAGGTTTTACCAGGATTTTTATTCCCAATTTCCTGGCTTCATTTGTTAGGATTAAAAATTAGGGAATTCAGGGATTTAGCTGAGAATTAGTGGTCTCTGACCACCAAATTTGTCTAATTTTGTTAGCATAGTTAGAGAACTCTAATTATCCTCAACTTTTTACAGGACCTTGGTGACACATTAAGGTGTCCTTGATACTTTTTATAGCCTCTAAAATGATTGTTTTGTATGCAAATAAATTCATGCAATAATAGTGTGAAACCTGCCATTGTGCTGAAAATAAATTGATCCTTTGAATTGATGAAATAATGGCATCTTGTACTAGTATGACATGAGTACCTGAATATGAATATGAATAATTGAGCGTGTGAGCTTATTGATGTGGTTAGGTACACATAGATATGAATGCTTATTACAATTGCTCATATGTGTAAGAAAAACACAAGATTATGTTTCTTGGGCTGGAGAAAGTAAATCCAGTTTGTTAGGGAAAGTAAACCTAACCACCAAGAAGAGCATAAGATTTATAATCCTTGGGCTAGAGAAAGTAAGTGCAGTGTCAGGGAAAGTAAACCTGACTACCCTTGAATTGAGTCAAGGAAAGTAAACCTGGCTAGGAATAGGTCTGTGTGAGAATTGGAGAAAATAAATCCAATTATTATGTATAGGAGTTAGCCCAGTCTGAAAAATAGTCTATTACCCCTTATTGCCACACTGGGGATGGCGATACGTAATGCCCAGACGTGACAAGATTAGTCAAGGGCTAAGGCAAGTTTAAGAAGTAAATTTTCTAAGAAATCCTTTGTCTCATATCTTAGGAGTGAAGAAGTTTAGTATCGATATTGAGACCAATATATTTAAGTGGAAAGTTAGTAGTATATGATGTTGAGTAGTATGGTATATGTATATTAAGTGATTGAATGTTAAAAGGTTCACTTCGAAAGTATGATTTGGAACTTTAAATATAAACCGTTATTATATAATGCATGACCACTTTTTCTTAATAAACCGAACTGGCTAGGGCGATAACAATGACATTATGATTGTGTATTTAGGGAAGTTAACCTACTGAGAATTATATAATTCTTACCCCTATGTTTTTGTGTTCTCGTGTTGTCTCCAGCAATAGGGTAGTAGTTAATGCTTTTATTATGTTGTATTTAGTGGAATGGATATGTATGTAAATATGTTAGAGGACAAAGGTGTGTTAAAGCTCATAAAAGAGCTTCCTTTATGTACTGAACTTTGTATTAAATAAATATTTTGGTTTCATTGCTATATATTTTAGTAGAATTATGACCTAGTTATCTCACGAATCAATCAAAATGGCTATGGATATTTAAGAAAGGTCCGCCGATTTATAATTAACAACTCTCGAGTATTATGTCATGACTTAAGAATGACATTGTACTTGGGAGGATATTCTGATACCTTTGAGCGAGATGTTCGGGAAATAGTTATAATCAAAGATACTTACACGACGATTAAGTTCAATGGACAGTTTCTAACAAATAGCTATACTTTCATTTTTTTCTTTTCACTGCAATTATTTTTAATAGGTAAAACTTTATCACAATTGGGCACCGAAGGAAAACTGATACCGATCAAACTCGAATTCATAATACTAGAGCTCGGACCAAAATGGTTGGAGGAAATGGTGATACAGAAAGGAGTATGCCAACCACAACTACTTCTGAAGCAGGAAGAAATCTGAGCAATGAAGTTGATGTAGTAAGAGGAAAATTGAATAAACTATTGAATAACCAAGGTAGACTGGAGGATATGATAAGAGCTATACAAGAGTCACTTGACCTATTGGGAGCTTATCAAAGCAGAGATATACCCGACAAGTTTGCAACCAAATGCCACAATGATAACTATGCCTGTGGTATTAAGTGCAGCTCTAAATGTCACCTTGGGGATGAACGATATGGGGAAATCCCGAATAACCTCCATGGACAACCACCACCCATGATACCATTGGTGATCCTTATCGGAGAAGGCTATCGTTCTTAGAAAATGTACATACTAATGAGCATGGACATATTACCCTTGTTTGGGAATAGCCTCATGTTGTCATCCAGAAACAGTCATTTTCCTCAGAGAATAGTCGCGCAGAGGCAGAAAAAGGGAAATACAAAGAAGAATGGATGGAGAAGATTCAAGAACAGATTAGGGCTATGCAGGGACCTAGCCCCTATGGTTATGTGGAAGTTGAATAGCTTTGCCCTTCTATTGGCATAGTAATCCCTAAGGACTTCAAGGTTCTTGACTTCTCAAAGTATGATAGGACGGGTAATCCTCTTTTTCACTTGAAGAGTTATTGCACCAAGATGGCAATATGGTCAAAAGATGAAAAATTTCTCATCAACTTCTTCCAAGAAAGCCTGACTGGACCTGTCTTGGAATGGTATATTCAACTAGACCATTTAAAGATTTCTAGCTGGAGAGAATTGGCGGATCTGTTCATGGGTCAGTACAAGTTCAATCTTGATATGGCACGTACCCGGGAGCAATTAAGCTCCATACAGAAGAAGAAAGATGAATCATTCAAGCAATACACTCAAAGGTGGAGAGCCTTAGCTACCCAAGTTCGACCACTACTCATCTCAACTGAAATATACTCTTACTTCTTAGGAACCTTGGAATCCCCTTACACCAGGACAATGGCAGGAGCATCATACAAGGATTTCTTTGAGTTAATAACTGCTAGAGAAAGGATCCAGAGCTTGCCTAAGGCTAGCAAACTTCCCATGAACAATGAAAGCACAAGAAAAAGTTTCCTACCTAGGAAGAAAGAGACAGATGTGAATTACGTCCATGGCCAGCAATCTTCCATCCCAAGGTATGCACCAGCACGTCCACGACCCCAACTGCCATCATACTACACACCTATCCCTCCATACTCACTTTACTGAATCACAGCAACCACAAACACCACCCCATACCCCCAGCCCCAAGTTAACAACATCCACATAAGGCCATACCAACCAACTCACCCAACATATACCCAAATACCTAGACCAAATTTCCAAAACCACAATCGTAATCGATTCCCTAACCTTCCACTTTTCCCAAAGTTGTCCATATCAAACACTGACCTTTTTCCAAAGATTAGTTGATGCCCATCTGATCACAACATATCCCGTATGCCCATTAGAATCGCCATACCCAGTTTGGTACAACCCGAACCTTACTTGTCCATACCACATGGACATAGCAAGGCATTCCATTGAGGATTGTGAAGGGTTGGTGAGGAAACCAATTGCTTGTGGGAAGGTGGACCTTTAAGAAGATTCAAAGCCAGATATTATTAATAACCCGATCCCAAATCATGAAGGAGGAGGTCGGGTAAATGCTTTAGAGATAGAAGAGCCACTGATCAAAAAAGTTTTAAACCTTCGAACAACCATGGAGAAAATTTTCATTAGTTTAAAGAAGGCTGGCTACATCACAATAATGCCTGCTATCGCAATAAAAGAGAATGAGAAAGATGATCTGAAGTCAAGCTGTATATACCACTCCGGAGGTTTTGGTAATGATATAGAAAGTTGTTAGGATTTTAAAGCTCGAATAAAGAATTACTTAAGCTAGGTGTGATTCAAGTAAAAAAGAGGCCAATTTTCCCTGAGGAAATAAATGTGATCGAACGCTTTGTACTTGGTGTGCCACTTGATCCAGCTCCAAAATCGAAAAAAGTAGTGATCACTGTGAAAAAGCCGATGCCCTTTGGCTATAGGGACACACATGCAGTGCCTTGGAATTATGAGACCAAAGTATAAACAAATAAAGACATAGGGGAAACCTTGAAGGCCCAAAAAAGTGAAGTGGGAGCTAAGGTAAAAGGAATAACAAGAAGCGAAAGGGTATATGGGCCCAAAGAACTAGAAAAAAGAAAATTTGTGGACGAAAAAGATGTTGGAAAGAAGAGAAGAGAACAAGAGGAGGAAGAAGAGTTCCTTAAAATCATGAAACAGAGTGAGTATGATATTTTAGAACAATTGAAAAAGACTCCTGCCAGTATATCCCTTTTGTCAATAATCCTATCATCTGAACCCCACCAAAAGACAGTGCTAAAAGTCCTGAAGAAAGCCTTTGTCAAGCTTGACATTTTGTTAAAAAACATAGTGAATATGGTAGATCCAGTGAAACATGTCAATATGATCACCTTTTTAGATGAAGAAGTTATGTCACGGACTAACCCACAAGCACTGCATATAACCCTCAAATGTAAAGGCCACATAGTGCCTAGAGTCCTTATTGATGGAGGGTTAGGATTAAATGTCTTACCAGTGTCGACATTAAGCTACTTGTCAAAAGAATGATATTTCACTGCAAATGATAATTGTGAAAGTATTTGATGGAGCAAAGAAAAGCATTCTTAGGGAAATTGTGTTATTATTGGAAATCGGCCCAAGCCAATTTGAGGTGTTATTCCAAGTAATGGAGATTGAGTCTGATTACAATATCTTTGTTAGGAAGACCATGGATTCACAATGTTGGTCTTTGTTCCTTCAACCTTGCATCAAAGGGTTAAGTACATTGAGAATGACTCAGTCATTACAATCCATAAGGAGAACAAGATCCTTGTATCTAAACCAGTTACATTGCCTTATGTTGAAAATGTTGAGTTAGTGGAAAGCAGCTTATGGCACAGTTTGAAGGTGGTAGGGCTGAAACAAGAATAGAATGAGTTCCCAAGGTAAGATGTCAATCAGGTAGTGGCTCATATCATGACCAAAAATGGTTATCTGCATGGCAAAGAGCTGGGACCACAGTTGCAAGGTATCAAAACACCTCTACCTATCTCAGGGAAGCCTAACCGATTTGGTTTAGGATATGAGGCGTCATTGGAGGAGCAAATCAAGACCATGGCTCTTGAGCAAAAGAAACCAAAAGAGAAGATGAAGCAGATCATTCATCTTAAAGAGACATTTCTTTACCCGGCTGAAGTGATTATGGCTAAAGAAGGCTATGCCTTTAGCTATTGTCCAATTATCAATATGATGGGTATTGAGAAGCCTGAGGAATGCAACGATGCTTATGCTGTCAACCATGATGAGATGCTGATGAATTGGACAACTGAACCATTAATTGATGCTATTACTTCAAAGTAATCATTTGAGATTATATTAATTGTCTTTGCTTTCATGTATGCTACGTTGAGACATCTTTTGAATGAACTTGCATGTTTATCCAGCAATTTTTCTTTATTATTCCACATTACATTTCTTTATGCTCGCTATTCTTGTATTTTCTCTTTTCATCTTTACCACCATTTTCTCAGCCTATTAATCTGTGTTTTCCCTGCATTATTTGCGTTCTACATCTTATCTATTTTAGTATTCCAACTACTTTCCTAGAATTTAGATGCTATAGAAATTTTGCCACATGAAAGGAACTTTGATAGACAATCGATTGATTATCTTATTGCACTTGATTGTGATAACTATGAATCTGAAGAGGATGAAGAAACTGTAGAGGAATTTTCAGGCTTACTGGAACATATAGAAAAGGGATTTGATTTAGACAATGAGGTGATCAAGGTAATTAACATGGGCACCGAAGAAGAGAGGAAAGAGTTGAAAATAATGGAGAATCTAGAATGAACAGAAATGATTGCTTTATTCGAAGAATACTTGGATGTATTTGCATGGTCCTACTATGATATGCCAAGATTAGACCCAAAGATCGCTTCATACAAGATTCCTTTATATCCAGAAGTTGAGCCAAAAAAGCAAAAGTCAAGAAGAATGCGGTCCAACATGTCACTAAAGATAAAGGAGGAAATGACTAAACAACTAGAGGCTAGATTTTTGGAGGTATCAAGACATACTGATTGGGTGGCCAACATTGTACTTGTGCCTAATGCTAACGCCCGATTTTCTCGCTAGAGTGAAAATGACCAAAATGCCCTGAAGTCATTATCAGCCCGAATTCGAGGAAAGCCAGGTCAGCAACACTCGAAGGGCAAACTCAATGTTGGAAGGGGATTGGATTACTTGTGTTTCTTTCCGGATCGAAAATCTCGTTTTTCGAGTTTTTGGGTCAAAATGACCAAAACGCCCCTGTGGCGTTTTACCCTTTTGCAAGTCTTGGGATGAACCCGAAAACCTCTCCAAATGGGTTTAAAAGACGTTTTTATGTGATACGTGGTCTCAGTTTTGGTCCCCAAGGTCCCGAGCAAAATAAGTGCAAAATTACGGTTTGGCCCGTAGTTTCGTATGTTTACACCTAATCACACGGTTAAGCGAAACCTAAGCAATATTTGGCTCTAATCGAAGGTTAATTAATTTTCATAATTAATCTAAGGTCAAAATAATTTAATAAGGATGATTAGAACCTAAAATTGCTTAGATAAACTTAAAACCCTATCTTTAAATTCAAGGACTTTGAGTGTAGGAATCAATGAATAGTGTGCAAATAGTGCACAAATAGTGTTTTCGCTCTCTTTCCTTAAATCATGGGATTGTGATACACATTGTTTATTCACAAATGAGTTTTAAACTCTCTAATGCTGTAAAGCACTCCTAACCTTGTCATAAAATTCCTAATACGCATGCTTAGTTACCTAAACTTAAGCTTAATTACTCCTAACCTTGTACCTAAACTAACCTACACTTAATCCTATCATTAGCACCCAATTACATGGAAGATTTTTCCTCTCTCCTTGCTGCCCAAATCTGACCGAAATCATCCCCCCCATTATCCATCACATGTGTAAATTTTTGACACTCCAAAGACCATGCTTCCATCTCACAAAGAACCATGCTTTGTGTCATAACCTCCATGCTTTCATCCATGCTTCATAGGACATCTTCTAGAAGACTTTTCTCTCATTTTTGTGGCTCAAAATCAGCCAGCCCCCTCCCCATTTTCATGAATTATTTCATTTCAAACTTAAAGGAAAATCACCTCAAATCACCTCACTTGTCATGCCTTGTCATAATTTCAATCAAGCTTGCTTTTCCAAATGAATAACCAAGTAAAATAAATCATTCCCTTCAATTATTTGTGGCTGAAAAACTTCCAGCCATGTTGGTCTTCTAGAAGCCTAATTTCATCCACAATTTAAAGAAAAGATCACTCAAAAACCCATGCTTGAAGCCATACCTTGTGTCATGAGCTCCATGCTTCAAACCATGCTTGTATGACACCATCAAAGAGATATTTTCTCTTTCTTACCATCAGCCATGCTTTCCATTCTCTCACCTATCACTTTGTTTTTCTATAAATAGGGAGCTTGTGTTAGCATTGGATGCACATTGAGCATTTGCTAAAGCTTAGAGTAGTCTTGCTAGTTTCTTTCTTTCTCTCAAGTCCCAAAGAGTTCCTTTCTTTTTCATCTTCATCTTTTTCATCTCTTTACTTCATCATCATCATCTCATAACGTTCACACATCACCCCATAACCTTGAATCACTATCAAACCTCTCAAATATTTCATCTCAAACACAACCTCACCTCAAACACAACTCTAACCTCCTTATCTCCCCTTGGCCGAAAACATCAAGCCTTTTGGAGGAGCTCATCATCTTGTTTTCTTCTCTCAAAGTTGAAGCTCTTTGTCTTCACTCTAGGTAGGAGTGTTTCTTTGCATCTTATTTCCATGAAAATGAGTTTTCTCTAGCTACCTCTTGGAATTTCTTTTTAAAAACTCTTTTGGTTTTCCTTCTTGAGTTTTCGGCCTTCATGACCTTTAAACTCATACATGATGGCTTGATGATGGGGACCTCTAGATGATGACTATGTGTTCATCATAATGAGACCCCTAAAGCTTGAGTTTTCTTTAGTTTTTATTATTATGCTATGAAGTTCACTAAAGTTTTCAACTTAAGAAAATAAGAATGATTTCAAAAAGGAATATGGATTACTTTCTCTTAGCCTCATGATTTCGGCCATAATTCCTTTTCTTGAAAATATGGAGATTTCTTTTAGTTCCATTCTCTTGACTTGATGAGACTATGTTGGGGTTGTGAATATTGGTTCTTTAAAGTCTTGGACGAGCTCTAGTTATTAAACCAAAATGAACTTGCATTCATATTTAGTTTATGCCTTGCATAGCATGATTTATTTTTATGTCATCACTAATGCTCTAAGACTAAAAAATGAACTTGCATATTCATATTTAATTTCCAAGCATTGCATTTCACGTTTATTATTCAAGTCATCTGTAACGCCCCAATTTTTACTGTAATTTTCTTTGTCATTAGAAGTTACTCAATTACCATAGGTAATTATTACATAAGATTTGAGGCCGAACAATCCTCAATAAAGGAATATAACATTAGAAGAGAGGTTAGGAACGATTCATGCGAGAGTCGCAAATCCTGAATTTCTGTACGTATAAAAAGACCAAAATGCCCCTGAAGTTATTTTACTCAGAAAATGAGGATCGTGGGCCCCACCTATTCTCAAGGGGATATTTTGAGGATAATAAGGGATTGTTTGTGTTATGTGTGTTAATAGAGCAGAAGGATCTCAATTTTGAGTTAGGCGCGAAATGACCAAAACGCCCTGGGTTGTTTTAACTCAGATGTGCGTGCCGTCTGAGCCCGAACCTCACTAAAATGCTTTAATATGTGTTCTTAACCCATGATTATCCATTGGTTAAGCCCGGGTGGCCTCGGGCAGTTATTAAGTGAAAGTGCGATTTTGCCCCCTATTTTTGGGCGGTTTTTATGATTCTGGGATTTTTGATTGGTATACCGAAACCTAAGCAATATTAGGCTCAAATTAAAGCTTATTAAATTCTAAATATTAATCTAGAGTCAAAATTATGTATATAGATTGATTAGAACCCAAAATTGCTCAAAAACACCCAAATTGCTTACTAATTCACTTAAACCCTTAGTAAATTCTCTAAATTACATGAATACCTTGCCTACACCTAAATAATGCATGGAACACACAAATTTCACTTCTTTGGGCTGTAATGGACAGAAATTATTCATGCCATTATGCAGCTGAATTATTGCCAAAAGTTGCACTAAAACAAAATGCCAAAATGTCACCATAAGAGACATAATTCCTTAATTTCATACAACTTTGTCTAAAATGATTTTTCCTCCCTTATTTCTCCTGCAAAATTCCGTCCACTACCTCATCATTTTGGCCAATTAGAAGCCTCAAAATCTTCTATAAATAGGCTTGCTTGAGTGGTCTTGGAATGCTTAGTTCATAACTAGTTTTTAGGAGCACCAAAAACTTTCTTTCTTCCTCCTCTTTGGCTGAATTCTTTCTTCAATTTTTCAAAGAGATTTTGTTTCATTTCACTTCAAGAAACCAAGTTCTCTTCCTCTTCTTCAACTCAGATTAGGTAGGGAGTAGTTTCTAAATTTATTTCTATGCTTTGAGGAGTTGTGTTTTTAGCTCAAAATGATGAAATTATGAACTTACCTTAGCTTTTCATTTTGGTTTTCCTCTTCAATTTTCTTTAACCAATTCAACCATATGGCCTAGGTGGAACTAAGATGATGGCTTGATGATGAGGACCTTGAGGGTGGGTTGTAAATCCATCACAAGTTAGGCCTCTAAAGCTTGAAAATTCCACTTGATGCAAAACTTTAAAGAATAATGCTTTATGATGCTAAAACAAAGATTTTTAGTTTAGAACTTGAAAGATGTATTTTCCTTTTATGTTTTATTTCTTGTTAAGATATGTATTGGGTTGAATTTATAATTCTTTTAAAGTCTTGAAGGAGCTCTAGTAAAGAAACAAAATGAATTTGCATCCATGATTAAGTTTATGCTTTGCATAACCATGTTTACCTTCTATGTCATCACTAAATTTTCAAGAATGAATAAATGAACTTGCATTTCTCATGTTTAAATTCCAAGCTTGTATTTCATGTTTATGTTTCAAGTCATCACTTAATCTTTCAAGATAATAAAGAGGTTGCATCTCATATTTAATTTATGCTCTCACTATATTTTATAATGGCTACAAGAATCAACGCATGACATGTTTATTTTATGCCATCACCTAAAGATCCTAGAGCTCAAAGACTTGCCCATGTATCACAAGCAAAGAAATATGATTATTGGAGTTAAAGAATTTATTCTTTAAAAAGTCTTGAGATTGGAGCTTAAAAGATGTAATAATAATTCTCTTCTCCTTCTCTTTGGTCTGTGTGGACTACCGCAGCTCAGGTTTCTAAATATTCTCTTCTCCCTCTCTTTGGTCTGTGCGGACTACACCAGCTCCGGTTTCTTAATATTCTCTTCTCCCTCTACTGGTCCTGTGCGGACTACCGTCGCTCCGGTTTCTTAATATTCTCTTCTCCCTCTACTGGTCCTGTGCGGATTACCGCCGCTCCAGTTTCTTATATCATGTTTATATTTCAAGTTCTTGCATCATGTTTAATTTTCAAGTCATCACCTTAAATCTTAAAGATAAAGAAATGGAATTGCATATCATGTTTATAATTCCAAGCTATCACCTTATAAAGATAAGATTAAAATAAGGTTGCATAGCATGTTTATAATTCTAAGATGTCACCTAAATCTCTAAAGCTCAAGACTTACTCCTTTTATCTTAAGTGAGAATTTTAATTGTGAAGATCCTCCCAAATTTGACAAAAGAACTAGTTTCTAAATGAGTTTTAAGGCTTTGCAAGGATTTTATGGGGAACTAGTATTTTATATGCACTTAAAATATGATTCTATGTAATTGCATGAGGTTCATGATTTGACCACTGATCTGAGTTTAGTATCAATGTGTGATAATGATTTGATATGATTGAAGTTGTGATAATTATGGTTTATTGTTAAGAGAATGATTCATAATTGGTTTAGTAACTAATTAGTTCTATAATTGATAATTCTATGTAAGGATTGGATATTTATTAAGTACTTGATATCATTGAATGATTTCGTGGCTTGCATGTTATAGTTCTTTGTTGCAAATAATGAGAATGCTTATACATGAAATGTTCTTTATTATGTAAAATTTACCTTTGTTGCTAGAAGAAAGTTTATCATTGTAAAAGTGTATTTTGGAATGGTTATGGCTAAGGAAAGACTTCGTATTTAAGCGTGTCCATTGTGACCCACCTCTCTTTCTGGGAATCTCCCATATGCATGATTCTGATTGATATATATTATCCTAGCTTAAGCCTAAAAATGAGAAAATGTTAAGATGTTTATGAATTGTATTATGATATAACATGCAAAGATTTAATGGTGACTTAAACTTATAAGAAAATGATCCTTTGGAACCATCAGACTATAGGTGGTGAAAAGGTGATTTTAGCCCCTAACCCGTTCTCTCAAAAAGGGTAGAGTCGGGACTTTAGCTTATCAAAAGGGATAAGTATATGCTAGTGATGACTAGTAAAGTATGAGCTCATAACCTAAATTACTCCCAAAGGGTGGAGTATAGGGTGGCCCAAGGAAAATAATGATGATGATAAGATTTTAAGTCACCTAAGGCACTAAAGAAATGAAATATGTGCCTTTGTGTCCATGTGTAGCTAATATTATATGGCGTTCTTTTATGCATGTTATTTTGATAATGATAATGAGAAATATGATGTAATGATAAAGTAAAATTTCATTGTAAATATGACATGTTAAGAATAAGAAGCATTATAAGGCATGATTAAAAATTGTGAACCTCGGTTAAGTATTTGTCAGAACTTAAAATGAATCTTTGCATGCTCACTATTTTAGAATAATCCCGAGGTTCCTAGGGACTTTGATGATGACCTTTGTAGAAGGAGGTACCCTCTTGAGAATTCTTTAGCAAGATTCTCACTCCCTTTTCTTTATTTCCGTCATTGTCTCGATTCAAATGGCGACATTAGTCTGTTCGTTGATACCCCTACTTGGGAATTCCACTATGATCAGGTGCATCGCTCGTATCATTTTGAAGGAAGTCTTGTGATTCGTGTTTTTATTTACATAGGTCGTCCATTTGCACATCCTGTCCCTAGTTATCGATTTTCTCCTACTTCTCCCTATGGCGATGAAATGGTTTCGAACATGCCACGTCCACTTAATGAAAGGATGTTACGTTCTTATCCCGCTTCATCTGCTGTCCATGGATTTCAGTATGTTCCCGAGGCGAGATATTAAACTGATCCTTGAAGGACACTCCTACTCATGTATATTACGAGAGCTCTGCTCCTACTCCCTGCGATGTAAGAGAGGGTAGTGAGGAAATAGTTGTTCAGCCGAGGTTAGCGAGAAGGCCGTCCATGCGACCCCAGCCTGGTGCATCTCGGGTGTCCCCTCTGAGGAGCTCATCGATGGATCGGATTTATTCCCCCATTTCGGGACAGTGGCCATAGAAGGTTCTTAGTAGATTTATGTGTGTTCATGCACCCTAGTTTTAGGATAACCTTCCCGGCTTATGGAGTTATCTAGTTTAGGGGCATGTATTTCCTTATGTATATTTTCTTTTATGGGTTTGCATAAGATAATGATGTATGAACATAACCCACCCTTTGAGTGAGGTTATTGTATGTAAATATATGCTATAATGTGCTTATGGATGTTATATGATGGAGCCTAAGTGATATGATGTGATATATTCTTAAACGTCTTATTATACTCCGCTTACTCGTTCACGTTGTACTCAGCTCACGTTTTCAATTATGTGTTTAAAAAAAAAAATGGCTCGTAATTTCACTAAGTATTTTCAAATTATGAAGAAAGAACCAAAGCAAGGAGTAAAGTCTAGTCATTAATCAGATTCAACCTAGGTGTACCTGGTTAATTACTAGGGTGTTACATCATCACTTAAAATCCAAGATAATAACAAGTTGCATCTCATATTTATTTTGAGCTATTTACTTTTCTAGTTCTCACTTTATTTCCCTAATGAACAATAAAAATGAAGTGCATGGCATGTTTATGTTTTGTCATCACCTAAAGCTCTAGAGCTCAAAGATTTGTCCCAAGGTCTCAAATGAGAGTTAGACATGGAAAGCATTCTCTTAGAATGCCCACTTCGGCTATGTGAGATGAATGAACTTAGGATAAGTTTCATTTGATCACAAATGCCTATAAGCTATGCTTTATAATTTTTCTAAGTCTATGTGGATTCAAGGAACATATAGAACTAGGTTTTATGAATTTAGGACCTCTTGAAATAAATTCAACTTAGCTACTGCCCTTATAAATGTCTTCATGATTTTAGATGTTAAAAGTGTTTACAAAAGAGTTTTGAAGGTTTTAAAAAGGTTCCAAGAAAAACTAGTATCCTCTGTGCTTTAAAAGTATGTTTTATGCCTTTGTATGGAGAGTGTTGTTTAGGTTCCGCCTTGCTATGATTGGCCTTTGTATGAGCTGTTTTTAACGATGATAACATGCTTATGTTTAAGTATGATCAATGGAAAAACTCATGAGTAAAAGATAAGAAAGGTTAGAAACTAGAAAAGAATTAATTTGAGAGTTCTAGATCCCTTAATATTAGAATTTTCTGGATTCTGTCCAGCAAGGTTTAGTAATGATAATCATGGTTCTAAATTAGTTTAAATGTGTAGAAATGACTCATAATTGGTTTAGGACTTGATCTTGGTGCCTTAGGAGCAAACCGAACTTAAAAAGGGTCATTGTCGTGACTCCTAGGTACCCATAAAGTTGAAATTATGAATTCTGCACCTTTGAGATTGAGAGATATTCTTGACCATAGTATGAAGAGAGATATACTTAGTCATAACCTCCTAAGTACCCAAGAGGTTAGCTTTGAATGATTCATAACTTAGACTGTGAGTTAAAGACCATAGCGGTCAATGCATAAGACATTAAGAATATGAGAATGATATTTATATGATACTAAGGTATGTTAAGATGTTTTACGATGATGCATATGTTATGTAAATGATGATGATGTTATTCATATGAGGAATTCATGAGGTTGTATGTTTATGAGAGTATATAGTGTTGATATGTTGATGCTCACGCCATGATACCTTATGCAAAATTATGATATTATGATGCTTATGATGCACACGATGATTATGATGCCTTATGTTGGTATTGAATGGCTATGCATGCTCTATATGTTTGGTGGCATAAAGCAAGTTTGATGGAAATCCGATTATGCGCCGTTCTGTTGCCGAATTTCCTATGAAACTTGAGTACTTGAGAAAAAGCTTGCGAAAACTCCTGGGTGACACCGATTCAGCCGAGCACCCCCAGGATAGGTTCTGGGTGACACGGTTTGGCCAAGAGCACCCCAAAGCAGATGTGACATAGTATTGAGACAGATTTCTCCCTCTATGGTGGGAGGAAACAAATCCGTGAGGGTATTGACATTGAGCTTGCCAAAGCGGACAATTATTTGTGTACTAGATACCCGATGAGAGCATTTCAAAGAAGAAATGATCCTAAGATAGGTGATCCAAGAAAGTTATGTATGTAATACCTAATATTAGACCCAATGCTACTAAATGCGTACTCAAGCCAAATATTAGTTGTTACTAACTGACATGGTTCTTTAAAAAGTAACTTTAAAGAAAATACAAGCCAATTTTTTTTCTTAAAACATTAGTTAAAATAGGAGCCGCGCGTATCCTATCGGGTGGGTATTATAAAGTGCAGAAACATAAACATAGGAGTGGCTCCAAAGCGTAGCATCATCATAAGCTGAAATATTTCATCTTTATAATATGCCTACCCTAAGAGCGAGGGCTCTTCAAGTACATAATAACGTGAATACAGAGAAAAGCGAATACATGGAAAAGAGCTGGAAAGAAGTATCCCTACCCATGTGCAACCTAAGATGGATAACCTCAACACAAAGAGGTTTCATCCATACTATGTGACGATCGTGCACTAAGGACTACCCTCCGGCCGAGTGGCTGTCTCCTCGGCGCCCCTCGATCGTGGAGGCGGAGTGAAGCGAGTCCTCGTGGTCCATGGGGATTCCTCTGAAGGGTCGTCCTCTGAGTCTTTGCGACAATGGCGCGTCTTTGCGGTACATCGGTGAACCGTGAGTGGGTCCGAGTTCCTCTCATGTCACAGTCGCGCATGCTCAAAGATCGCGGGGTCACCATAGGGGGATGCTGGGGAGAAGCGATAACTGTACAAGGGGTGTGCGAATGGCCGTCCCACAAACATAAAGATGCGCCTGATGCAGGCCCTCAAAATGAAATGACCCATGCTCGGGTCATGGTGGATCTCCCAAGTGGCGTGTCAACGTCTGGCACTAAGCGTCGCCATCTCGCTCACGAAGGCGTAATGGAAAGAAAGAGATAGAGGGAGTGAGATTCTTACTAAAGAAACTTAGTAGGGTTTTCCTCCTATCCTAGGTGTCATCATTTACGTCTCCAGGAATCTCGGTTTATTTATGAAAACCATGGACATCTATTGGTTCAATTATGAGTTTTCTAAAGTCTCAATTTCCGAGATCCGTTCCTTTTAACATATCACTTGTATCATAGACATAAATCACATAACTTGGATCATAGAACATAAATCATATACCTTAGATCATGGAACATGGTTTCCTATATCATGGGTCATAGCACATAAACTCATAACTTTATGATTCTCATATCATGGGGCGTAGCACGCAAATTCATATAATTATGGTGCATAAAAACATAGCTCATGGAACATGGTACATATCTTGGTTACTTGAGGTGACATTGGAACATCATCATCATTATTTTCTGGGGCCACCTAAGCTGATCTCCTTGTAGAGAAAATCCTAGGTTATGAGCTCATACCTTACTAGTCGTCACTAGTACATGGACTTATCCCTTTTGATAAGTTTAAAGATCCCGACCTAAAGGTGCGGGTCTAGGGAGCTAGAATCACCTTATCCCCACCCTTAATCCGGTGGTTCAAGGATCATCTTCTCATAGTCTATGTCACCTTAAGTCTTAGCATGTTAATGCAAGATGCCACATAATTCATGCATGTCAAACATAATTACATCATAGGCATCTTTGAAGTCTTTAAAGAACAATAACATGCAAACATAAAACTATCATTGAAGAATAATAGTTCACATGGTATCATCATACTTGACTCATGGAGTAAAATCATCATAAGGTAAGGAAGAGCAATAAGCCTCTTAACTTGATCATGTTTGAAATCGAACATATAAGATCATGTATTCATGTTAGGCTAAAGCATAGACTCATGTCATGACAATTCTCAGATTCAGGCAATGCAAGATCATAGCTTCAAGTCATTACATCAGCAAAGCATTTTGTTTGTAAACTTTGGTTACGGTGTCGATTACATAAGTCTTGTGTCGATTACATTCTCAATTTCAAAACATGGAGGTCAGGGGGTTACGTGTCGATTACATGGAATTGTAATCGATTATTTTGTTTAAAACACTTTCTTTGGGCCCCTAGAACATCTGGGTAATCGATTACATGAGTAGGTAATCAATTACTAGAATCCAGAATGTGTAATTGATTACACTATATAGTAATTGATTACTTTGGGCAAAAGTTCATGTTTGAGCTCGTCCGAGCTTTATGGTAATCGATTACATGGGCTGGGTAATCGATTACCAGCATCTTAAAAACCGAAAAATATGAGTTCTAAACATATCTGAGTCATTCCTTTGAAATGCTTATGGTGGCTAGTTTCTCTTGGAACAATTTTGAACTTCAAAAACATCTTGTCAACCATTTTAACTTGTCAAAACCCTTATAATTCTAAGAACATACCCAAAATGTTTTTGAGTACAACATATGTTTTGGAAAGACTTAAAACATGAGCTATAGGCTCTTGTGACTAATAAACTCCTCTTGGAGCTATCTTTATCACATGGCCAAGATGTACATTCCAAGAATGTTTTCCATGGTTAACCTCTTCTCAAGATGAAATGGGTAAATCTTTGAACTCTAGTATCTTAGATGATGACATAAAATAAACGTGCTATGCACTTCATTTTAGAGTCCTTTAGAAAGTAAAGTGATAGCTCAAAGTAAATATGAAATGCATATCCATTTTCATTCTTTGAGTTTAGTGAGGACTTGAAATATAAAATGAGATGCAAAGCTTGGAATTTAACCGTGCATAATGCAAGTTCATTCTTAGTCTTGGGGTATAGTGGTTGCATAGAAATAAAAGTGCTATGCAAAGCATAAAGCAAACGTGAATGTAAGTTTCTTTTGTATCTTGTCTAGAGCTCTTACAAGATTTTAAGGAGGAACATAATCCCAACCCAAAACTCATCTTCACAAGAAAAGAAAAAACCATTGGTACCAAGGCATCAGAGAAAACATGACTTCAAGAGTCATGGGAGTAGTCAAATCTTAACAAAGGAAGGAACCATTTTTAAATCTCTAGGGACCAAGATCTTGATGATCCAAGCATCAACATCCTAAGTCCTCATCATTGAGTACATGGCTCCCTTCAAAACAAATATTTAAACAAAGTTCATGGTAAAGGAGAAAGCAAAACCAAAACCATGCTTGGTTTAGGGCCAAAGCTTCAAGCTTTAGAGTTTGTTCATGTGACAAGCATCAACATGAAGCTCTCATCATCAAGCTTACATTTTTCCCATGTAAAAAGGCTCCATGGCCGAAAACATAAGAAGGAAAAGGAAGAAGATCCAAAATGTTCAAGAGAAACATAAACTCCTTTAACTAAACTTGTAAAGAATGAAACTTTCTTTAAGAAAAACTCAAGCTTTAGAGGTCTCATGGACTCATGGTCACATCTAGAGAACACTCATCATCAAGCCATCATATTCAAGGCCTTAAGGCCGAAAAACTAAGGAAGAAAAGGAAGAAACCAAAAAGAAAGCAACATAGAGGTTCAACTATTCATCAACTCCCAAGCAAGATTCAAGCATAAGAATCAAAGACATGTTTAGAAAGAGTTCCCTACCTTGTGTCTTGGAAAAGGAGGAGAGAACTTGAGCTTGAGGAACTCTTGGGAACTTGAGAGAAAAGTGAGAAAGCTTGAGAGAAAGAAATGAGAGAGTTTGAGACTTTGGAGAAGGATGCAAAAGTGGTGGAGTTATGGAGTGTGATGTATTTATAGGCAAATAAAGGAGTAAAGAGGGAGTTGGTTGAAGCTTCTTGAAGAAGGAAGAGAAAAAATATCTTCTTGAGTGGTCATTCTTGGTGTGATTGAAAACATGGGTAGGCATAGGTCATAGGGTAGCTTTGAAAGACAACTTGATTGACTACATAAAATAAAATTCTTTTGAATTCTTGGGGGGAGTGATCAGAAAATTATAGGGTCAAGGGAGAGAAAATTTTATGGCCACAAGGTAAAATATCTATATGTGTTGTCATTCAAATGTATGGAAGAAAGTATGGAAGATATGATTGATTATGAAGCTTGATTGAAAGTTTTGGGTGACAACAAAAACAATTCATTCTTTTGAATTTTTGAATGACATAAATTTCAAATGTGATCATGATGATTTGAGAGTGACAACTTTCTTGGAAAGAGAGTGTCATTGGGAAAGGGAGTGTGAATAGTGAAAATACTATTCATAGTTGCGTTTTCTTTAAAGAAAGAAAAGAATTTGGAAAAGGGTTTTAAATTTCCTTGAACAACCCTAGGTTCCAATTAGTTATGAATAATGACTTTGGCTCTAGATTAATTATGGAAATTAATTAACCTTTATTTAGAGCCTAAAATCACCTAGGTTCTGAGTTAGATAACTCATTAAGCCCAAAATGCACTAAGCAGGGGCAAAATCGTAATTTTACTCAAAAACTGCCCGGGACCACCGAGACTTACCCAAACCTTAAACAAACATAGTTCATGCCTTAAAATCATGGTTTTAAACCTCGAGACAAGGTCTGGGTCAAAATAGAACTTTAAAACTGCCTGAAATCTGTCACAGGGGTATTTTGGTCCCTTAAGGGCAGAAATCTCAGAAATGAGGTTTTTCTGCTCCGTTAAACATTCACAATCATACAACCCCCTTCATATAACATATGAACCCTATGAAGATGGCCAAAGCCGGCCGTCCTCATGTTTCGGGTGAAAATGACCTCAGGGGCATTTTGGTCATTTTGAAAGTTTAGTGAAAATCGGGGCGTTACAATGTATACCCCCTCAATTAGCCCATATTAAATCTAGTGACGACTAGTTAGGATTGAGCTTATTCCTAGGCGATAGGTGAGATGTAGTTTGGTGACCAGATTATCGTAGAATTTGGTGAATCGGTTGGATTTTTGGTGGATATGTTAAGAGGGTGGTCGTTAAGAAAAAGAACTTAAGAGTCTTACTTATGAGAAAGATGTCACAAGAAAAGTACTATGCCTTTTTATGTCGCGTATATGATTTATGTTTCTTTATGATGTGCTCAAGTATTATGATTTTCATGTTAATGTGCATATGGTATTGACATGCATTCATCAAATATATGTTGCATTCATGACATTAAGATCATCCTAAAATGAATGGACCTTGGCTAAAATACACTTTAGAACTTAAAATGAACTTGATGTATGCTCACTTGTCTTTATGAAATAAACCTAAGGTTCCTAGGGATGTGAACGATGTAACCCTAGGATAGGAGACTCTCTTGAGATTCTTTACTAAGAATTCTCACTCCTCTCTCTCTTCTCCCATCACATCTTGAGAGCGATGGCGATGTTAGATTGACTTCATTGACACGCCCGATGCAGGAGGTGCACTATACCTCGGTGGAGCTTTCGAGTACACAAGCGTTGCAAGGATATTCCTTTCGGCTGTATCTTTTGGGAGGGGTGGTGGATTTATACTCGTAGCTTACTAAGAGGGTAGCATTTTGGATTTTTATTGTAGTCGCACCCTACACTTGTGTTTCTTGTTGTAATTTATTTCTTCTGTATTACAAGCTGCACTTTGTACCTATCTGAGTATGACTACCTATGTACTCTAAATATATTATTAATGAAATGTTTCTCTTGTTATGATGATTTCTGCTCCACTATTATATGTTTTCCTTTTTGAGTTCTCTCTATGAGTGTTAATCATGTCTCACGTTTCTGTTATTCGAATAGTTAAGTTTGCGGCTCTCACTTTGTTTTATACTTTCAAAAAAAATTTTACCATAATTTCCGCTAAATATTTTCAAGAAAAAGATGAGACTATGAGGTAATAGCCTAATGTTTAACCTAATGTGTTCTAGAAAGTTGGGTTAAAATTAGGGTTTTACACCTAAAAAGGATGGGAGGGTCAGGATGTGTGTAGACTATCGGGATTTAAATAAGGCTAGCCCGAAAGATGATTTTCTACTCCCTCAGATTGATATCCTTGTTGATAATATAGCTAGAAATCATTGATTCTTATTTGTGGATGGATACTCCGAGTACATTCAGATTCCCATGGATATTCACGATAAAGGAAAAACCATGTTCATAATTCTGTGGGGAGTATTTTGCTACACAATCATGTTGTTCGGGTTGAAGAATGCTGATGCCACTTATCAACGCGCTATGGTTGCACTGTTCCATGACATAATGCACAAAGAGATTAAGGTGTATGTAGATGACATGGTCGCTAAGTCTAAAGAGGGAGAAAGTCACGTGGCAGTCTTGCGAAAGCTATTCAAAAGACTTAGAAAATACAAGTTGCGATTGAACCCGAATAAATGCATTTTTGGAGCGTCTACAGAGAAATTACTTGGATTCATTGTTAGCAGAGAAGGGATAAAGGTGAATCCAGATAAGGTAAATGCGATACAAGAGATGCCAGCTCCCCAAACTGAAAAAGAAGTAAGGAGTTTTCTTGGGAGGCTCAACTACATTGCTAGATTCATTACCAATTTGACTAGTACTTGTGAGCCTATATTCAAGCTGCTGCAAAAACATCAACCTGGGGAGTGGAATGAAGAATGCCAAGAAGTCTTCGACAAAATAAAGACTTATCAAATGAAATCTCCAGTTTTGATTCCTCCCACACTTGGCCGCCATTTAATATTGTACCTTACATTATTACCCATATCAATTGGAGCAATGTTGGGACAATATGACGAATCTAGAAAGAAAGAACCGGCAATTTACTACCTGAGCAAGAAGTTCAATGAATCCCATTATCTGGCGATTGAAAAGACATGTTGTAGATTAGTGTGGACTTCGAAGAGATTAAGGCAGTACATGTTATACTACACTACTTGGTTGATTTCTCGAATGGATCCACTAAAATACATATTTGATAGTCTTCATGTGTCATTGAGAATGTCAAAGTGGTAAGTAATACTGTCGGAATTTGATATCAAGTATGTGACCTAAAAGTCTATCAAGGGAGGTGCAATTGCTGATTGTCTACTTGAAAACCTTCTTGAAGATAGGCAACCAACCATGTCTGAATTCCCTGATGGTGAAGTTTTGGTAGTAGAAAAGGAAGAAATTAAAGAGGAGAATGTGTGGAAGATGTACTTTGATGGGACTGTCAATATGAATAGTTGTAGAATAGGAGCTGTAGTGGTGTCACCAACTGGGAAACAGTACCCAATTTCAATCAAACTAGACTTTGAATGTACCAACAACATGGGAGAATATGAAGCATGTGCAAATGGTTTACAAGTTGCGATTGACTTGGGAATCAAAGAATTGAAGGTCTTTGGAGACTCTGTACTCATAATCTACCAAGTTAATGGAGAATGGCGCACAAAAGATCCAAAATTGGTGCCTTATCAGAAATATTTGTCTCAACTAATTGAGCATTTTGATGATATATCGTTTTCTCACTTAACTCGAGACAAGAACCAATTTGCAGATGCTTTGGCAACTTTGGCAGTGATGATTGAATTAGAAGTCTATGCCAATGTCCAACCTATCCATGTACAAGTGCAAGGTGAACCGGTATATTGTGACAATGTGGAGACTGAACCAGATGGACAACCATGGTATCATGATATCAAGCAGTATATTAAAAAAGGAGAATACCTCACAGGTCTAAATAAGGTGGATAAAAAGACAATTTGAAGACGAATCATGGCCTTTTTCTTGAATAGTGAAGTCCTTTACAAGAGGAATTATGACACCACTCTCCTTAGATGTGTAGATGCTCATGAAACCCGAATAATCATGACTAAGGTCCAGGAAGGAATTTGTGGAACTCATGCCAATGGACATATGATGGCACGCAAAATCCTAAGGAGTGGTTATTACTGGTCCACTATGGAGAATGACTATATCAATTATGTTTGGAAGTGCCACAAGTGTCAAATATATGTAGATCGAGTCAATGTTCTTCCAGTTCCATTACCTAGCATGGTATCTCCTTGGCCTTTCTCAATGTGAGGCATGGATGTTATTGGCCTAATTAATCCCAAAGCATCTAACGGTTATCGTTTCATCTTAGTGGCAATAGATTATTTCACTAAATGGGTGGAAGTTTCTTCATACGCCAACATCGCACAGAAGGTGTTTCTCATATTCATCAAAAGAAACATCATCTGTAGATATGGAAATCTAGAGAAGATTATCACAGACAATACTCCTAATCTTAATGGTGCTGAGGTCCAAAAATTCTTTGAGACTTTTAAGATCAAGCATCACAATTCAACTCCTTATAGACCACAAATGAATGGTGCAGTGGAAGTTGCAAATAAGAATATCAAGAAAATCATCACTAAAATAGTGGTGAATTACAAAGACTGGCATGAGATGTTGATATATGCTTTACATGCGTACCGTACCAACATACGATCAAGCACAAGGGCAACTCCTTTCTTATTGGTATATGGAATGGAAGTCGTATCTCCTATAGAAGTGGAAATCCCATCACTCAGAGTTTTAATGGAGGCTGAGTTGGAAGAATCTGAATGGGTAAGAGCTCGATATGAGCAATTGAACATGATCGAAGAGAAAAGACTTGCAGCTCTTTGTCATGGCCAATTGTACCAAAGCAGAATGGCTAGGACTTTTAATAAGAAGGTCCGCCCTAGAGATTTTCATCCAAGGGATTTGGTTCTGAAGAAAATTCTCCCTAATCAAGAGGACGCATAGGGTAAGTGGGCTCCGAGTTATGAAGGTCCTTACATTGTCAAGCAAGCATTCTCAGGTAGGGCTTTGGTTTTGCAAAACATGGATGGACAGGAATTAACTAAACCAATTAATGCTGATGTAGTCAAAAGGTTTTATGCTTGAAAAAAGGCTCACTAGGTTGAAAACTTGAAAGAGCGGCCTAGGCAAAAATTAGAGCTAAAAGAAAAAAGATAAGCATCATCTCCAGCAGCCTACAGTGAGGCAATTTTTAGATTTGTCCAGTAAATCAAGCAAACCAAAGACTGACACTGGGGCAAATTTTGAAAAACGGGTTTGAATACATATCATCGGAGATCATGTCTATGATGTTCAATATGCTGCAAAAAGTCGATTGATTAAGCCACAAAGAACCTAAATTGGGGCAAAATTTCATGTCTTTCACAATTTTGTATTTTGCTTTTATGTTGTTGTCTTTTTTAAAACATTTTGTCATCAATACATCAAGCAGTAAAGATGTTTATTCAGTTGATCCTTTCATCTTCTCTTTGAATGCATGTTCATTTATGATGTCTCAAGTAGGATAAATTTAAGCTTAAATTATACAATCTAACAAATGTTTACAGCAATACATCAATGATCAATATCACACCAGAAGAATGCAAAGCTTCAATTAAGCTTGGTAAAAGAGTATTCATCATTCTAGAAAGAAAGAAGAGAAAAAGAGGAAGAAAAGAAAAGAGCAAGTCTTAGTTATGCCAGAAAGTCCAATGCAAGAATTATGAGTTTGATTGGTTAAGGTTTCTATCGAGGTTTACTTGATTTAGTTCCAGTTACGTTTTCAAGAATAAACTGACTTTTGTATATAACTTTGAAAAAAAAAATGAAATTGTTGTTTTCTAAGTCAACTTTTAATTTCCCAGTCGGCCTCAGATTGCTATTTTCATTTCCAGTTGACCTCAGATTACCAGTTTACTCTTTAGTTGGCCTCAGATTGCCAATTTACTTTTCAGTTGGCCTCAGATTGCCATTGCCATTTTCATTTCCAGTCGATCTTAGATTGCTAGTTTACTTTTCAGTTGGCCTCAGATTGCCATTTTACATTTTAGTCGGCCTCAGATTGCCAATTTACTTTTCAGTTCGCCTCAAATTGCCATTCCCATTCCCATTTTCATTTCCAGTTGGCCTCAGATTGCCAATTTACTTTTCCAGTTAGCCTCAGATTGCCAATTTAATTTCCAGTTAGCCTCAAATTGCCATCATTTACTTTTCAGTCGACCTCAGATTGCCACCATTCTCATTTCCAGTTGGCCTCAGATTGCCAATATGCTTTTCTAGTCGGCTTCAGATTGCCAATTTAATTTCCAGTTAGCCTCAGATTGCCACCATTTAATTTTTTAATCAGCCTCAGATTGCAAATTTGCTTTTCCAATTGGCCTAAGATTGGCACCATTTACTTTTCAGTCAGTTGTAAATTGTTAATTTAATTTCTAGTCGGCCTCATATTGCCATCATTTATTTTCCTGTCACTTGTTGACCTATCCAGTTGGTGGCAAGGTTTGTAAATTCCTGTCAGCCCCCGTTGGCTTGTAAATTCTTGTCGATCTAAATCGACTTGTAAGTTTACATCGGCCCCATTGGCTTTTAATTTCCTCACACTTATTGACTCGTATCCAATTGGTCACAAGACTTTTAATTTCCTGTCAGTCTCATCAGCTTGTATATTTCTAGTCAGTCCTGTTGATTTTTTACATTTCTTGTCATTTGTGAATTTGTGTCAAATTAATTAGCTTCTAGCCTTTGCATGATTCATAAAATTTGATTTGCATCATTTCATGTTTCTTCGTTGGATGTTTATCTTCTTTTGTTGTTTGAACTTAAATTGTTGGATTTCACGCATTGCCGAATAAAATCAATGTTCATATCTTTACTCATTCCTTATGGAGATAATATGTAAAACTTAGATTTTTCATATTCTCTTATAAAAAATAAGTAAAGAGGGGCAACTGTGAACACCCAATTTTGTTTGGCCCTAAAACAAATAAAATCAAAATTTGCATATTTTTATAATTTAGCCTATTTGTAGACCCATGATAGTTAATTCAGTTCAGACCATGTTTTTAGGGTTTTTTTTTTACGTTTGACCTAAAAAAAAATCCAAGTGTTTTAGTCCATTTCCAATTGTAAAAAAAAAAATCCTTTCAGCCCATTTACAATTTTCAACCCGTTTCCATTCTTTAAAAAAAAAAGAGAAAAGGAAAAAGAAAAAAGGAGCTGAAGAGCTGGCTATCACGGGCTCCTATCATTACAGTATGAGGAGGATGAAAGGGATAGAAAGTAAAGAAAATGGTGGACACAATGATGATCATCCCTCTAAGCAAAATGATGATTTTCTCTTGACGATGAGCTGGGGATCGCACCAGCTAACCTGTGAAAATAATTTTGATCAACCAAAGATCTCTATATATAACCATCAATAACAGCAAAGGGGGGGTTCGAGAGTATCATTCAGCAAATTTTAAAAAGCGTAGAGAAAAATCACAAAAAAAAGGAAACAGTAACTACCACCGAAACTACTATCACATCCCTAAACACAAATCAATCACTGCCACCACTACCAATTCCTACAATCATCAAACAAAATTTCCAGCAATATTGTAACACCCTAAAAATTATCTAAAAATTAATTTGAGCTTTATCAATCATAATTTCAAAAATTTGATAGTTTGAACAATGATAAGGATGATCCAACGGATTTGTAAAAAAATATATATATATGAATAGTGTTTTTGGGCCTCATGAACTTATGGAGACAATTTGAAACCTTAGAATTGGGACCCGAAGATGCCTGAAATTGAGAAATTATATGATTATGGTTAGAAATAGGTAGAAATAAAGATTTTATACCTGAAATTATTTTTCGGGCAATGTTTGATTTCTCGGGTACACTGTTTTACCCGTTCGGTAAAATTTCGGTGTGCGATTTTGACACTGTAAAAGCTATTTATTCTACAAGTTAAAGAGAGCCACTTATCTTGAGCCAAGTGGCTAACCAAGATTCATTCTTTGACCAACAAACCAAATCTTAGCGATCTATTTTTCTTACTTTGGTCAAAGATCATTTAATTATATAATATAATACTCATTCTTTTATATATAACAAGATAACCACAAGCCAAGCTTCTTTAAGAAGCTCAAAATTTCATGCATCATGCTGTAAGGAGAAGGAAACCAGGTTTCTCCATGTCCAAGAGCTCAAACTTCACTTCAAATGCCAAAAACACTAGCCTAGAGTTGATAAAACACTAAACTTCCTTCACTAAACTTATTCTACACATCAATACCTACAAATCTAACCGATTGAAATCTCAAATCCTCACCTTAATACCTCATTTCCCCATTTCCTAACGAAGGGTTAGGTGCTGTTTGGGAGGCTTGAACTGAAGAAAAATCATTTTTGAAAGATCCCTTGGAGTTAGAAGCCTTAAATCTTCACAAGTAGGGTTTTCTTTGACCTTTTCTTTCCAATTTTATGTTGGACTTTTCTGATTGTGTTTGGTCTGAAATTTCTGGATTTATTGGTTGATAATATGATGATATTGATGTGTTAATTTTGGTGGAGTGTTTGGGGTTGTGTAAAAATCATTTTTATCAAAAGAGATTCTGAAGTGGTTTGCTGAATTTTCCTGCTGGCAGTGATTGTTCATGAATTTTCTGAGGGAGTTGTGGGTGTTTTCATGAGCTATAAAAATTATATGTTGAAGGTAACATCCTAGGATAGTTCCATGAATTTTCTTGAGCTCTGGTTTTGATTCCTAATGCCTTGAAAAATTCAAGAACCGAAGTTGTAAATATGCTGCCTGAAATATTGAATCTAAAGCTGTGAACTTGTGACATTTTATTAACCTAGTAAATGATGGAATTATGAGCTAAAAGTTTTACAGGATATTAAGGACATATTGAAGTCCAATCCTGAATTTTTATATGATTTTATATGATCATTTGGTATGAGAAATAAATTGTGCTACTTGAGTGAAAAATATGCCAATATGCTGAAGTTGTGATGATGCCTTGGATTAGTGACCTAATGGCATTTGGTTCAAGTTGATGTGTATGAATGCATGCCATGGACTTCCAAGATTATGTTATGAGGAATGAATGAATGATATATATATAGGTTTGAAGTATTATGAGATCCAAGAATTATGTTCATGCATATAGAAATGTTATGCATGTATATGTGAGCTTGAGGATGATGTATGTGCTAAGTGAACAATGAAGTCTCCTTTAGTATAAAAAGGGCACGAAGAGGTCCCCAGTAGGGCACAAAGAGGTCCCTAATAGGGCACGAAAAAGTCCCCATCAGGGCACGGAAAAGTCCCTTTTATTATGTCAAGGGCACGAAAAGATCATTATAATTGCCATATGTATTCATATATTTTGTTAAGTTATTGGTCTTGAAGGAATTTCTATGATCTTGAATGTCATGAGATACATGTTTTAAGTGACTGAATAATAAAAGTAACCTACTTAGGAAGTATGATTTGGAACTTTAAAAATAAACTATTATTATTTAATGCATGGCCACCTTTTCTGAATAAACCGAAGTGGCTGGGGCTATGACGATGACATTATAATTGTGTAATTGGGGAGTTACCCTACTGAGAATTTTAGAATTCTCACCCCTATGTGTTTGTGTTCCCGTGTCGTCTCCAGGTTGATCCCAAGAACAAGAAGGCTACTTTATGAAAGGAAATCGAATTTACAGTAGTTTACAGCTGAAGTTTGTACAAACTGTACTTAGTCATATGCTTATCTCTGTATTTATAATAGAGGCCGGATGTGTAGTAAAGCTCATACAAGAGCTTCCTTTTGTACTTAACCTTGTAATCAATAAATGTTTGTTTCTTAGTCGTATATGTTAATAGAACTATGATTTAGTTACTTCACTATTCAATCGAACTTGATATAAATATTTAAGAAAGGTCCATTAATTTATAAGTAACAACTTCTCGAGTATGATGTTATGATGTAAAAATCATGTTGTACTTGAGAGGATGTTACAAATATCAGGAAGAACAAACCAGAAGCAACAACAATAGTAGTCTTGCAAGTATTGTTCTCCAATATCAGTACAAAAAAATAAAAAATAAAAAAAGAATGAAAAGGGTGTAAAGAGGCCGTGGCCTCCTTGTCTTCTTCCACTTCATCCAAAACCCGGGCCTCCTCCCATTGAAACCTCCACCACATTCCATGACCGCCGCGACCTCCATTCCTTACTGCCTTCATCATCACTACCGGTTTCCTCATTTCTCCGGCACCATCCTCTTCCCCTGCACACCCCGTCGAAGCCCAACGTCGTGATGGTCTCTGCCTCGCGCCTCCTCCATGAAGGCCAGGGATCCCAGCCACCACGCACAGTGGCCATCACAGATCACGTTGTTGCCCAACACCCAGTCCCTAGGCTTCCCTTCCACATCTCCCTTGGCAGCGGCCTCTTCTCCACTCCCTCGATGGCAAAAGCACCCGTACTTCAGCGCATCGGCACCGCAAACCTCTGCTCTCCACCCTCCGCCGGTCCCTGGGAGCTCGCCTCAACCGCGCTATGCACCGCCACTGCTGGCCTTTCTATCTGTAAAGTTCTATTCTTCTCTCCACCTAGAGCTCTTTTTCTCTTTTCCTTCTCTTGTTTTCTCTCTCATCCCGTCTCTTTCTCTTTCTTCCCTCTCTATTTCACTCTCTCTTTCTCTGTGGTTGAATTTGTGAAAGAGTGTGTGTGTGTAAGAGCGAGGAAAAGAGAGTACCATGTATATGTGTGGGTGCGAGTCACTGTGTTTGTATTTGTGTTGAAAAAAAGGATAAAATTAGGAAATTAGGAAGTTTTAGTTTTATTTCATTTACATTTTTGTTAAGATTATTTTATTTTTGTTGGATCAAGTTTTGGTTGTTTGAATTTGGGTTTACTGTTTAGTGAATTCTTTTTTTTAAATTTATTTTGTTTTTAACTTTGGAGTTTGCTTGTTTAGGTTAGGCTTAACTTGAGTTTAAAATAAGTATTTGAGTTTTTGCTTTAGTAAGGATTTATTTAGTTAATTAATTGATAATTTTTTTTAAATATGATTAACTGAGTCGAGACGACTTGTTAATTATATGTTTTGGAATATTTTAGATAGGACAGCTTAATATTTAAAATTTCTTTTCAAAAATAGAGTTAATTTAACATAGCGATTTATTAACTTTATGTTTCAGAATATTTTAGCTGTGATAGCTTAATATTCTAAAACTCCTTTTCAAAATAAGATTAAACAACACACAAATATTTTCTACAGAACTATGTGACTTTGAGTTCCTTATTGCACTAGGGGATACGTAGGTGCAGGCGATTCCTATCCCTGTCAAGTTAAAATTAAATTTTCATAATATTGTTTTGTTTTGCCTGTAAATATTCCTTTTTCCATGTTATTTTGTTATTATTATTGTTTTTATTTTATTATTTTGGGTTAATCATAAGATTGTAAATATCCTAATTTAAATAATGATGTTAATTTAGCCAAGAAGGCTTGTTAACTTGGCATTTCGGGTATCTGAGTTGTAACAACTTAATGTTCCAAAATCTCATAAAAAATATTTATGCTTTCTTTGTAATACATTTTATCTCATTTGTAAATACTTATCAATTATTAGAGAAATTTTATTTTGTTTATTTTATTTGAATTATTCATTTATTTGAGAATATTCTATTTTGAATAAAGATGTTAATTTAGCTAAGATGGCTTGTTTACTCGACCTCCCAAAACACCTGAGTTGTGACAGCTTAGTGTTCTCTTTTATTTTTTTATTTTTGTAATAAATAAAAATACATATTTTTGAAAAGGTTATTAATTAATTTGCACAGTTAATTAAAGGTACCGTCTATGTAACACCCCGATTTTTCTGTCTGAGAGGGAAATGACCAAAATGCCCCTGAGGTCATTTTCTGCCTAGAATTCGAGGATGGCGGCCGTGATCCTCGAAGGGTCAACTCAATGTTTGAAGGGAATTGGATGACCCTTGAATGGTTTTAGAGATGAAAATCTCATTTTCTGCAGTTTCGGGTCAAAATGACCAAAATACCCCTATAGCGTTTCTATGCGGGTAAAAGTGCCGTTTGAGCCCAAAACTTTCTCCGAAGGTTTAAAACAATGTTTTTACATGTTTAAAAGCGTCTGTTTAAGTCCCGGTGATCCCAAGCAGTTTTTGTGTAAAATTATAATTTTACCCCTAGAATAGCATTTTTGAGCTTAATGACGTAATTAAGTAAACCTAAGCAATATTAGGCTCTAATCGAAGATTAATTAATTTCCATAATTAATCTAAAGTCAAAATAAGATATTAAAATTAATTAGAACCTAAAATTGCTTAGATTAAACTTAAATCTCTTTTTAGAACTCAAGATTCCAATCTTGGAATCTTGAATAGTATTTTCTCTTTCCAATTCCTTAAATCATGGAATTGTGTCTAGAGTTGTTTATGAACTAAAATGAATTTATAACTCACTATTGATGCAAGACCACTCAAGTTAAAGACCTTAGAGCTCAAAGACTTGCCCATTTTATCTCAAGTTAAACTTTAATATGGAAGCATTCTTTGAATGTATAATTTCGGCCAAGTAATAATGATAAGCTTGGAATGAGTTCCATCTAGTTACAAGGCCAACAACCTATCTTCTAGGATTTTCTTTAAGCTTGATGAGTTTTATAAAGTTATAACCAACAAGATTTATGATTTTAATCCTCTTTTAAAGAAGAATTAAATTGGTTACTGACCTAAGGTTTTTTTTAGCCTCTTGATAAAATAAAATGGTTTCCAAAGAGTTTTAGAAGTCCTAAAATGATTCTAAGGGAAACTAGCAACTTATATGCTTTAGAAATGTCAAATTATGTGTCTTTTTGGACTTGAACAGTTTGGTCCTGCCTTGATGTGTTTGTTGCTGTATGATGATGTTTTGATGTGTTAGAATGTGTGAAAATGATATATGATGAGGTAGGAACACTTCTATGCATGTTAGGAGAGAAACTAGCTTCATAGGGAAAAACCGTAAAGTTGGAATTTAACATGTGTTCAACCCCTTCAATCCTAATCAATGCCAAAACTGTTTTAGTATGATAACAATCAGTTTAGGATTGAGTAATCATAAAAAATTTGATTACATTTGAAGTAGAATTGAATTTTAGCACCTATAGAGAAACTAGTAACTAGAAAACCGTAAAAGTGCAATCCTAGGACTCTTAGAACATATAATTTCTGGATTCTGTCCAGCAACCTCATAATATGGTAAACATGGTTTATAATTAGTTCTTAGGCATAGGAATGCCTCATAATTGGTTTAGATTTAATTTATAGCGCCTTAGGCGAAGACGGAACCGAGAAAGGGTCTAAAACGTAAGTTCTAGAACCCCGTAATCATAGATATATAAAACTCTGCCCTTGGAGTATGGTGCTGCCCAGATTTATTAAAGAACAGAAATGATAGTAAGATTTGTTAGAAGAGAATCCTTAGTTGCATAAGAGGTTGATAGAGAATGATAAAATAATGACATCTCAAGTTTAAGGCCCGTAAGTGTCAAAGCATAAGATACCGTAGGATCAAGAGCATAATGAGTTTCAATGTTACATGTGAATGTATGTTCTATTTGAGAATGATTATGTCAACATATGAATTTATGATTGAGGATATATGATCTATTCGTTTATGTGGCACAAAGTAAATTTGGAAGAAATCCGGCGTGCTGCTATTATGTTGCCGAATTTCTGACAAATTTAGGGACTTAGAAAGTTTTTGAAAAACATATGAGATTTTCTTTATAATATATGAGGTACTAAGATGAGTTTTTGGATGGCACAGGTTTGGCCGAGCACCTCCAAAGAACTCATGTGACATCGGTACTAAGATATATTCTTAGGTGACACCGGTTTGGCCGAGCACCCCCCAAGAAATGCCCCCTAGCCCGTACTAGATAGTCGGGATTATGATTATGATATGCTTATCGGGATTGATAAATAAGAACTAGTGACGACTAGTTAGGTATGAGCTCATCACCTAGAGATGTGACACGTTCTGGGTGACACCGGTTCGGCTGAGCTAGTGACGACTAGTTAGGTATGAGCCCGTACTAGAAAAATTATTGTTTTTCACAGTCACCATTAAAACCTTATTTTAGAAAGCTCCTGGGACCATGTTTAATACCTTGCATGTTATGCAATATCTTTTTCTAGTTTATGAAATTATGAGACCTCAGTTTAATGTTTATAGCACAAATATTGATTATTATGTTTTTAGACTATGAATTTCCTATTAAGATTTTAGAACTTCAGATATGATTTATTGAAAGTATTGAACAAAGTATGATTCATAACAATTGTCAGATACATACTCTGTTGGCTTTCGAAATCACTATGTCTACAAGCTGGTGATCCCTTGGGCATGATTTTAGAACCTCAGTTATGCTACAGTCATATTGTTCGAATTATATGAATTCAGGACTTTCAGATTTATCCATTTTATTGCAAGTTATTATTATTTTAATAATTAGTGACAAACAAAACAGTGAGTTAACGGTTACAGGAATAATCGTTAACGTTGGTACCAAGTGGTTTGCTAGAGGACTAGCTCACCCATAGTAAGGAACCTAATCAGGTGTCCATTTATAGGACCTAGTTAGCCATTGGCTCATGTAACATCCTAATTTTCAACCCAATACTTGTAACGCCCCGATTATCTATCTTAGTGGAAAATGACCAAAATGCCCCTAAGGTCATTTCAGCCCGGAATTCGAGGATGGCCGACCCGGCAGTCCTCGAAGGGCCAATTCAATGTTTGAAGGGGATTGAATGACCCTTGAGTGGTTCCGGAGGCGAAAGTCTCATTTTCTGCAGTTTCGGGTCAAAATGACCAAAATACCCCTATAGCGTTTTTATGCGGGTAAAGGTGCCGTTTGAGCCCAAAACTTTCTCCGAAGGTTTAAAACAATGTTTTTACATGTTTAAAAGCGTCTGTTTAAGTCCTGGTTATCCCGGGCAGTTTTTGTGTAAAATTATGATTTGACCCCTAGAATAGCATTTTTGAGCTTAATGACGTAATTAAGTAAACCTAAGCAATATTAGGCTCTAATCGAAGATTAATTAATTTCCATAATTAATCTAAAGTTAAAATAAGATATTAAAATTAATTAGAACCTAAAATTGCTTAGATTGAACTTAAATCTCTTTTTAGAACTCAAGATTTCACTCTTGGAATCTTGAATAGTATTTTCTCTATCCAATTCCTTAAATCAAGGAATTGTGTCTAGAATTGTTTATGCACTAAAATGAGTTTATAACTCACTAATGATGCAAGACCACTCCTTAAATGTGTCTTGACAACCTTAATTACCCATTTTCTCACCTAAACACTTTCTTACAAATTCCTAATCCTAATCCTAATCAAAGATACACCTAAACACAACTCTAAACCACAATTAAAATGCAAGAAATCCTCCCCCCATGGCTGATGCAAGTTCGGCCACTCCTCCTCCATTTGCATCACATGTTGATTTGTTTCTCACTCAAAGAACCATGCTTGAGCCATATCTTGAACCATACCTCACCATACTTTGAACCATGCCTCAAGATCACAACATCTCACCTCATGGAACTCATGGGCTGCCCTTGTGTTGTATGGCCGAAGCCTCTCCCCCTCATTTGCACCTTGCATTTGTTTCATTTCTCTATAAATAGCTTGCTTGGGTGAACTTGCATCATTTTGGGTTCATTTGCTAAGTGTAAGTTTTCAAAGAGCACTTCAAAGTTTCCTTTTTCTCTCAAGTTCAAGTCTTCAAGTTCTTCATCTTCTTCTCTCATCCCAACCTTCAAATCACTTGGTAGGGATTTTCTTTCAAGAGCTTCTTTCATTTAAAGTTCTTAATCTCTTTATGTGTTCATAGTTTCTCTTGAATCTTTTTAGAACTTCTTTTCTTCTTCTTCTCCTCTTTGTTTTCGGCCATGAGGCTTAAGGATCAAAGGAATGAGAGCTTGATGATGAGGTTTCATGATGATAATGTTCATCACTTGAACAACCTCTAAAGCTTAAAGATGTTTTAGTTTTTCTTCTTGAATCCTTGAAACCTTTCACTTTGATGATGTTTTAAAATAGTTACATGAACTCAATGATGAGGACTCATGATGATGGTGTTAATGCATCATCAAGATCATGGTCTCTAGAGTTTCAAATGTTTCCTTTTCTTCTTAAAAGTTTTGGTTCCTTTTCCTTTCCTTTCTTCACATTTTCGGCCATGTTGGCTAATGAGGTTCTCAATGGCTTGATGATGAGAGCTTCTAGATGATGACTAGGTGTTCATCACAATGAGGTCTCTAGAGCTTGAGTTTTAATAAAAATGTTATCTATGACCACATCTCAAGGAAGAAACTGTGTTTTTAAAGAACCCTTGAGGTTCACTCTTGTCTTACTTTATCTTGCCATGATAAGTTTGGGTTGAGATTTAAGTTCCTTCAAAAGTCTTGTATGAGCTCTAATAAGAGATAAAATGGACTAGCATTCATATTTAAATTCAAGCTTATGCATTACATATTTATTTTGAGCTTTGCATTCATATTTAATTTCCAAGCCATCACTTAAAGTTAAAGGATAAAGAATGGATTACATCTCATATTTACATTCTTGTCTAGCATATTTACTTTCCATCACTAAAGAACATAAAGATTTAAAATGAAAGTTGCACTATCACCTAACTAAATCTCAAAGCCTTTCTATTTCGGCCTTAAAGTCGATTGTTGCTGGGCCTAGAGCACTAAAATAAAGAAATGAACTTGCATATTTATATTTCAAGTCTCGTATATTTATTTCAAGACTTTCATATTTATATTTCAAGTCTTGCATATTACTTTAAGCTCTCACTTTACTTTGTAATGAAGAATAAAAATGAAGTGCATAGCATGTTTAAATTATGTCATCACTTAAGAACCTTAGAGCTCAAAGACTTGCCCATTTTATCTCAAGTTAAAGTCTAATGTGGAGGCATTCTTTGAATGCATAATTTCGGCCATGTAGTGATGATGATCTTGGAAGGAGATTCATCTAGCTACAAGGGCCAACAATCTAAGTTTTAAGATTCTCTTTAAAAACCTCATGAAGTTTATGAGAATAAGACCAACAAGATTTATGAATTTAATACTCTTTTAAGGAGGGATTAAGTGGTCACTAACCTAAGGATGTTTTAGTCCCTTTTATAAAATAAAATGGTTTGCAAAAGAGTCTTAGAAGTCCTAGAAGTGATTCCAAGAGAAACTAGCAACTTTTACGTTTTAGAAATATCAAGTGATGCATCTTTTTGGAAACTTAAAGTTTCGGTTCTTCCATGATGAGTTTGCTGCTGTGTGATGATGTTTTGATGTGTTTGAATGAGTAAAAATTATGTATGATGAGGTAGGAACATTTCTATGCAAGATAGGAGAGAAACTAGCTTTCTAGAAAAACCGTAAAGTCAAGATTTAGCATAGTTTTAACCCATTTATTTTTTGACACTGCCCAAACTGTTTCAATGGGAATATAATCAAATTAGGATTGTTTAATCATGAAAAATTTGGTTACAATTGAAGTAGGATTGAATTTTAGCACCTATAGAGAAACTAGTAACTAGAAAACCGTAAAACTACAATTCTAGAACTCTTAGAACATTTAATTTTTAGGATCTGTCCAGCAACCTCATAATATGGTAGACATGGCTTATAATTAGTTCTTAGACATAGGAATGTCTCATAATTGGTTTAGGACGAACTTATAGCGCCTTAGGCAAAGATAGAACCAAGAAAGGGTCTAAAACGTAAGTTCTAGAACCCCATAACTTTAAGTTTATAATGCTGCCCCTAAGGAATGATATTGTTCAGATTTAATAGAGAGCATAAATAATAATGAGATCTATTAGAAGAGAACCCTTAGGTGCATAAAAGGTTGATAGAAGATGATAGGATAATTACATCACAAGTTTAAGGCCCGTAAGGGTCAAAGCATAAGATACCATAGGAGCAAGAGCATAACGGATTTTAATGTTGCTTGTAAACGCATGAGAATGATTATGTGAATGCATGGAAATTATGATGGAGGATGCATGTTTGAATGACTTATGTGCCATAAAGAAGAATTTGGAAGAAATTCGGCATGCTGTGATTATCTTTGCCGAATTTCTGACAAATTCGGGACTCAGAAAGTTTTTGAAAACCTATGAGATTTTTAAGAGGTACTAAGATGAGTTCTCGGATGACACCGGTTCAGCCGAGCACCTCCAGAGAACTCATGTGACATCGGTACCAAGATGAATTCTTGGGTGACACCGGTTCGGCTAAGCACCCCCAAGAAATGCCTCCTAGCCTGTACTGGATAAGTCGGGATTATGTTTATGATTAGGTTATGCTTATTGGGATTGATAAGTAAGAACTAGTGACGACTAGTTAAGATATGAGCTCATAACCTAGAGATGTGACACGTTCTAGGTGACACCGGTTCGGCCGAGCACCCCCAGAGCGATTGTCTTTTAGGGTGGCCTATGAGGAAGTAAAGTATGATGTTTATGTCACAAAGTTTCCCATTTGAGGATTTAATTGCCACTTTATGCCACTATTATGATGTTCTTAAAGATATGATGATCATTCTTGCATTAAGTAGAGCCATGCATACATTCTTTAATATGATTGCATCCATGTCATTAAGATTCATGCTAAAATGAATGGATCTTGGCTAATTATGTTTTAGAACCTAAAAATAGATATTTATGCATGCTCACTTATTTTGTATAACTAAACCCAAGGTTCCTGAGGACGTAGATGATGACACCTAGGTAGTAGGAGGCCCTACTGAGATTCTTTAGCAAGATTCTCACTCCCTCTATCTCTTTTTTTCCATCGCGTCTTCAGATGGCGACGTTCGTGGTTTTCGTGGACACCCCGACGTGGGATGTGCACTATGACCCGGATCACGGGTCAGACCATTTTGAGGGACAGTGCACAGTGCGGGTCTTCATGTTCGTAGGACGTCCATTCGCTCACCCCATGCACACCCATCGCTTCTCCCCGACAGCACCCTACGGCCACGACGAGCGGGTTTTTGAGCGCGCGCGTACGCATAATGAGAGAGTGCTTCGCATGCACACCGCTGCCTCAGCCATGCGTGACTATCCCGACTACGTGCCCCGGACCTACTTCTCGGAGACCGACCCGTCCGAGGACCCGCCTACCCATCCGTATAGCGAGAGCTCTGCCCCCACTCTACTAGTGATGAGAGAGGGCGGTGAGGATACCGTGATTCAGCCACGGCTTGCACGACGATCGGAGATGCAGCCACGTCGCGGGGTTCACTCACGATCCCCGTTCCGCCTCTTTACACCAGAGGAGCTCGCCCAGTTTCCTAGTTATGTGCCTCGCTCGTGAGATGGACGTCAGTAGGAGGTGACGTACGACTGATGGAGTACCCGGGTAGAGCACACACCACTTAGATGAGGATGGATCTCCTTTTGTTTAGAGGTTATCCCTTTAGTTGCACTTGGGTAGGGGAGTTGCTTTTACCTTTCCATCGTATTTCCCTTTGTACTTTCTTATAGTTGTATTTGTTTATGATGTATCAAACTAAGCCCCACTCTACACAAGTGGGCATATCATATATTATATAAATATGCAGTTCAATGTTATTATGATGTGCCTTTACTTGCTTATGTCATGTTGCTATGCAATGCTTGCTTCATTTCCTTTCGTGCATTATTATTTAACGTGTCGTGCGGCTCTCACTTTGCTTTAATAAATTCAAAAAAAAAAATTACCAGTATTTCTGCTAAGTATTTTAAAGTAATAAGGAAGCTATGACGTAACAAACTAATGATTAACCTAATTATGTTCTAGAGTATTGGGTTAAAAATTAGGATGTTACAATACTCCTAGAACGTATTTAGGTTGACCATTAGTCTATTACTCTTTTAGTCTCATTCTTTAAAACGTTTCTTTAAAATACTTAGCTGAAAATACGGGTAAAATTTTTCTTTTTGAAAGGAAAGACAAAACGTGAGCTATACACATGCGCTAAGTAAACTTCATCGTCGCCTTGCAAGAAAATCAAGAGGGAATAACACATCATATCCAATGGAACATAATATCATAAAAGAAACTACATCATAATAGTCATACCATACACTAGAATAGTAGTAGAGTTGATACAGTCATCCATACATCATAAGGAAAATATAAAGAAAATACATCTGGATCTCCCATCTACAATAGTGCATCTAAAAATAAATAACCTCTAGAACAAAAGAAGGCTACCCTAGTCGTGACAGTATGTGTGCACTATAGTCGAGTACCAGCTCCTACTCCTGCTCATCGATGGGAGGTCTATATCCAACCAACGGGGCCAACTCAGTCGGGGTGGCCAAGCGGTGAGAGGGTCGAGTGTGTGCTCTGTGGTGGGGTACCATCTTCACTCTACTTCCTCGGAGTGGCTGCGTCATGACATCCTCACTATCTAACTCTATGGGTATAGTGGGGGAGGAACCCATGGATGGGATGTCCGTCTTGGAAGGGTCGGTCTCGGAGAAAGTTGGGGGTGAATGGGGGACATACTCGGGATAGGTGTGGATGACGGAAGCAGCATCAGGGGTGCGACAGACGCACTCTCCTCGGGGGCGTGGACTTGAACAGTAGGTCATCGGCGAAGGGCGAGGTAGGCATGAACCGGAACTTCGTGGCCCGGGTGAGCAAAGGCGATCCAATCTGAACATGCAGATGAAGCAACGGCCTATGAAATGATTGGACTAATGTGTGGTGTCAAAATGCAGCTCCTATGTCGGTGCATCGTTGTATATGACAAAGGATGCCATTGTCCTCTGAAGATGTGATGGAAAGAGAAGATAGAGGTAGTAAGAAACTTTCTAAAGAATCTCAGTAAAGAAATCCTCCTCTCCTCGTGTCATCATCTACGTCCTCTGGAATCTTGGGTTTATTATAAAAAGGTGTGCATGCATAAAGTTTGTTATTCGGTTTTTAAACATAATTATCCAAAGCCCGTTCATTTTAGAATGAATCTTAGTGTTATGTATGCAACATAGCAGAGCATGAATGCATGATAATACATTATGCAAGAAAGCAATAGAACATAACATCAAGAAACATCATATAAGTGGCATAAGGTGGCATGTAACTTCTCATATGGAACTTTCTCTTTTCTTTAATGTGTGACATTAAGCTTTGTACTTTGCATCATGGAGGCCACCCTAAAAACATCTCTAGGTTATGAGCTCATACCTAGCTAGTTGTCACTAGTTCTTACTTATCCTCTGATAAGCATAACATAATAATAATCCCGACTTCAAGAGTTTGGGCTACGGGGCATAAGGATCACCTATCATAACCTTTAATTCAGGGAGTCCATAGGAATATTTCCTTCTTTGAAACGCTCTACTGGTATCTAGTACGCAGCGAATTGTTCGCTGGCAAGCTCAATGTCAATACCCTCACGGATTTGCTTTCTCCCCACCGGAGCGGGAGAAATGCGTCTTAGTGTTATGTCACATTTAAAATCTCATGGAGTTTTCAAAAACTTTCTTAAGTCTTCAAATTTGACAGAAATTTGGCAGCATAACGATGGTACACCGAATTTCCTTCAAATTTGCTCTATGCCACAAGAACTAAGTACTTTCACATTTCGAGTTCAAAATCACAGTCAAGTTATCAATGTCATACAACATGTCATATCATGCCACGATTCAAGAATAATCACGCCTAACTCTTCATATTTCTCTAGTATATGCATTTCTAATGTTCCACATGAAACTATAACATGCAAAGGATGAGTTCTATCTTTAGAGATCAATGCCTCATAAAATAACATGCTTATGATTTATGTTAGGCAAACTCATAGATTCATGTGTAAACAAGATCATGCATTCATATCATATAAAATCATAGATTTAAGCAACATAAGATCATGGCTTCATGACATTTGAGTAGAGAAAATTTTTATTGTATACTTTGGGTTCTGGTAATCGATTACATGAGCCTTGTAATCGATTACACAGCTTCAGATTTTCAAAACAGGAAAGGCGGGGGCTTTGGTAGTCGATTACATGGGCTCTGTAATCGATTACATCAAACTTGGGCCCCAAGAACATCTGAGTAATCAATTACGTGGAAAGGTAATCGATTACTAGAGTTCCAGTATGTGTAATTGATTACATGATGTTGTAATTGATTACTCAGGCCTAAAATTTCATGTCTGAGTCTGGCAAAACTTTCTGGTAATCGATTACATGGGCCTTGTAATCGATTACCAGTACCTTCAAAATATGAAATTTTCAGTCAAAAACATCTTCTAAGTTATTCCTTCCTTCTCAAACCATTTTGAACCTCATTCCAACACTTACTTTGAAATCAAAACATTTTTGTAAAGGTAAATGCCCATAGATTCAAGATCACTTACGTAAGTTGAAAGAGTTAGGTCTTGAGCCTTAGATCTTTAAGTGACGACATAACATAAACATACTAATGCAAGTTTCATTTTAATCTTAGCATTATCAAGTGATGGCAAGGAAAAGTAAATGTACAAGGCTTGAAAATAAAAATGAGAATGCAAGTTCATTCTTAATTTTTAAGTTTAGGTGATGGCTTGAAACATAAACATGCTAAACAAGAAATATAAATATGAAATGCAAGTTCATTTCTTATCTTTGAGCTTTAGGTGATGAGTTGAAAAATAAATATGATATGCAAGTTCAATTCTTTAGTTTAGTGCTCTAGGCCCCTTAGAGTTTTCATTCTAAATCAACAATCAACTTTATGGTTGAAATAGGTAGGCTTTAAGATTAATTATTAAGGTGATAGCAAGGAAAATAAATATGAATGCAATCCATTTCTTATCTATTTGAGTCCTAGGCTCAAGATTACTCTTACAACAACATAGTTTCTTTATTTGCTAAAAACCCTTTTCAAAAGTAAAACCTTCAAGCTTTAGAGGTCCAATAAATGATGGTTTTGCAACCAACACTCAAGATCCTCATCATTAATCCATGGTTTCTTCCAAATATAGGCCATTTGGCTGAAAATTAAAGAGAAGGAAAATAAAGAGTAAGAACCAAAAAAAGAAAGTGGAAAAAGAAAGAAGCATCAACATTGTATTTTTACAAACCAAGAGTTTAGACAACCAAAGAAAAGAATAGAACTCCTTACCTTGGATGTGCTTCTTGATTGAGAGGGAGAGCTTGGTCTTTGAAAAAAGTAAAGGAAGAAGAAGAAAAGCTCTTTGAGATGAGAGAAAGAAAACTTTGGAGGTGTAAGAGAAATGAGCAAAATGATCTCTTGGAGGGCTCCTTCTATTTATAGAGAAATGAAACACATGGGGTGTGAAATGGAAGGAAGGGTGACTAGTCATTATGGAGGGAAAAGGAGGGAAAATATTTCTTGTGTGTGTCATTTCAAGGTATGGCTAGATATAGTTGAAGGTATGGTTCTTTGAGTGTGAAATGTTATTAAAATAAATTAACATGTGATGAATTTGGAGGGGGAGTGGCCGTGTGGTTTAATGGCCATAGGGGAGGAAAATTATTTCATTTCTTTTGTGTTATGATGTGGTTTAGGGGATAGGTTTGATTAGGTATTTGATTAGGAGTTTGTGGTTAAGTGTTTGAATGAGAAAGTGGATAATTAAGGCTTCTCAAGACAAATTTTAGGAGTGGTCTTGGTTATTAATGGAGTCAGATACCCTCTAATCAAGATTCTCAATCACATCCATTGGTTCCTTGATTTAAGGAAATTGATAGGAAAAATACTATTCATTGATTCATGACATAATGTCTTGATTTTGAGAAAAAGATTTTGAGTTTCTCTAAACAATCTTAGGTTCTAATTAATTCCAATTAATTATTTTGATTCTAGATTAATTATGGAAATTAATTAATCTTCGATTAGAGTCTAATATTGCTTAGGTTTGCTTAATTCTGTCATAAAGCTCAGAATCATTGTTCTAGGGACAAAATCATAATTTTGCACAAAAACTGCCTGGGACCATTGGGACTTAAATAGACATGCCCAGACTCATAAAAACATCATTTAAAACCTTCGAGGTGGAGTTCGAGCTCAAATAGCTCATCAATCGATGATAAACAGCCATAGAGGCATTTTGGTCATTCAGCGCATTGGAACTCGAAAACGAGATTCTTCTGCTCTATTAGCATTCATTTATATACAATCCCTTTCGAACATTGAGTTAACCCTTGGAGGACTGTTAGGTTAGCTGTCCTTGAATTTCGGGTGAAAAATGACCTCAGGAGCATTTTGGTCATTTTCGCTCAGACACAAAGATCGGGGTGTTACATTACTCCCTTCCTTAAAAAGAATTTCGTCCTCGAAATTCGTTACCTTAGAACAGCTCTGGGTACTTTGTCCTCATCTTTGACTCCAGTTCCCATGTGTACTCCTCTGACTTGTCACGTCCCCATGCCACTTTCACCAAAGGAACGAACTTGTTCCTCAACTGCTTAAGTCCGTGGTCAACGATCCTCGTTGGCGGTAAATTGAAAGTTAGGTCCTCCCTTAACTGTACTTGCTCTAGTTCTAAAACATGGCTAGGGTTGGACTCATATTTTCTTAACTGAGAGACGTGAAAGACGTCGTGGAGATTAGAAAGGTTAGGGGGTAAAGCTATTTTGTAAGCTACTGGACCAACGCTTTGAAGAATCTCAAAAGGACCAAGGAATCAGGGGCTTAATTTTTTGACCTTCATGGCTCTTCCTATGCCTGTAGTGGGGTGATCCTAAGGAACACATGTTCTCACTCGTTAAACTCGAACGACTTTCGCTGCCTGTTCGCATAGCTCTTTTGTCTACTTTGAGCGGTAAGCATCCTATCCCGTATCTTTTTGATCTGCTTCGTCATCTCCTTCACTATCTCCGATCCTAACAGACTTTGCTCCCCGAGTTCATACCAGCATAGCGGAGATTAACACTTCCATCCATACAAGGGATAGGAGTTCGAGCTCCCCGAGTCCATACTTTACTCCCCGGGACTTAAACAGACATGCCCAGACTCATAAAAACATCATTTAAAACCTTTGGCATGGAGTTTGGGCTCAAACGGCTAATCAATCGGTGATAAACAGCCATAGGGGTGTTTTGGTCATTCAGCACATCGAAACTCGAAAACGAGATTCTCATGCTCTATTAGCATTCATTTGTATACAATCCCCTTCGAACATTAAGTTGACCCTTCGAGGACTGTCGGGTCGGCTATCCTCAAATTCTAGGTGAAAAATAACCTCAAGGGCATTTTGGTCATTTTTACACAGACAGAAAGATCGGGGTGTTACAGCTCAGATTCAACTATTCAGCTCAGATATTATTTACAGAATAATTCATGTTTCTCTACTAGTTATTGCCATGATTTCATTCGGATAAATTTTTATTTCAGTATAGTTATATGTATCTAAATATATAAAATGTTTTTATCAGTTGCATGTATATGTTATTTATGTTATTATTGTTCCATGTGGATTGTGAGCGGAGACTTGCTAACTGAGTTTTGATGAACTCACCCCTCCTTTTGCTTCCCCCTTACAGTTATAGCTATAGATATTATTATTGTTCAGTCTCAGCCTCAGAAGCCATGTAGCTATTCTATTGGTGAGCTTTACTTTGTAGTGAAGTTTAAATTTGGATTATGTTAGAATAGAGTGCTCCAGTAGTGTGCAAGCAAGGTCCTTGAACATCATTTAGCATGATAATTATTTTAAAGGTATGTTATTTTACCATTATGATATTTTATGTAATTTCTTCTAGAAACATGATTTAAATTGTCTATTTCAGTTATGGGTTTTGGAACACATTAGAATAATTAAATATTTTATGTATTCTTTATTAATAAAGATTTCAAGAAATTTTGAGAAATTTATTCATTTATTTATTTTTATCATTTATTATGAGCACTAATTTAGTAAGTTACCATGTATGATTACATGAAATTAGTTCCAGAAGGCTTCCATAAGGGACAATATCCCTTATGTGCTAATCATGATTTTTGGGTCATGACAAAGTGGTATCAGAGCTAGTCTTGGGATCGGTGTGTCAGCGAGGACGTTGGGCCCCCATAGGGGGTGGATAGTCCCACATCAGTTGGGGAGGAGCCTGAGTAGAAAATGACTAAAATGCCCCTGAGGTCATTTTCGGCCCGGAATTCGAGGATGGCCGACCCGGCAGTCCTCGAAGGGCCAACTCAATGTTTGAAGGGGATTGAATGACCTTTGAGTGGTTCTGGAGGCGAAAGTCTCATTTTCATGATTTGGTCAAAATGACCAAAATACCCCTATAGCGTTTTACGCGGGTAAAGGTGCCGTTTGAGCCCGAAACATTCCCCAGAGGTTTAAAACCATGTTTTTACATGTTTCAAAACATCTGTTTGAGTCCCGATGGTCCCGGGCAGTTTTAGTGCAAAATTATGATTTTGCCCCTAGAATAGTGTTTTTGAGCTTAATGATGTGATTAAGCAAACCTAAGCAATATTAGGCTCTAAATGAAGATTAATTAATTTCCATAATTTAGAGTCAAAATAAATTATTAAAATTAATTAGAACCTAAGATTGCTTAGAGTAGATTTAAATCTCTTTTCTAAAACTCAAGATTTCACTCTTGGAATCTTGAATAGTGTTTTTTCTCTCCAATTCCTTAAATCAAGGAATTGTGTCTAGAATTGTTTATACACTAGAATGAATTTATAACTCACTAATGATGCAAGAACACTCTTTAATTATGTCTTGACAACCTTAATTACCCATTTTCTCACCTAAACACTTTCTTACAAACTCCTAACCTTAATCCTAATCAAAGATACACCTAAACACAACTCTAAACCACAATTTAAATGCAAGAAATCGTCCACCCATGGCTGATGCACATTCGGCCACCTCTCTCTCTTTTACCTCACATGTTGAATTGTTTCTCACTCAAAGAACCATGCTTGAGACCATACCTTGAACCATACCTCACCATACTTTGAACCATACCTCACCATGCCTCAAGACCACATTATCTCACCTCATGGAACTCATGGGTTCCCTCCATTCTGTATGGCCGAAGCCTCCCCTCCTCAAATGCACCTTTCATTTGCTCCATTTCTCTATAAATAGCTTGCTTGGGTGAACTTGTATCATTTTGGGTTCATTTGTAAAGTGTAAGTTTTCAAAGAGCGCTTCAAAGCTTCCTTTTTCTCTCAAGTTCAAGCCTTCAAGTTCTTCAAGTTCTTCATCCTCTTCTCTCATTCCAACCTCCTAATCACTAGGTAGGGATTTTCTTTCAAGAGTTCTTTCATTTAAAGTTCTTAAATCCTTTATGTGTTCTTAGTTTCTCTTGAATCCTTTCAAGAACTTCTTTTCTTTTCTTCTCCTCCTTGTTTCGGCCATGAGCCCTTGAGAATCAAAGGAATGAGAGCTTGATGATGAGGTTTCATGATGATGTTCATCACTTGAACAATCTCTAAAGATTGATCCTTGATCTTGAGTTAAAAGTGCTTTTAGTTTTCTTCTTAAATCTTTGAAACTTTTCACTTTGATGATATTTTAAAATGGTTAACATGAATTCAATGATGAGAGCTCATGATGTTGGTGTTAATGCATCATCAAGATCATGACCCTAGAGTTCCAAATGTTTCTTTTCTTCTCCAACAATTTCGGTTCTTCTTCCTTTTCTTTCTTTATGATTTTTGGCCATGTTGGCCAAGGGAACTCACAATGGCTTGATGATGAGAGCTTCTAGATGATGACTATGTGTTCATCACAATGAGGCCTTTAGAGCTTGAATTTCAATCAAAATGCTATCTATGTTTACGTTTCAAGAAAAGAAACCTTGTGTTTAAAGAACACCCTTGAGGTTCACTCTTGTTTTTCTTTATCTTGTCATGTTGAGTTTGGGTTGAGGTTTAAGTCCCTTTAAAGTCTTGTATGAGCTCTAATAAGACATAAAATGAACTAGCATTCATATTTAAATTCAAGCTTATGCATTGCATATTTAATTTGAGCTTTGCATTCATATTTAATTTTCAAGCCATCACCTAAAGTTAAAGGCTAAAGAATGGAGTGCATCTCATATTTATATTCTTGTCTAGCATATTTACCTTCCATCACTAAAGAACATAAAGATTTAAAATGAAGTTTGCACTATCACCTAACTAAATCTCAAAGCCTTTCTATTTCGGCCTTAAAGTCGATTGTTGCTAGGCCTAGAGCACTAAAATAAAGAAATGAACTTGCATATTTATATTTCAAGCCTTGCATATTTATATTCCAAGTCTTGCATATTTATTTTAAGCCTTGCATTTTTATATTCAAGTCTAGCATGTTTACTTTAAGCTCTCACTTTAATTTGTAATAAAGAATAAAAATGAAGTGCATAGCATATTTAAATTATGTCATCACTTAAAAGATCTTAGAGCTCAAAGCCTTGCCCATTTCATCTCAAGTTAAAGTTCAATGAGGGAGCATTCTTTGAATGCATGATTTCGGCCATGAAGTGATGATGAACTTGGAATGAGTTCCATCTAGCTTCGAGGACTAATAAGTCAAGTTTTAAGAATCCTTGTAAATCTCATGATTTTGTTTAAGTTTAAGACCAACAAGGTTCTAGGAATTTAACCCCCTTTTAAAGAGGATTAAGTGGTCACTCACCTAAGGATAGGTTTAGTCTCTTTGACATGATAAAATGGTTTGCAAAAGAGTTTTAGAAGTCTTGAAAATGATTCCAAGAGAAACTAGTAACTTATGTATTTTAAAAATATCAAGTTATGTATCTTTTTGGGATTTAATGTTTTGGTTCTTCCATGATGTGTTTGCTGCCATGTGATGATGTTTGATGGGTTTGAGCAGTAAAAATTATGTATGATGAAGTTGGGACATTTCTATGCAAGGTAGAGAAGAAACTAGCTTTCTAGGAAAAACCGTAAAGTCAAAATTTAGCGTAGTTTTATTCCATTTAATTATGGACACTGCCCAAACTGTTTTAATGAGAATATAATCAGATTAGGATTGATTAGTCATGAAAAATTTGGTTTCATTTGAAGTGGGAATGAATTTTAGCACCTATAGAGAAACTAGTAACTAGAAAATCGTAAAACCGCAACTCTAGAACTCTTAGAACATTTAATTCTTAGAATCTGTCCAGCAACCTTAAAATGTAGAGAACATGGTTTATAAATAGTTACTTGATATAGGGATGACTCATAATTAGTTTAGGATTAACTTATAGCGCCTTAGGCGAAGATAGAACTAAGAAAGGGTCTAAAACGCAAGTTCTAGAACCCCGTAATCATATGTTTATAACGCTGCCCCTAAGGAATGGTGATTTAATTGAGAGCATAAATAAATGATAAGGTTTGATAAGAGAGAACCCTTAGGTGCATAAAAGTTTGATAGGGGATGATAGGTTAACTACATCGTGAGTTTAAGACCCGTAAGGGTCAGAGCATAAAATACCGTAGGATCAAGTGCATAACGAACTTTTAATGTTGCTTGCGAAAGTATGAAGATGATTATGTGATTGCATGAAAGTATGATGAAGTATGCATGTTTGATTGACTTATGTAGCATAAAGAAGAATTTGGAAGAAATCTGACATGCTACAGTTATGCCGTCGAATTTCTGACAAATTCGGGATTCAGAAAGTTTTTGAAAACCTATGAAATTTTTATGAGGTACTAAGATAGGTTCTCGGATGACACCGATTCGGCCGAGCACCTCCAGAGAACTCATGTGACATCGGTACCAAGATTTAATTCTTGGGTGACATCGGTTCGGCCGAACACCCCCAAGAAATGCCCCCTAGCCCGTACTGGATAAGTCGGGATTATGTTTATGATTATGTTACGCTTATCAAGATTGATAAGTAAGAACTAGTGACGACTAGTTGAGGTATGAGCTCATAACCTAGAGATGTGACACGTTTTGGGTGACACCGGTTCGGCCGAGCATCCCCAGAGCACTTGTCTTATAGGGTGGCCTATGAGGAAGTTATGATGATTATGTCACAAAGAGAATTTATTTGCCACTTTATGCCACTACTATTATGACATTCTTAAATGTATGATGATTATTCTTGCATTAAGTAGAGCCATACATACATTCTTTAATATGCTTGCATCCATGACATTAAGAATCATGCTAAAATGAATGGACCTTGGCTAAATTATGTTTTAGAACCTAAAAATGGACTCAATGCATGCTCACTTATTTTGTACAACTAAACCCAAGGTTCCTGAGGACGTAGATGATGACACCTAGGTAGCAGGAGGCCCTACTGAGATTCTTTAGCAAAATTCTCACTCCCTCTATCTCTTTCTTTCCGTCACGTCTTGAGATGGCGACGTTCGTGGTTTTCGTGGACACCCCAATGTGGGAGGTGCACTATGACCCGGCTCACGGGTCATACCATTTTGAGGGACAGTGCACGGTGCGAGTTTTCATGTTCGTAGGATGTCCCTTCGCCCACCCCGTGCACACCCATCGCTTTTCCCCGATAGCAACCTATGGCGACGATGAGTTGAGTTTTTGAGCGCGCGCGTACGCATAACGAGAGAATGCTCCGCATGTACACCGCCGCCTCAGCCATGCGAGACTATCCTAATTACGTGCCCCGGACCTACTTCTCGGAGACCGACCCGTCCGAGGACCCGTCTACCCATCCGTATAGCGAGAGCTCCGCCCCCTCTCCACCACTGATGAGGGAGGGCAATGAGGATACCGTGACTCAGCCACGGCTTGTACGACGACCGGAGATGCGGCCACACCGCAGGGGTCACTCTCGATCCCCATTCCGCCTCTTTACGCCCGAGGAGCTCGCCCAGTTTCCCGGATATATGCCTCGCTCACGAGATGGACGTCAGTAGGAGGTGACGTACGACCGATGGAGTACCCGGGTAGAGCACACACCACTTGGATAGGGATGAATCTTCTTTTGTTTTAGAGGTCATCTCGTCAGTTGCACTTGGGTAGGGGAGTTACCTTTATAGTTTCCGTTGCACTTTCTCTTGTATTTCCTTTTTAGTTGTATTGCTCATGATGTATCAAACTAAGCTCCACTTTATACAAGTGGGCATTTCATATATTATATAAATATGCAGTTCAGTGTTATTATGATGTGCCTTTATTTGTTTATGTCATGTTGCTATGCGATGCTTGGTTTATTACCTTTCGTGCATTATTTATCAACGTGTCGTGCGGCTCTCACTTTGCTTTTATAATTCAAAAAAAATTTACCAGTATTTCCGCTAAGTATTTTAAAGTAATAAGGAAGCTATGACGTAACAGACTAATGATTAACCTAATTATGTTCTAGAGTATTGGGTTAAAAATTAGGATGTTACAAGGAGAATGAAGCACGCCTTATAAGGTTGTGGATACCTTCCCCTTTTAGATGCGTTTTCGCAGAATTTGAGTCTCCCAGAAAGCAAAACTGTGAGGGTATGGACATTGAGCCTGCCAAAGTGAACAATATCTGCATACCGGGGATGCTAAGCTATTACAGACTTGTCCTTTTTCGCTTTTAGAGACACTCTTGGTAGCCAACACATTCTCCTTCTTGAAGTTGGGATATTTTTGTGTTGCTTTGAGCTTAGAACTCCTGATACATGATGTTTCTTTTTACTGTGGTTAGTAGGTTGCTCTTTCAAGATAATCTTTTGCCCTTTCTTTCTTTCTAGATATTAATGTCTCTACCTTTCTTTGTTTTAGCCTTTACAAACTTTTGACATTTTTCACAAGCATAGAGATCTCATCTCCATTTCCAATCTCATATTTCTATATCAGATCTTTCCTTTTTATTTGAGGTTTTCGCAATTTTTTATTGCTTGAGCATTGCATAATATCTGATATGATAACTTTAGGGCCAAGAATTTTCTAAGACAGTTTAAGATCTTCAAACATTGTGCATAATCTGTTCCATATATCCTTTTATATGACACAAGCAATACATATGTATCATATTCAACTTCTGCTTACTGCATGCATGAATAGGAGCCTGGCTTAGTGGTTCAACTGAGCTCTTTCCTTTTGTTGTTCTTGTCCACTAGCCTTTTGGAATTCCTTGAACCATCTAAGTATGTTATGCTAGATCTTGGTACCTCATAAGTGAAAGATGGTTAATTGATAGATTGATCTTGTGGAGTAGATATATGCCATTCTATCCCTCAGATCTTTGTCCTCAGTAATCATTGGATTGCTCAACCCTTCAGAGGCCTTGCTCTAGTACCACTTATAGGTGGAAATGTGCATGAGAAGGGGGGTTCAATCATGCTTGCTTCTTTTCATATATGAAACATTTGAAACAAATACTATCAAATATAAAACTAGTAGTGCAGTGGAAATGCAATTAGTAGTTTCAGAAAGTAGATTTCTGAAGTAAATGATACATTGTATAAAGCCTTAAAGCGTTACATCATTTTGAGTTCAATAGAAAGACATGACAAAGAAAGATAAAAGAATTCAAGGAGAAGAAGATGAGACCCAAGTATTTTTATACTGGTTTGACCAAAATTGCCTACATCCAGTACTCAATAAATGCTGAGGTTCCACTAAAAACAAATTTCTTAACTTGAGAAAGAACAATTGGGTAGTCATTATATTAGCCTTCCCAAGCACTCATTTGCGATTAACAGATAAACCTTGCTGCCACAAATTGAGTAGTGATTCACCAGCCTCTCTAAGTTGAACCAAGTATTTATTCACTAGCTTCTCCAAGCTGAACTGAGTAGTCTTGTACTAGCTTCTCCAAGCTAACACCTGACTAGTAGACAACCCCTATTGTCATAATCCCGAGTGGTTATTCACCAGCCTCCACAAGTTGAACCAAGTAGTTATTTACCAGCCTCTCTAAGTTGAACCGAGTAGTCTTGTACTAGCCTTTCTAAGCTAGATTGTGACAAGTAAACCAACCATTACTGTCCCATTGAAAGTAGTCTTTAACTAGTGTAACACCCTAGTAATTAACCAAATACACCTAGGTTGAATCTGATTAATGACTAGACTTTACTCCTTGCTTTGGTTCTTTCTTCATAATTTGAAAATACTTAGTAAAATTATGAGCCATTTTTTTAAAAAAAAAACATAATTGAAAACGTGAGCCGAGTACAACGTGAACGAGTAAGCGGAGTATAATAAGACGTTTAAGAATATATCACATCATATCACTTTGGCTCCATCATATAACATCCATAAGCACATTATAACATATATTTACATACAATAACCTCACTCAAAGGGTGGGTTATGATCATACATCATTGTCTTATGCAAACCCATAAAAGAAAATATACATAAGGAAATACATGCCCCTAAACTAGATAACTCCATAAGCCGGGAAGGTTATCCTAAAACTAGGGTGCATGAACACACATAAATCTACTAAGAACCTTCTATGGCCACTGTCACCGAAATGGGGGAATAAATCCGATCCACTGATGAGCTCCCTCGGGAGGGGACACACAAGATGCACCAGGCTGGGGTCGCATGGACGACCTTCTTGCTAACCTCGGCTGAACAACTGTTTCCTCACTACCCTCTCTTACACGTGTGGGAGTAGGAGCAGAGCTCTCAGAATATACATGAGTAGGAGTGTCCTCTAAAGGATCAATTTCAGAATATCTCGTCTCGGGAACATACTCTGGAAATCCATGGACAGCAGATGAAGCGGGATAAGAACGTAACATCCTTTCATCAAGTGGACGTGCATGTTCGAAAACCATTTCATCGCCATAGGGAGAAGTAGGAGAAAATCGATAACTAGGGACAGGATGTGTAAATGGACGACCTATGTAAATAAAAACACGAACTGCGCACCTCCTTTTAATATGATACGAGCGATGCACCAGATCATAGTGGAATTCCCAAGTAGGGGTATCAACGAACAGGATGAATGTCGCCATTTGAATCTGGAGACAATGACGGAAATAAAGAAAAGGGAGTGAGAATCTTGCTAAAGAATTCTCAGTAGGGTACCTCCTTCTACAGTGTCATCATCAAAGTCCCCAGAAACCTCGGGATTATTCTAAAATAGTGAGCATGCAAAGATTCATTTTAAGTTCGGACAAATACTTAACCGAGGTTCGTCAATTTTTAATCATGCGTCTTATAATGCATCATAATCTTAACATGTCATATTTACAATGAACTTTTCCTTTATCATTACATTATATTCCTCATCATCATTATCAAAATAACATGCATAAAAGAACGTCATATAATATTAGCTACACATGGACACAGTGCACATATTTCATTTCTTTAGTGCCTTAGGTGACTTAAAATCTTATCATCATCATTATTTTCCTTGGGCCACCCTATACTCCACCCTTTTGGGAGTAATTTAGGTTATGAGCTCATACTTTACTAGTCATCACTGTAACACCCCGATTTTTCTGTCCGAGGGAAATGACCAAAATGCCCCTGAGGTCATTTCCTGACCCGAATTCGAGGGTAACCAACTCGTCCATCCTCGAAGGGTCAACTCAATGTTTGAAGGGGATTGAATGGCCTTTGAATGTTTTCGGAAGCAAAAATTTCGTTTTCCGCCGTTTCGGGTCAAAATGACCAAAATACCCCTATAGCATTTTACGCGGGTAAAGGTGCCGTTTGAGCCCGAAACTTTCCCCAGAGGTTTAAAAACATGTTTCCATGTGTCTAGAGGTCTCTGTTCAAGTCCCGGTAGTCCCGGGCAGTTTTAGTGCAAAATTACGATTTTGCCCCTAGAATAGTGTTTTTGAGCTTAATGACATAATTAAGCAAACCTAAGCAATATTAGGCTCTAAACGAAGATTAATTAATTTCTCTAATTAATCTAGAGTCAAAATAATTTATTAAAGTTAATTAGAATCTAAAATTGCTTAGATTAAACTTAAATCTCTTTTTAGAACTCAAGATTCCTTGTCTTGGAATCTTGAATAGTGTTTTCTTTCTCCAATTCCTTAAATCAAGGAAATGTGTCTAGAGTTGTTTAGACTCTAAATTGAGGATTTAACTCACTAATGGTGCAAGACCACTCCTTAATTATGTCTAGACCACCTTAATTATCCATTTTTCCTTACCTAAACACCTTCTTACAAATTCCTAATCTTAAGCATAATCAAAGATACACCTAAACACAACTCTAAACCACAATTAAAATGCAAGAAGCTCTCCTCCCTTGGCTGCAACATGGCCGAACAGCCATGCCCCCATTGACCACATGTTTAATTATTTTCTCACTCAAAGAACCATGCTTGAGCCATACCTTGAACCATACCTCACCATACTTTGAGCCATACCTCACCATGCCTCAAGACCACATTATCTCACCTCATGGAACTCATGGATGCCTCCATTCTGCACCCTCATGGCGAAACACATCAGCCCACACACACACTTCATTTGTTTCATTTCTCTATAAATAGAATGCCTTGAGGAGCTTGCACCACTTTTAGATCATTTGCTAAGTTTAGGAGCACTCAAAGCTTTTCTTTTCTCTCAAAGTTCTAGTGTTCTTCAAGTTCTTCAAAGTTCTTCATCATCTTCATCTTCTTCTTCCATCTTCAAGTTCATCACATCAAGTAGGGATTTTCTTTCAAGTATTTCTTTCCTTAAAGTTCTTGTTCTAAGCTTTATGTTTATAGTTTCTCTTGATTCTTTTTAGAACTTCTCTTCCATTCCTTTTTCCTTTCCATTTTCGGCCATGGGCCTTTGGGAATGAAGAAGTGAGAGCTTGATGATGAGAGTTTCATGATGATGTTCATCACTTGAAACAAACTCTAGAGCTTGATCTTTGTTCTTGAACAAAAATGTTTCTAGTTCTTCCTTTCTTGAACTCTTGAGAACTTTAGCCTTGATGATGTTTTAAAATGGCTCTATGAACTCAATGATGAGGACTCATGATGTTGGTGTTAATATATCATCAAGATCATGAACTCTAGAGTTTTAAAATGTTCCTTTTTCTTCTTGAAGATTTCGGCCATTTCCTTAATTTTTCTAAGCTTCATGGTTTGATTTCCTAAGAATATTATGTTGAGTTTTAAGAACTCTAAGCTTGACTTTACCTTGTTTGGATGAGTTTGGGTTATGGTTTAAGTTCCTTTAAAGTCTTGTTAAGAGCTTTAGAAAGATTAAATGAACTTGCATAATTTATCTTATGCTTGCACTCATATTTACATTCCCGTTATGCACCTTTACTTTCAAGCTATCACCTAAGAACATAAAGATTAAAATGGAACTTGCATCATCACTTAATTTAATTCTCAAAGCCTTTCTATTTCGGCCTTAAAGTCGATTGTTGTTGGGCCTAGAGCACTAAAATAAAGAATTGAACTTGCATCCTCACTTAATTAATTTCTCGAATGCCTATCTATTTCGGCCTTAAAGTCGATTGTTGTTGGGCCAAGAGCACTAAAAGAAAGAATTGAACCTCGCATCTTTACTTTCAAGCTTGCACGTTTAAAGTTTATGCCTCGCATATTTACTTTCAAGCTTGCACATTTAAGTTTATGCCTTGCATATTTAATTTATGTCATCACTTTATTTTGTAAGCAAGATTAAAAATGAAAAGCATGAGCACGTTTATTTTATGTCGTAATTTAAGAACCTAGAGCTCAAAGACTTGCCCATTTCATTCCAAGTTAAAGTTTAATGTGAATGCATTCCTTGAATGCATAATTTCGGCCAAGTAGTGATGATGGACTTGCAATGAGTTTTCATCTAGCTACTAGGACCAATGGTCTATGTTTTAAGTTTTCCTTAAAGCTTTACAAATCTTTATAAGGTTATGTCATCACAAGTTATGACTTTATTCTCTTTTAGGGGATGGAATATGTTTTGGTCACTGACCTAAGGCTTCTCTTAGCCTTTTGATGAATTAAAATGATTTGTAAAGAGTTTTAGAAGTTCTAGATTGATTCCAAGAGAAACTAGTTAACTCATGTACCTAGAAATGTCAATTTAATTCTCTTATTGAGGCAAGATGTTTTCGGTTCTAATATGATGAGTGTGATGCTGTATGATGATGTTTTGATGTGTTGGAATGTGTGAAAATATCATATGATGATGTAGAGGCGATTCTATGCGTGATAGGTAAGAAACTAGCTAACTAGAAATACCGTAAAGCTAGAATTTAACATAGTTTTGACCCGTTTGTTTTTGGAACTTATCCAAACTGTTTTAATGGGAACATAATCAGATTTAGATTGTTTAGACATGAAAAACTTGGTAACATTTGGATTAGAATTGAATTCTAGCACCTATGGGGAAACTAGTAACTAGAAAACCGTAAAAATGCAAATGTAGAACTCTTGGAACATTTAATTTTCTGGATTCTGTCCAGCACCCTTACAACATGATAAACATGATTAATAATTAGTCCTTAAGCATGGGAATGTCTCATAATTGATTTAGATTTAATATATAGCGCCTTCGGCAAAGACGGAACCGAGAAAGGGTCTAAAACGTAAGTTCTAGGACCCCGTAAACACAAGTTAGAGATTTTGCCCTATGCTATTCAGATTTAAGTATGAACATGAGGATTAGGAATGATGATTAATTATGAGCCCTTAGGTGCATAAAAATATGAGCGACGGATGTTAGAGAACTATATCTCAAGATTAAGACCCGTAAAGGTCAAAGCATAAGCTACCGTAAAGGTAAGCGTTTGAATGTTTTATGATGATGCATGTAGTATGCAAAATGATGATGATGTTATTCATACGAGGAATTCATGAGGTTATATGTTTATGTGGCATAAAGCAAATTTGGAAGGAAATTCGGTGTAATGCCGTTGTGCCGCCGAATTTCCGACAAATTTGGGGACTTAACGAGATTTTGAAAATTAAGGTACTAAGATGGGTTCTAGGATGACACCGGTTCGGCCGAGCACCTCCATAGAACTCATGTGACATCGGTACCATTTTGTACTCTTAGGTGACACCGGTTCGGCCGAGCACCCTAAGAGATTTGCCCCCTAACCCGTACTCAGATAGTCGGGATTTATGATTTATGATACGCTTATCGTTAAGTGGTAAGTAAGAACTAGTGACGACTAGTTAAGGTATGAGCTCATAACCTAGATGTATGACACGTTCTGGGTGACACCGGTTGGCCGAGCACCCCAGATTCGATTGTCTTTTAGGATGGCCCATGAGGAAGAGATGTTTCATGATTATGATTATGTCACTAAGTTTGTCCCATATGAATGTTTCTATTGCCACTTTATGCCACTTAGTTTGATGAGACTTGATGTTATGATTGATGTATGTGCATTAGATAGCGCCATGCATACATTTTCTATTATGTTGCATACATGACATTCAGATCATTCTAAAATGAATGGACCTTGGCTAAAGTATACCTTAAAAGATAAAATGAACTTGATGCATGCTCACTAGCTTTTACGAAAATAAACCCAAGGTTCCTGAGGACGTAGATGATGACACCTAGGTGGTAGGTGTAACACCCTAGTAATTAACCGAGATACACAGGTTGAATCGATTAATGACTAGACTTTACTCTTTGCTTTGGTTCTTTCTTCATTATTTCAAAATACTTAGTGAAATTACGAGCCATTTTTTTAAAACACATAATTGAAAACGTGAGCCGAGTACAACATGAACGAGTAAGCGGGGTTTAATAAGACGTTTAAGAATATATCACATCATATCACTTAGGCTCCATCATATAACATCCATAAGCACATTATGGCATATATTTACATACAATAACCTCACTCAAAGGGTGGGTTATGTTCATACATCATTATCTTATGCAAACCCATAAAAGAAAATATACATAAGGAAATACATGCCCCTAAACTAGATAACTCCATAAGCCGGGAAGGTTATCCTAAAACTAGGGTGCATGATCACACATAAATCTACTAAGAACCCTCTATGGCCACTGTCCTGGAATTGGGGAATAAATCGATCCATCGATGAGCTCCCTCGGGAGGGACACACGAGATGCACCAGTCAGTCGCATGGACGGCCTCCTTGCTAACCTCGGCTGAACAACTGTTTCCTCACTACCCTCTCTTACACGTGTGGGAGTAGGAGCAGAGCTCTCAGAATATACATGAGTAGGAGTGTCCTTTGAAGGATCAGTTTCAGAATATCTCGTCTCGGGAACATACTCTAGAAATCCATGGACAGCAGATGAAGCGGGATAAGAACGTAACATCCTTTCATCAAGTGGACGTGCATGTTCGAAAACCATTTCATCGCCATAGGGAGAAGTAGGAGAAAATCGATAACGAGGGACAGGATGTGCAAATGGATGACCTATGTAAATAAAAACACGAACTGCGCACCTCCCTTCAAAATGATACGAGCGATGCACCGGATCATAGTGAAATTCCCAAGTAGGGGTATCAACGAACAGGACGAATGTCGCCATCTGAATTTGGAGACAATGACGGAAATAAAGAAAAGGGAGTGAGAATCTTGCTAAAGAATTCTCAGTAAGGTACCTCCTTCTACAATGTTAATCATGCGTCTTATAATGCATCATAATCTTAACATGTCATATTTATAATGAACTTTTCCTTTATCATTACATCATTTTCTTCATCATCATTATCAAATAACATGCATAAAAGAACGTCATATAATATTAGCTGCACATGGACATAGTGCACATATTTCATTTCTTTAGTGCCTTAGGTGACATAAAATCTTATCATCATCATTATTTTCCTTAGGCCACCCTATACTCCACCCTTTTGGGAGTAATTTAGGTTATGAGCTCATACTTTACTAGTCGTCACTAGCATATACTTATCCCTTTTGATAAGCTAAAGTTCCAACTCTACCCTTTTGAGAGAACGGGTTAGGGGGCTAAAATCACCTTTTCACCACCTATAGTCTGATGGTTCCAAAGGATCATTTTCTTATAAGTTTAAGTCACCATTAAATCTTTGCATGTTATATCATAATACAATTCATAAACATCATAACATTTTCTCATTTATAGTCTTAAGCTAGAATAATATATATCAACTGTAATCATGCATATGGGAGATTCCCAGGAAAGAGAGGTGGGTCACAATGGACACACTTAAATACCAAGTCTTTCCTTAGCCAGAACCTTTCCAAATTACACTTTTACAATGATACACTTTCCTCTAGCAACAAAGGTAAATTTTACATAATAAAGAACATTTCATGTATAAGCATTCTCATTATTTGCAATAGCAACTATAACATGCAAGCCAGGAAATTATTCAATGATATCAAGTACTTAATAAGCATCCAATCCTTACATAGAATTATCAATTATAGAACTAATTAGTCACTAAACCAATTATGAATCATTCTCTTAACAATAAACCATAATTATCACAACTTCAATCATATCAAATCATTATCATACATTGATACTAAACTCAGATCAGTGGCCAAATCATGAACCTCATGCAATTACGTAGAATTATATTTTAAGTGCATATAAAATACTAGTTCCCCGTAAAATCCTTGCAAAGCCTTAAAACTCATTTAGAAACTAGTTCTTTTGTCAAATTTGGGAGGATCTTCACAATTAAAATTTTCACTTAAGATAAAAGGAGTAAGTCTTGAGCTTTAGAGATTTAGGTGACATCTTGGAATTATAAACATGCTATGCAACCTTATTTTAATCTTATCTTTATAAGGTGATAGCTTGGAATTATAAACATGATATGCAATTCCATTTCTTTATCTTTAAGATTTAAGGTGATGACTTGAAAATTAAACATGATGCAAGAACTTGAAATATAAACATGATACAAGAAACTGGAGCAGCGGTAATCCGCACAGGTCCAGTAGAGGGAGAAGAGAATATTAAGAAACCGGAGCGGCGGTAGTCCGCACAGGACCAGTAGAGGGAGAAAAGAATATTAAGAAACCGAAGCGGCGGTAGTCCGCACAGGACCAGTAGAGGGAGAAGAGAATTATTATTACATCTTTTTAAGCTCCAATCTCAAGACTTTTTAAAGAATAAATTCTTTAACTCCAATAATCATATTTCTTTGCTTGTGATACATGGGCAAGTCTTTGACCTCTAGGATCTTTAGGTGATGGCATAAAATAAACATGCCATGCGTTGATTCTTTTAGCCATTATAAAATATAGTGAGAGCATAAATTAAATATGAGATGCAACCTCTTTATTATCTTGAAAGATTAAGTGATGACTTGAAACATAAACATGAAATACAAGCTTGGAATTTAAACATGAGAAATGTAAGTTCATTTATTCATTCTTGAAAATTTAGTGATGACATAGAAGGTAAACATGGTTATGCAAAGCATAAACTTAATCATGGATGCAAATTCATTTTGTTTCTTTACTAGAGCTCCTTCAAGACATTAAAAGAATTATAAATTCAACCCAATACATATCTTAACAAGAAATAAAACATAAAAGGAAAAAAATACATCTTTCAAGTTCTAAACTAAAAATCTTTGTTTTAGCATCATAAAGCATTATTCTTTAAAGTTTTGCATCAAGTGGAATTTTCAAGCTTTAGAGGCCTAACTTGTGATGGATTTACAACCCACCCTCAAGGTCCTCATCATCAAGCCATCATCTTAGTTCCACCTAGGCCATATGGTTGAATTGGTTAAAGAAAAATGGAAGAGGAAAACCAAAATGAAAAGCTAAGGTAAGTTCATAATTTCATCATTTTGAGCTAAAAACACAACTCCTCAAAGCATAGAAATAAATTTAGAAACTACGCCCTACCTAATCTGAGTTGAAGAAGAGGAAGAGAACTTGGTTTCTTGAAGTGAAATGAAACAAAATCTCTTTGAAAAAATTGAAGAAAGAATTCAGCCAAAGAGGAGGAGGAAAGAAAGTTTTTGGTGCTCCTAAAAACTAGTTATGAACCAAGCATTCCAAGACCACTCAAGCAAGCCTATTTGTAACACCCTAGTAATTAACCAGATACACCTAGGTTGAATCTGATTAATGACTAGACTTTACTCCTTGCTTTGGTTCTTTCTTCATAATTTGAAAATACTTAGTGAAATTACGAGCCATTTTTTTTTTTTTAAAACACATAATTCAAAACATGAGCCGAGTACAACGTGAACGAGTAAGCGGTGTATAATAAGACGTTTAAGAATATATCACATCATATCACTTAGGCTCCATCATATAACATTCATAAGCACATTATAGCATATATTTACATACAATAACCTCACTCAAAGGGTGGGTTATGTTCATACATCATTATCTTATGCAAACCCATAAAAGAAAATATACTTAAGGAAATACATGCCCCTAAACTAGATAACTCCATAAGCCGGGAAGGTTATCCTAAAACTAGGGTGCATGATCACACATAAATCAACTAAGAACCTTCTATGGCCACCGTCCCGAAATGGGGAATAAATCCGATCCATCGATGAGCTCCTCGGGACGGGACACACGAGATGCACCAGTGGGTCGCATGGGCGGCCTTCTCGCTAACCTCGGTTGAATAGCTGTTTCCTCACTACCCTCTCTTACACCTGTGGGAGTAGGAGCAGTGCTCTCAGAATATACATGAGTAGGAGTGTCCTCTGAAGGATCAGTTTCAGAATATCTCCTCTCGTGAACATACTCGAAATCCATGGACAGAGATGAAGCGGGATAAGAACGTAACATCCTTTCATCAAGTGGACGTGCATGTTCGAAAACCATTTCATCGCCATAGGGAGAAGTAGGAGAAAATCGATAACTAGGGACAGGATGTGCAAATGGACGACCTATGTAAATAAAAACACCGACTGCGCACCTCCCTTCAAAATGATACGAGCGATGCACCGGATCATAGTGGAATTCCCAAGTAGGGGTATCAACGAACAGGACGAATGTCGCCATTTGAATCTGGAGACAATGACGGAAATAAAGAAAAGGGAGTGAGAATCTTGCTAAAGAATTCTCAGTAGGGTACCTCCTTCTACAGTGTCATCATCAAAGTCCCCAGGAACCTCGGGATTATTCTAAAATAGTGAGCATGCAAAGATTCATTTTAAGTTGGACAAATACTTAACCGAGGTTCGTCAATTTTTAATCATGCGTCTTATAATGCATCTTATTCTTAACATGTCATATTTACAATGAACATTTCCTTTATCATTACATCATATTCCTCATCATCATTATCAAAATAACATGCATAAAAGAACGTCATATAATATTAGCTACACATGGACACAAAGTGCACATATTTCATTTCTTTAGTGCCTTTGATGACTTAAAATCTTATCATCATCATTATTTTCCTTGGGCCACCCTATACTCCACCCTTTTGGGAGTAATTTAGGTTATGAGCTCATATTTTACTAGTCGTCACTAGCATATACTTATCCCTTTTGATAAGCTAAAGTCCCGACTCTACCCTTTTGAGAGAACGGGTTAGGGGCTAAAATCACCTTTTCACCACCTATAGTCCGATGGTTCCAAAGGATCATTTTCTTATAAGTTTAAGTCATCATTAAATCTTTGCATGTTATATCATAATACAATTCATAAACATCATAACATTTTCTCATTTATAGTCTTAAGCTAGAATAATATATATATCAATCTGTAATCATGCATATGGGAGATTCCCGGGGAAAGAGAGGTGGGTCACAATGGACACGCTTAAATACCAAGTCTTTCCTTAGCAGAACCTTTCCAAATTACACTTTTACAATGATACACTTTCTTTTAGCAACAAAGGTAAATTTTACATAATAAAGAACATTTCATGTACAAGCATTCTCATTATTTGCAACAGCAACTATAACATGCAAGCCAGGAAATCATTCAATGATATCAAGTACTTAATAAACATCCAATCCTTACATAGAATTATCAATTATAGAACTAATTAGTTACTAAACCAATTATGAATCATTCTCTTAACAATAAACCATAATTATCACAACTTCAATCACATCAAATCATTATCACACATTGATACTAAACTCGGATCGGTGGCGAATCATGAACCTCATGCAATTACATAGAATCATATTTTAAGTGCATATAAAATACTAGTTCCACGTAAAATCCTTGCAAAGCCTTAAAACTCATTTAGAAACTAGTTCTTTTGTCAAATTTGGGAGGATCTTCACAATTAAAATTCTCACTTAAGATAAAAGGAGTAAGTCTTGAGCTTTAGAGATTTAGGTGACATCTTAGAATTATAAACATGCTATGCAACCTTATTTTAATCTTATCTTTATAAGGTGATAGCTTGGAATTATAAACATGATATGCAATTCCATTTCTTTATCTTTAAGATTTAAGGTGATGACTTAAAAATTAAACATGATGCAAGAACTTGAAATATAAACATGATACAAGAAACTGGAGCGGTAATCCGCACAGACCGATGAGGAGAAGAAAATATTAAGAAACCTGAGCTGGCGGTAGTCCGCAGGACCGATAGAGGAGAAGAGAATATTAAGAAACCGGAGCGGTGTAGTTAGACAGCACCAGTAGAGGGAGAAGAGAATATTATTATTACATCTTTTTAAGCTCCAATCTCAAGACTTTTTAAAGAATAAATTCTTTAACTCCAATAATCATATTTCTTTGCTTGTGATACATGGGCAAGTCTTTGAGCTCTAGGATCTTTAGGTGATGGCATAAAATAAACATGCCATGCGTTGATTCTTTTAGCCATTATAAAATATAGTGAGAGCATAAATTAAATATGAGATGCAACCTCTTTATTATCTTGAAAGATTAAGTGATGACTTGAAACATAAACATGAGATACAAGCTTGGAATTTAAACATGAGAAATGCAAGTTCATTTATTCATTCTTGAAAATTTAGTGATGACATAGAAGGTAAACATGGTTATGCAAAGCATAAACTTAATCATGGATGCAAATTCATTTTGTTTCTTTACTAGAGCTCCTTCAAGACATTAAAAGAATTATAAATTCAACCCAATACATATCTTAACAAGAAATAAAACATAAAAGGAAAAAATACATCTTTCAAGTTCTAAACTAAAAATCTTTGTTTTAGCATCATAAAGCATTATTCTTTAAAGTTTTGCATCAAGTGGAATTTTCAAGCTTTAGAGGCCTAACTTGTGATGGATTTACAACCCACCCTCAAGGTCCTCATCATCAAGCCATCATCTTAGTTCCACCTAGGCCATATGGTTGAATTGGTTAAAGAAAAATTGAAGAGGAAAACCAAAATGAAAAGCTAAAGCAAGTTCATAATTTCATCATTTTGAGCTAAAAACACAACTCCTCAATGCATAGAAATAAATTTAGAAACTACTCCCTACCTAATCTTAGTTGAAGAAGAGGAAGAGAACTTGGTTTCTTGAAGTGAAATGAAACAAAATCTCTTTGAAAAATTGAAGAAAGAATTCAGCCAAAGAGGAGGAAGAAAGAAAGTTTTTGGTGCTCCTAAAAACTAGTTATGAACCAAGCATTCCAAGACCACTCAAGCAAGCCTATTTATAGAAGATTTTGAGGCTTCTAATTGGCCAAAATGATGAGGTAGTGGACGGAATTTTGCAGGAGAAATAAGGGAGGAAAAATCATTTTAGACAAAGTTGTATGAAATTAAGGAATTATGTCTCATATGGTGACATTTTGGCATTTTGTTTTAGTGCAACTTTTGGCAATAATTCAGCTGCATAATGGCATCAATAATTTCATCCATTACAGCCCAAAGAAGTGAAATTTGTGTGTTCCATGCATTATTTAGGTGTAGGCAAGGTATTCATGTAATTTAGAGAATTTACAGTTAAGGGTTTAAGTGAATTAGTAAGCAATTTGGGTGTTTTTGAGCAATTTTGGGTTCTAATCAATCTAAATACATAATTTTCACTCTAGATTAATATTTAGAATTTAATAAGCTTTAATTTGAGCCTAATATTGCTTAGGTTTGGTGTCTGAATCAAAAATCCCGAAATTCATAAGCGCCCAAAAATAGGGGCAAAATCGTACTTTCACTTAAAAATTGCCCGAGGCCACCCGAGCTTAACCAATGGTTAATCATGGCTTAAAAACACATTTTAAAACATTTTAGTGAGGTTCGGGCTCGGTCGGCACGCACATCGGAGTTAAAAGCGACCCATGAGGCGTTTTGGTCATTTCGCGTCGGAACTCAAAATTGAGATCATACGCTCTATTAACACACATAACACAAACAATCCCTTATTATCCTCAAAATATCCCCTTGAGAATAGGTGGGGCCCACGATCCTCATTTTCTGAGTAAAATAACTTCAGGGCATTTTGGTCATTTTATACGTCTGAAATTGGGATTTGCGACTCTCGCATGAATCGTTCCTAACCTCTCTTCTAATGTTATATTCCTTTATTGAGGATTGTTCGGCCTCAAATCTTATGTAATAATTACCTACGGTAATTCGGTAATTGAGTAATTTCTAATGACAGTTAAAATTATAGTAAAAATTGGGGCGTTACACTATTTATAGAAGATTTTGAGGCTTCTAATTGGCCAAAATGATGAGGGAGTGGATGGAATTTTGCAGGAGAAATAAGGGAGGAAAAATCATTTTAGACAAAGTTGTATGAAATTAAGGAATTATGTCTCTTATGGTGACATTTTGGCATTTTGTTTTAGTGCAACTTTTGGCAATAATTCAGCTGCATAATGGCATCAATAATTTCATCCATTATAGCCCAAAGAAGTGAAATTTGTGTGTTCCATGCATTATTTAGGTGTAGGCAAGGTATTCATGTAATTTAGAGAATTTACGGTTAAGGGTTTAAGTGAATTAGTAAGCAATTTGGGTGTTTTTGAGCAATTTTGGGTTCTAATCAATCTAAATACATAATTTTGACTCTAGATTAATATTTAGAATTTAATAATCTTTAATTTGAGTCTAATATTGCTTAGGTTTCCTATCTGAATCAAAAATCCCGAAATTATAAAGCGCCAAAAGCAGGGCAAAATCGTACTTTCACTTAAAAGCGCTCGAGCCCACCCAAGCTTAACCAATGGTTAATCATGGCTTAAAAACACATTTTAAAACATTTTAGTGAGGTTCGGGCTCAGTCAGCATGCACATCGGAGTTAAAACAGCCTTGAGCGTTTTGGTCATTTGGCGTCGGAACTCAAAATTGAGATCCTTCTGCTCTATTAACACACATAACACAAACAATCCCTTATTATCCTCAAAATATCCCCTTGAGAATAGGTGGGGCCCACGATCCTCATTTTCTGAGTAAAATAACTTCAGGGGCATTTTGGTCATTTTATACGTACAGAAATTCGGGATTTGCGACTCTCGCATGAATCGTTCCTAACCTCTATTCTAATGTTATATTCCTTTATTGAGGATTGTTCGGCCTCAAATCTTATGTAATAATTACCTACGATAATTCGGTAATTGAGTAATTTCTAATGACAGTAAAAATTGGGGCGTTACAGTAGGAGGCCCTACTGAGATTCTTTAGCAAGATTCTCACTCCCTCTATCTCTTTCTTTCCGTCACGTCTTCAGATGGCGACGTTCGTAGTGTTCGTGGACATGCCGACATGGGAGGTGCACCATGACCCGGACCACGGGTCATTCCATTTTGTGGGTCGATGCACGGTTAGAGTATTCATGTTCATGGGTCGACCCTTCACTCCCCCTGTACATTCCGATCGTTTCTCCCCCGTCTCACCTTTTGGCGATGACCTGGTGTTCGAGCGCGCACGTCCCCTAGAGGAGAGGCTTCGCCGTACCCCACCATCCATGTCCGCCGCTCGAGACTACCCCCAGTATGTGCCCCGTTGCCTGTCATCTTTTTCAGAGACGGATCCTTCCAAGGATTCGACAACCCAGGCACCCTCCAAGGGATCTTCCCCCACCATACCCATGGACCTTGGGGAGGATAGTGAGCCTTCTGTGACTCAGCCGAGGCTTGCACGATGACCGGAAATGAGGCCACGCCGTGGGAGTCACTTCCAAGCCCAGACCCATCTATTCACGCCGAAGGAGCTTGCTCAGTCTCCTGGTTACGTACCACGTTCGAGGGATAGTCGCTAGTAGGAGGCAGTGGATGGCCCCGGTTAGAGCACACACCACTTAGATGGGGATAAACCTTCTTTTGTTTAGAGGTTATCCCATTAGATGCACTCGGGTAGGGGAGTAGATCATGTTTAAGTTTATGTTGTATTTCCTTTCCTGTATTTTCCTTGTACTAAAGTAAGTCCCACACTTATAAGTGGGCAAGTTATATATATATGAGATGATATTCAGTGTTATTCATGGTGTGCTTTATGTTATGATGTTGTGAGACATTTGTTTTACTATACAAGGTTTACCGCTTATCGCATCACGCGGCTCTCACCTTTTATTTCAAAAAAAAAAAAAATTACCCGTATTTTCCGCTAAGTATTTCAAAGTAAAAATGAGAACTATGAAGTAACAGACTAATGATTAAACTAAATATGTTCTAGAGTATTGGGTTAAAAATTAGGATGTTACAGTCACTAGCATATACTTATCCCTTTTGATAAGCTAAAGTCCTGACTCTACCCTTTTGAGAGAACGGGTTAGGGGGCTAAAATCACCTTTTCACCACCTATAGTCTGATGGTTCTAAAGGATCATTTTCTTATAAGTTTAAGTCACCATTAAATCTTTGCATGTTATATCACAATACAATTCATAAACATCATAGCATTTTCTCATTTGTAGTCTTTAAGCTAGAATAATATATATCAACTATAATCAAGCATCTGGGAGATTCCCAGGAAAGAGAGGTAGGTCACAATGGACACGCTTAAATACCAAGTTTTTCCTTAGCCAGAACCTTTCCAAATTACACTTTTACAATGATACACTTTCTTCTAGCAACAAAGGTAAATTTTACATAATAAAGAATATTTCATGCATAAGCATTCTCATTATTTGCAATAGCAACTATAACATGCAAGCCAGGAAATCATTCAATGATATCAAGTACTTAATAAGCATCCAATACTTACATAGAATTATCAATTATAGAACTAATTATTTATGCACCTAAGGGATTTATTACCATCCTTACGATTATTTATAGGCCTTAAAAACACTATTAAATCAAATGGGTTAGCATAGGTAGTAAGTTGTTCCTAAGGTTTTACGGTATCCTAGAAGTTATGTTTTAAATCCTTTCTTGTTACCAGCTTTCCCTATGATGCTGAAATTAGTTACTAAATCAATTATGAATCATTCTCCCTTATTTAAACATAATAAAACCTGGTTCTTATCGTTGCTAAAGATTCTGGATAGAATGCCTAAATTTCATTCCCTAGAGTTCTAGAAATCTTGTTTTTACGGTTTTCTAGTTGCTAAGTTCATTTTTAGTGTTCGGGATCAATCCTAGTCTAATTGATACCCAATTTTTCGTGGCTAACTAATCCTAGACAGAATTATAACATACTAAAACAGATTTGGCATTGGCTAAACTTAAAGGGGTGAAAAACTAGGTAAATTCTAGCTCTTCGGTTGTTCTAGGGAGCTAGTTTTATCTCTAACATGCAGTAAATCATTCTCTTAACAATAAACCATAATTATCACAACTTCAAACATATCAAATCATTATCATACATTGATACTAAACTCAGATCAGTGGCCGAATCATGAACCTCATGCAATTACATAGAATCATATTTTAAGTGCATATAAAATACTAGTTCCCCGTAAAATCTTTGCAAAGTCTTAAAACTCATTTAGAAACTAGTTCTTTTGTCAAACTTGGGAGGATCTTCACAATTAAAATTCTCACTTAAGATAAAAGGAGTAAGTCTTGAGCTTTAGAGATTTAGGTGACATCTTAGAATTATAAGCATGTTATGCAACCTTTTTTTAATCTTATCTTTATAAGGCGATAGCTTGGAATTATAAACATGATATGCAATTCCATTTCTTTATCTTTAAGATTTAAGGTGATGACTTGAAAATTAAACATGATGCAAGAACTTGAAATATAAACATGATGCAAGAAAGCTGAGCGGCGGTAATCCGCAGGACCGATAGAGAGAAGAGAATTATTATTACATCTTTTTAAGCTCCAATCTCAAGACTTTTTAAAGAATAAATTCTTTAATTCCAATAATCATATTTCTTTGCTTGTGATACATGGCCAAGTCTTTGACCTCTAGGATCTTTAGGTGATGGCATAAAATAAACATGCCATGCGTTGATTCTTTTAGCCATTATAAAATAAAGTGAGAGCATAAATTAAATATGAGATGAAACCTCTTTATTATCTTGAAAGATTAAGTGATGACTTGAAACATAAACATGAAATACAAGCTTGGAAAATACATCTTTCAAGTTCTAAACTAAAAATCTTTGTTTTAGCATCATAAAGCATTATTCTTTAAAGATTTCCATCAAGTGGAATTTTCAAGCTTTAGAAGCCTAACTTGTGATGGATTTACAACCCACCCTCAAGGTCCTCATCATCAAGCCATCATCTTAGTTCCACCTAGGCCATATGGCTGAATTGGTTAAAGAAAAAATGAAGAGGAAAACCGAAATGAAAAGCTAAGGTAAGTTCATAATTTCATCATTTTAAGCTAAAAACACAACTCCTCAAAGCATAAAAATAAATTTAGAAACTACTCCCTACCTAATATGAGTTGAAGAAGAGGAAGAGAACTTGATTTCTTGAAGTGAAATGAAACAAAATCTCTTTGAAAAAATTGAAGAAAGAATTCAGCCAAAGAGGAGGAAGAAAGAAAGTTTTTGGTGCTCCTAAAAACTAGTTATGAACAAAGCATTCCAAGACCACTCAAGCAAGCCTATTTATAGATGATTTTGAGGCTTCTAATTGGGCAAAATGAGGAGGTAGTTGGCGGAATTTTGCAGGAGAAATAAGGGAGGAAAAATCATTTTAGACAAAATTGTATGAAATTAAGGAATTATGTCTCTTATGGTGACATTTTGGCATTTTGTTTTAGTGCAACTTTTGGCAATAATTCAGCTGCATAATGGCATCAATAATTTCGTCCATTACAGCCCAAAGAAGTGAAATTTGTGTGTTCCATGCATTATTTAGGTGTAGGCAAGGTATTCATGTAATTTGGAGAATTTAAGGTTAAGGGCTTAAGTGAATTAGTAAGCAATTTGGGTGTTTTTGAGCAATTTTGGGTTCTAATCAATCTAAATACATAATTTTGACTCTAGATTAATATTTAGAATTTAATAAGCTTTAATTTGAGCCTAATATTGCTTAGGTTTCGGTATAGGAATCAAAAATCCCAAAATTCGCAAAACTGCCCAAAAACAAGGGCAAAATCGTACTTTCACTTAAAAACTACCCGAGGCCACCCGAGCTTAACCAATGGTTAATCATGGCGTAAAAACAAATTTTAAAACATTTTAGTGAGGTTTGGGCTCTGTCGGCACGCACATCGGAGTTAAAAGCCCTTGAGGCGTTTTGGTCATTTCGCGCGTCGGAACTCAAAATTGAGATCCTTCTGCTCTATTAACACACATAACACAGACAATCCCTTATTATCATCAAAACATCCCCTTGAGAATTGGTGGGGCCCACGATCCTCATTTTCTGAGTAAAATAACTTCAGGGGCATTTTGGTCCTTTTATACGTACAGAAATTCGGGATTTGCAACTCTCGCATGAATCGCTCCTAACCTCTCTTCTAATGTTATATTCCTTTATTGAGGATTGTTCGGCCTCAAATCTTATGTAATAATTACCTCTGATAATTCGATAATTTCTAATGACAGAAAATTACAGAAAAATTAGGCGTTACATTACTCCCCTTCTTAAAAAGAATTTCGCCCCGAAAATTCGTTACCTGAGAACAACTCGAGGTATTGTGCTTTCATGTTCGATTCCAGCTCCCATGTAAGTTCTTCGGTTTCACCCTGTCCCCATGCTACTTTGACCAGGGGTACAGCCTTGTTCCTTAACTGCTTAACTCCTTGGTCGACGATTCTCGTGGGTAGTAAGTTAAATGTCAGGTTATCTCTTAATTGTACATATTCTGGCTCTAGTACATGACTCGGGTCAGATTGATACTTTCTTAACTGAGAGATATGGAAAACATCATGAAGGTTGGATAGACTCGGGGGTAGGGCTATACGGTGAGCTCTGTGTCCTACTTCGGTAAGGATTTCAAACGGACCAAGAAATCTGGGGCTCAATTTCTTTGCTTTTATTGCTCGGCCTATGCCTGTGGTGGGGGTGATCCTTAGGAACACGTGGTCCCCTTCTTGAAAATCTAGCGGTTTTCACCACTTGTCCGCATAGTTTTTTTGTCGACTTTGAGCAGTAAGAATCTTATCCCTAATCTTCTTGATTTGTTCCGTTGTTTCCCTCACAATATCAGGTCCGAGTAAACTTTGCTCTCCGGGTTCACACCAACATAAGGGACATTGACATTTCCGTCCATAGAGGGCCTCATACGGTGCCACACCGATACTTGCATGATAACTGTTGTTATATGCAAATTCAATCAGTGGCAGGTACTTATCCCAACTTCCCCTTTGATCTAAAACACATGCCCTTAACATATCCTCCAAGGTTTGGATAGTTCTTTCAGATTGACCATCTGTTTGGGGGTGATAGGCCGTGCTTAGACACAGCTTTGAACCAAACGCCTTTTGAAAGGCTCCCCAAAATCGTGATGTAAACCGCGGATCCCGATCCGAGATTATCGTTGACGGCACCCCATGTAACCTCACTATCTCCTGAATATATAATTGTGCTAACCTATCCAAGGAATAAGTCACCTTAATAGGTAAAAAGTGGGTTGACTTCGTCAATTGATCCACGATTACCCATATGGTATCATGATTCATTTGGGTCCTCGGTAATCCAGTCACAAAATCCATGGAGATACTATCCCACTTCCACTCAGGGATCGACAGAGGTTGCAGCATTCCAGAGGGTTTTTGGTGTTCAATCTTCACCTTTTGACACACCAAGCACTTACTCACCCATGTGCACACATCTTTCTTCATTCCAGGCCACCAGAACATCTTTTTCAAATCTTGATACATCTTGGTGGCACCAGGATGCAGGGTAAAATGGCTCTTATGGGCTTCCTCCAAAATATCTTTTCGAAGGTCACCACTAGCAGGTACACATATTCGACCTTTAAACCTCCATAAATCGTCCATTCCTTGGGTAGAACCTATCAACTTTCCCCGCTTTCACCGCCCTAAAGTCTCTTGAAACTCAAAGATCGTCCCCTTGAGCTTGAACAATCCTTTCTTTGAACTCACTTGTCACTCTAAGATGACAAGCTCGATGCCCTTAGTGGTCAAAGTCATTCCTAGGTTTAAGTCCCTAAATTGCTCAATTAATTCAACCTCCTTCACCATCAAACGGGACACTTGTAAGGACTTTCTACTCGAAGCATCAGCTACAATATTAGCTTTACCGGGATGGTAGTTCAATCCAAAATCATAATCTTTCAAGAACTCCATCCATCGCCTTTGCCTCATGTTTAGCTCTTTTTGATCAAAGAGATATTTCAAACTCTTGTGATCGGAAAACACCTCAAACTTAACTCCATATAAATGGTGTCTCCAAATCTTTAGAGCAAACACGACGGCAGCTAACTCAAGGTCATGGGTAGGGTAGTTTGCCTCATGTGGCTTGAGTTGTCTTGATGCATAGGACACCACTTGCCTATCTTCACAATACACCTCCAAAGGCACATTAGGGTCGGGTAACATTGAAATAGGGGTCGAGGTTAGCTTGTGTTTTAACTCTTGAAAGCTCTTTTCACACTCCGGGGTCCATGAAAAAGGGGTGCTCTTCCTAGTCAGCTTGGTCAAAGGTAGGGAAATCTGGGAAAATCCCTTGATAAGTCGACGGTAATAACCGGCTAAACCCAAAAAGCTCCTTACTTCAGTTACCGTGGTTGGTCTTTCCCAGTTTACTACCGCTTCTACCTTACTAGGATCTACAACAATTCCTTTCTTAGATACTACATGCCCTAAAAATTTCACCTTATCCAACCAAAACTCACACTTGGAAAACTTGGCATATAGTTTCTTTTCCTTTAAGATCTCCAGTACTATGGTTAGGTGGCATTCATGCTCCTCATGGGTCTTAGAATATATGAGAATGTCATCTATAAAGACAACCACAAACCGATCCAAATAGGGTCGAAAGATCCTATTCATGTAATCCATAAAAATAGCTGGAGCATTGGTTAACCCAAAGGACATTACTGCAAACTCAAAATGGCCGTATCGAGTGCGAAAGGCCGTTTTAGGTATGTCTTCATCTCTCACTCTAATTTGATGATAGCCTGACCTCAAATCTATCTTAGAAAACACTACCGCACCTTTTAGTTGGTCCATCAAATCATCGATCCTAGGTAGAGGATACTTGTTTTTCACCGTTACTTTATTCAACTGCCTATAATCTACACACATCCTCATACTCCCATCCTTTTTCTTTACAAACAACATAGGGGCTCCCCAAGGTGATGCACTAGGCCTAACAAACTTTTTCTCCAATAAATCTTCCAATTGAGTTTTTAACTCGGTCAATTCTAATGGGGACATCCTGTATGGGGCTATGGATATAGGTCCACTTTTAGGAAGCAACTCTATGAAAAACTCTATCTCTCTCTTGGAAACTCGGCATCTCATCTGGAAATACTTCGGGATAATTTCTTACTATTGGTATCTCATCGATACTTTGCTTAAAGTCTACATCACTAGCGGCTAAGAAAATGTAACCTTTACTCTCACCCTTACCACAGTCCATTTCCACAGTAGTTATGTAAAGACTTATGGGTTTCTTAGGTTCAATAGGAACAGGAAGAAAAGTGATGGTTTTCTCATAACAGTTTAACAGTACACGGTTGGCCTCAAGCCAATCCATGCCAAGAATCATATCTAAACCTCGCATGGGTAAGCAAATAAGATCTAAAACAAAGGATCTATTATCTATAATAAAACTACAATCTAAACAACATTTACAAGTCCTAACGGGTTTTCCAATCAGGTAGAAACAATAAGGTCAAAAGGAAGCTCAGTCATAGGTAAATTAAGGCTTTTAACACATGAATGAGAGATAAAAGAATGAGAAGCGCCAGAATCATATAGTATAATTAAGTCTTTACCATGCATATTACCCTTACCTTCCACGAGATTTCGTGACTTTGTTGTTTCTTCAGCATTAACAGTAAATACCCTTCCCTAGTATTGCGGCTTAGGATTGGGGGTTAGCAGGTTCCTTTCCGTGCATTCTCGGGAGTAATGACCTGGTTTTCCACACCGATAGCACACGTTTGTTCCGGCTCGACATGGCATGCTCCCATGATTCTTGCTGCACTTGGGACATTCCATGGATGGCGCAGGCCGTGGAGGTACTGCTAGACCTCTTTGTGGTGCTTTCCCTTTATTGTTGTTATTGTTGTTGTTGCGATTGTTACTGGGGTTATTGTTGTAGCGGTTGTTATTATAACGGTTGTTGTTGTTTGGCCTTCCTTGTTGAAAATTTCTTTGTGGCCCTTATGGTCTTTGATTGAGGGGGAAATAGAGGTCGATTCTGCCTCTTGAACTGCTGACTTTGAGGTGTCAACTTTTTGGTAATATTATCTGACTTTGGGGTGCTTAGTTTTCTCTGACCATCTTCAATAATCTGACATTTGTTAACTAGGGTAGAGAAATCCCTAATCTCCAAATGTGCAACTGCCACATTAAGTTCCGCCTTCAACCCTGACTCGTATTTAATGCATTTCCAGTACTCATCAGGATTTCCTTGGTACATTCTTGAGAACTTAATGAGTTCTTCAAATCTGGTAGTGTACTGGGCCACATTCATATTCCCCCGGACAAGTTGCATGAATTCAATGTCCTTGGCATTTCTAACTGACTCTGGAAAGTACTTTTCGTAAAAATGGACCTTGAATAGTTCCCAATCAATGTCCGCGTCGGTCGTCTCCAGGAGTCTTCGAACACCTGTCCACCAGAAACTGGCATCACCCTCAAGCATATAAGTAGCGAAGGTGACCTTTTGCTCCTCCGAGCATGGGACTACAGCAAAGACCTTCTCAATATTTCGAATCCATTTATCTGCAATATTTGGATTTAGGGTCTCCTTGAAAACTGGTGGGTTCATCTTACGAAACTCCCCGAAACGGGCATGTTCAGGAATCTCATGTCCTTGATTCATATTGGCTTGACGATCCTGATCCATTCGTTCCATCATCATTCTCATGGTCCTTGCTACGTCGCGGAGTGCTTCGGTTGTCTCGTTGTCTTGATTATTCTGTGCTGCACTCCTAGTCTGTTGTCGACGTGCCATTGGTCCCTAAACACACAAAACAGCAACACTGAGGTGATCAGGCCCAATATTCCATGTAAAGTGAGCAAGTTACCATGGCACTTTCAACATACAGTAGTCATGTATTTCTAATCCTCAAGCTCATCCTAATGATAAGCATCTACACATGACGTCACCAACGTATTATGCTTTAGAAGCATAGCCAGTCCAATCCTCAGGCTCCATGAGAATCGAATTGCTCTGATACCAAAATGTAACACCCTAGCAATTAACCAAATACACCTAGGTTGAATCTGATTAATGACTAGACTTTACTCCTTGCTTTGGTTCTTTCTTCATAATTTGAAAATACTTAGTGAAATTACGAGCCATTTTTTTTTATAAAAAAAACATAATTGAAAACGTGAGCCGAGTACAACGTGAACGACTAAGCGGAGTATAATAAGACGTTTAAGAATATATCACATCATATCACTTTGGCTCCATCATATAACATCCATAAGCACATTATAACATATATTTACATACAATAACCTCACTCAAAGGGTGGGTTATGATCATACATCATTGTTTTATGCAAACCCATAAAAGAAAATATACATAAGGAAATACATGCCCCTAAACTAGATAACTCCATAAGCCGGGAAGGTTATCCTAAAAATAGGGTGCATGAACACACATAAATCTACTAAGAACCTTCTATGGCCACTGTCCTGGAAATGGGGGAATAAATCCGATCCACTGATAAGCTCCCTCGGGAGGGGACACACGAGATGCACCAGGCTGGGGTCGATGGACGGCCTTCTTGCTAACCTCGGCTGAACAACTGTTTCCTCACTACCCTTTCTTACATGTGTGGGAGTAAGAGCAGAGCTCTCAGAATATACATGAGTAGGAGTGTCCTCTGAAGGATCAGTTTCAGAATATCTCGTCTCGGGAACATACTCTAGAAATCCATGGACAGCAGATGAAGCGGGATAAGAACGTAACATCCTTTCATCAAGTGGACGTGCATGTTCGAAAACCATTTCATCGCCATAAGGAGATGTAGGAGAAAATCGATAACTAGGGATAGGATGTGTAAATGGACGACCTATGTAAATAAAAACATGAACTGTGCACCTCCCTTAAAAATGATACGAGCGATGCACCGGATCATAGTGGAATTCCCAAGTAGGGGTATCAACGAACAGGACGAATGTCGCCATTTGAATCTGGAGACAATGACGGAAATAAAGAAAAGGGAGTGAGAATCTTGCTAAAGAATTCTCAGAGGGTACCTCCTTCTACAAAGGTCATCATCAAAGTCCCCAGGAACCTCAGGATTATTCTAAAATAGTGAGCATGCAAAGATTCATTTTAAGTTCGGACAAATACTTAACCGAGATTCGTCAATTTTTAATCATGCGTCTTATAATGCATCATAATCTTAACATGTCATATTTACAATGAACTTTTCCTTTATCATTACATCATATTCCTCATCATCATTATCAAAATAACATGCATAAAAGAACGTCATATAATATTAGCTACACATGGACACAGTGCACATATTTCATTTCTTTAGTGCCTTAGGTGACTTAAAATCTTATCATCATCATTATTTTCCTTGGGCCACCCTATACTCCACCCTTTTAGGAGTAATTTAGGTTATGAGCTCATACTTTACTAGTCGTCACTAGCATATACTTATCCCTTTTGATAAGCTAAAGTCCTGACTCTACCCTTTTGAGAGAACGGGTTAGGGGGCTAAAATCACCTTTTCACCACCTATAGTCTGATGGTTCTAAAGGATCATTTTCTTATAAGTTTAAGTCACCATTAAATCTTTGCATGTTATATCACAATACAATTCATAAACATCATAGCATTTTCTCATTTGTAGTCTTTAAGCTAGAATAATATATATCAACTATAATCAAGCATCTGGGAGATTCCCAGGAAAGAGAGGTGGGTCTTAATGGACACGCTTAAATACCAAGTCTTTCCTTAGCCACAACCTTTCCAAATTACACTTTTACAATGATACACTTTCTTCTAGCAACAAAGGTAAATTTTACATAATAAAGAATATTTCATGCATAAGCATTCTCATTATTTGCAACAGCAACTATAACATGCAAGCCAGGAAATCATTCAATGATATCAAGTACTTAATAAGCATCCAATACTTACATAGAATTATCAATTATAGAACTAATTAGTTATGCACCTAAGGGATTTATTACCATCCTTACGATTATTTATAGGCCTTAAGAACACTATCAAATCAAATGGGGTAGCATAGGTAGTAAGTTGTTCCTAAGGTTTTACGGTATGCTAGAAGTTATGTTTTAAATCCTTTCTTGTTACCAGCTTTCCCTATGATGATGAAATTAGTTACTAAATCAATTATGAATCATTCTCCCTTATTTAAACATAATAAAACCTGGTTCTTATCGTTGCTAAAGATTCTGGATAGAATGCATAAATTTCATTCCCTAGAGTTCTAGAAATCTTGTTTTTACAGTTTTCTAGTTGCTAAGTTCATTTTTAGTGTTCAGAATCAATCATAGTCTAATTGATACCAAATTTTTCGTGGCTAACTAATCCTAGACAGAATTATAACATACTAAAACAGATTTGGCGTTGGCTAAACTTAAAGGGGTCAAAAACTAGGTAAATTCTAGCTCTTCGGTTGTTCTAGGAAGCTAGTTTTATCTCTAACATGCAGTAAATTATTCTCTTAACAATAAACCATAATTATCACAACTTCAAACACATCAAATCATTATCATACATTGATACTAAACTCAGATCAGTGGCCGAATCATGAACCTCATGCAATTACATAGAATCATATTTTAAGTGCATATAAAATACTAGTTCCCCGTAAAATCCTTGCAAAGTCTTAAAACTCATTTAGAAACTAGTTCTTTTGTCAAACTTGGGAGGATCTTCACAATTAAAATTCTCACTTAAGATAAAAGGAGTAAGTCTTGAGCTTTAGAGATTTAGGTGACATCTTAGAATTATAAACATGCTATGCAACCTTTTTTTAATCTTATCTTTATAAGGTAATAGCTTGGAATTATAAACATGATATGCAATTCCATTTCTTTATCTTTAAGATTTAAGGTGATCACTTGAAAATTAAACATGATGCAAGAACTTGAAATATAAACATGATGCAAGAAACTGGAGCGGCGGTAATCCGCACAGGACTAGTAGAGGGAGAAGAGAATATTAAAGGCAGAGCGGTAGTCCGCATAGGACCGGTGAAGGGAGAAGAGAATTATTATTACATCTTTTTAAGCTCCAATCTCGAGACTTTTTAAAGAATAAATTCTTTAACTCCAATAATCATATTTCTTTGCTTGTGATACATGGCCAAGTCTTTGACCTCTAGGATCTTTAGGTGATGGCAGAAAATAAACATGCCATGCATTGATTCTGTTAGCCATTATAAAATAAAGTGAGAGCATAAATTAAATATGAGATGCAACCTCTTTATTATCTTGAAAGATTAAGTGATGACTTGAAACATAAACATGAAATACAAGCTTGGAAAATACATCTTTCAAGTTCTAAACTAAAAATCTTTGTTTTAGCATCATAAAGCATTATTCTTTAAAGTTTTGCCTCAAGTGGAATTTTCAAGCTTTAGAGGCCTAACTTGTGATGGATTTACAGTCCACCCTCAAGGTCCTCATCATCAAGCCATCATCTTAGTTCCACCTAGGCCATATGGTTGAATTGGTTAAAGAAAAAATGAAAAGGAAAACCGAAATGAAAAGCTAAGGTAAGTTCATAATTTCATCATTTTGAGCTAAAAACACAACTCCTCAAAGCATAGAAATAAATTTAGAAACTACTCCCTACCTAATCTGAGTTGAAGAAGAGGAAGAGAACTTGATTTCTTGAAGTGAAATGAAACAAAATCTCTTTGAAAAATTGAAGAAAGAATTCAGCCAAAGAGGAGGAAGAAAGATAGTTTTTGGTACTCCTAAAAACTAGTTATGAACAAAGCATTCCAAGACCACTCAAGCAAGCCTATTTATAGAAGATTTTGAGGCTTCTAATTGGGCAAAATGAGGAGGTAGTTGGCGGAATTTTGCAGGAGAAATAAGGGAGGAAAAATCATTTTAGACAAAGTTGTATGAAATTAAGGAATTATGTCTCTTATGGTGACATTTTGGCATTTTGTTTTAGTGCAACTTTTGGCAATAATTCAGCTGCATAATGGCATCAATAATTTCATCCATTACAGCCCAAAGAAGTGAAATTTGTGTGTTCCATGCATTATTTAGGTGTAGGCAAGGTATTCATGTAATTTAGAGAATTTACGGTTAAGGGCTTAAGTGAATTAGTAAGCAATTTGGGTGTTTTTGAGCAATTTTGGGTTCTAATCAATCTAAATACATAATTTTGACTCTAGATTAATATTTAGAATTTAATAAGCTTTAATTTGAGCCTAATATTGCTTAGGTTTCAGTATACGAATCAAAAATCCCGAAATTCGCAAAACTGCCCAAAAATAGGGGCAAAATCGTATTTTCAGTTAAAAACTACCCGAGGCCACCCGAGCTTAACCAATGGTTAATCATGGCTTAAAAACACATTTTAAAACATTTTAGTAAGGTTCGGGCTCAGTCGGTACGCACATCGGAGTTAAAGCGACCATAGGCGTTTTGGTCATTTCGCGTCGAACTCAAAATTGAGATCATACGCTCTATTAACACACATAACACAGACAATCCCTTATTATCATCAAAACATCCCCTTGAGAATAGGTGGGGCCCACGATCCTCATTTTCTGAGTAAAATAACTTCAGGGGCATTTTGGTCATTTTATACGTATAGAAATTCAAAATTTGCGACTCTCGCATGAATCGCTCCTAACTTCTCTTCTAATGTTATATTCCTTTATTGAGGATTGTTCGGCCTCAAATCTTATGTAATAATTATCTACAGTAATTCGGTAATTTCTAATGACAGTAAAAATTACAGTAAAAATTGGGGCGTTACAACTAGGCTCTTCAAGCTAAACCGTGATCAGTAAGAACACCTCACTGTCACGTTGCAAGTAGTTTTACATTAGCCTCTGCAAGCTATCTCACAGCGATCACTACTAGATCGAGGATACAAAGGTTTTGTGTTTGGGTTGCCACTAAAACTAACTTACACACAAGTTTCCTTAACATATACTTGAAAAAGATCCTAGGAAAGCTTGAATGACTTCTTTCTATCATTTCTTCCTACGAAGAACATAAATCTATTTAATAACTTAGAAAGAAGATTTCGTACAAGTAAGGAATCTGATTACATTGATGATATAAGCCTTATTGGAGATGAGAAGAGATTTTTGCAGAGTTTTCTCTTTATGCGTTGTAACACCCCGATTTTTCTGTCCGAGGGAAATGACCAAAATGCCCCTAAGGTCATTTCTTGACCCGAACTCGAGGGTAACCAACTCTGTCATCCTCGAAGGGTCAACTCAATGTTTGAAGGGGATTGAATGGCCTTTGAATGCTTTCGGAAGCGAAAATTTCGTTTTCCGCAGTTTCGGGTCAAAATGACCAAAATACCCCTATAGCGTTTTTACGCGGGTAATGGTGCCGTTTGAGCCCGGAACTTTCCCCAGAGGTTTAAAAACATGTTTTCATGTGTCTAGAGGTCTCTGTTCAAGTCCCGGTGGCCCCGGGCAGTTTTAGTGCAAAATTACAATTTTGCCCCTAGAATAGTGTTTTTGAGCTTAATAACGTAATTAAGCAAACCTAAGCAATATTAGGCTCTAAACGAAGATTAATTTATTTCCCTAATTAATCTAGAGTCAAAATAATTTATTAAAGTTAATTAGAACCTAAAATTGCTTAGATTAAACATTAAATCCCTTTTTAGAACTCAAGACTCCTAGTCTTGGAATCTTGAATAGTATTTTCTCTCTCCAATTCCTTAAATCAAGGAAATGTGTCTAGAGTTGTTTAGACTCTAAATTGAGGATTTAACTCTCTAATGGTGCAAGACCACTCCTTAATTATGTCTAGACCACCTTAATTACCCATTTACCTTACCTAAACACTTTCTTACAAATTCCTAATCTTAAGCATAATCAAAGATACACCTAAACACAACTCTAAACCACAATTAAAATGCAAAGAAACCTCCCCCATGGATGATGAAGTTTCGGCCAGCACACTCCTCCTTTGACCATCTATTAGATTGTTTCTCACTCAAAGAACCATGCTTGAGGCCATACCTTGAACCATACCTCACCATGCCTTAAGCCATACCTCACCATGTCTCAAGAACACAATATCTCACCTCATGGAACACATGGAACCCTCCAATTCTGCACCTCTTGGCCGAAAATACATCAGCCCATTCACACCCTCCATTTGTTTTATTTCTCTATAAATAGAATGCCTTGAGGAGCTTGCACCACTTTTAGATCATTTGCTAAGTTTAGGAACTCTCAAAGCTTTTCTTTTCCTCTCAAAGTTTTTGTGTTCTTCAAGTTCTTGGAGTTCCTCAAGTTCTTCATCTTCTTCATCTTCTTCTTCCATCTTCAAGTTCATTACATCAAGTAGGGATTTTCTTTCATGTATTCTTTTCTTTAAAGTTCTTGTTTCAAGCTTGATGTTCATAGTTTCTCTTGTTTCTCTTTAGAACTTCATTTCCACTCCTTTTTCCTTTTCATTTTCGGCCATAGGCCTTGGAGAACAAAGGAATGAGAGCTTGATGATGAGAGTTTCATGATGATGTTCATCACTTGAAACAAACTCTAGAGCTTGATCTTTCTTCTTGAGCAAAAATGTTTTTAGTTTTTCTTTTCTTGAACTCTTAAGAACTTTAGCTTTGATGATGTTTTTAAATGGCTCTATGAACTCAATGATGAGGACTCATGATGTTGGTGTTAATATATCACCAAGATCATGAACTTTAGAGTTTTAAAATGTTCCTTTTCTTCTTGAAGATTTCGGCCATTCCTTAATTCTTTCTAAGCTTCATGGTTTGATTTCCTAAAAATATTATGTTGAGTTTTAAGAACTCTAAGCTTGACCTTACCTTGTTTGGATGAGTTTGGGTTATGGTTTAAATTCCTTTAAAGTCTTGTTAAGAGCTCTAGAAAGATAAAATGAACTTGCATAATTTATTTTATGCTTGCATTCATATTTACATTCTTGTTATGCATCTTTACTTTCAAGCTATCACCTAAGAACATAAAGATTAAAATGGAACTTGCATCTTCACTTAATTTAATTCTCAAAGCCTTTCTATTTCGGCCTTAAAGTCGATTGTTGTTGGGCCTAGAGCACTAAAATAAAGAATTGAGCTTGCATCCTCACTTAATTAATTCCTCGAATGCCTATCTATTTCGGCCTTAAAGTCGATTGTTGTTGGGCCAAGAGCACTAAAATAAAGAATTGAACCATGTACATTTACTTTCAAGCTTGCACGTTTAAGTTTATGCCTTGCATATTTAAATTTAAGTCATCACTTTACTTTGTAAGCAAGATTTAAAATGAAAAGCATGAGCACGTTTAGTTTATGTCGTAACTTAAGAACCTAGAGCTCAAAGACTTGCCCATTTCATTCCAAGTTAAAGTTAAATGTGAATGTATTCCTTGAATGCATAATTTCGGCCAAGTAGTGATGATGGACTTGCAATGAGTTTTCATCTAGCTACTAGGACCAATAGTCTATGTTTTAAGTTTTCCCTAAAGCTTTACAATCTTTATAAGGTTATGTCATCACAAGTTGTGATTTTATTATCTTTTAAGGGATGGAATAGTCCGAGACCTAAGGCTTCTCTTAGCCTTTTGATGAATTAAAGTGTTTTGCAAAGAGTTTTAGAAGTTCTAGATTGATTCCAAGAGAAACTAGTTAACTTATGTACCTAGAAATGTCAATTTAACTCTCTCATTGAAGTTAAATGTTTTCGGTTCTGATGTGATGAGTGTGATGCTGTATGATGATGTTTTGATGTGTTGGAATGTGTGAAAATATCATATGATGATGTAGAAGCGATCCTATGCATGATAGGTAAGAAACTAGCTAACTAGAAATACCGTAAAGCTAGAATTTAACATAGTCTTGACCCATTTGTTTATGGAGCTTTTCCAAACTGTTTTAATGGGGACATAATCAGATTTAGATTGTTTAGACATGAAAAACTTGGTATCATTTGAGTTAGAATTGAATTCTAGCACCTATGGGGAAACTAGTAACTAGAAAACCGTAAAAATGCAAATGTAGAACTCTTAGAACATTTAATTTTCTGGATTCTGTCCAGCACCCTTACAACGTGATAAACATGATTAATAATTAGTCCTTAAGCATAGGAATGCCTCATAATTGATTTAGATTTAATTCATAGCTTTCCTAAAAACTGAACCAAGAAAGGGTCTAAGACGTAAGTTCTAGAACCCCGTATTCACATGTTAGGATTTCCACCCTATGCCATTCAGATTTAAAAGTAAAATGAGAGGATTATGAATGATGTTTAATTATGAGCCTTAGGTGCTTAAAATATGAACGACGGATGTAGAGAACTATATCTCAAGATTAAGACCCGTAAGGGTCAAAGCATAAGCTACCGTAAGGATAAGCGTTTGGATGTTTTATGATGATGCATGAAGTATGCTAATGATGATGATGTTATTCATATGAGGAATTTATGAGGTTATATGTTTATGTGGCATAAAGCAAATTTGGAAGGAAATTCGGTGTAATGACCGTTGTGCCGCCTAATTTCCGACAAATTTGGGGACTTAAAGAAATTTTGAAAATTAAGGTACTAAGATGGGTTCTAGGATGACACCGGTTCGGCCGAGCACCTCCATAGAACTCATGTGACATCGGTACCATTTTACACTCTTAGGTGACACCGGTTCGGCCGAGCACCCCTAAGAGTTTTGCCCCATAACCCGTACTCAGATAGTTGGGATTTATGAATTATGATACGCTTATCGTTAAGTGGTAAGTAAGAACTAGTGACGACTAGTTAAGGTATGAGCTCATAACCTAGATGTATGACACGTTCTGGGTGACACCGGTTGGCCGAGCACCCCATTCGATTGTCTTTTAGGGTGGCCCATGAGGAAGAGAAGTTTCATGATTATGATTATGTCACTAAGTTTTGTCCCATATGAATGTTACCATTGCCACTTTATGCCACCAAGAATGATGATGCTTGATGTTATGTTTTATGTATGTGCATTAGGTAGTGCCATGCATACATTTTCTAATATGTTGCATCCATGACATTAAGATCATCCTAAAATGAATGAACCTTGGCTAAAATATATTTTAAAGTTTAAAATGAACCTAATACATGCTCAGTCACTTTGTATAAATAAACCCAAGGTTCCAGAGGACGTAGATGATGACACCTAGGTAGTAGGAGGCCCTTCTGAGATTCTTTAGCAAGATTCTCACTCCCTCTACCTCTTTCTTTCCGTCACGTCTTCAGATGGCGACGTTCGTGGTGTTCGTGGACACGCCGACATGGGAGGTGCACCATGACCCGGACCACGGGTCATTCCATTTTGTGGGTCGATGCACGGTTAGAGTATTCATGTTCATGGGTCTACCCTTCACTCCCCCTGTACATTCCCATCGTTTCTCCCCCGTTTCACCTTTTGGCGATGATCCGTGTTCGAGCGCCGCACGTCCCCTAGAGGAGAGGCTTCGTCGCACTCCCATCATCCACGTCGCCGCCGAGACTACCCCAAAGATGTGCCCCGTTGCCCGTCGTCTTTTTCGGAGGCGGATCCTTCCGAGGACTCGGCAACCCAGGCACCCTCCGAGGGATCTTCCCCCTCCATACCTATGGACTTTGGAGAGGATAGCGAGCCCACCGTGACTCAGCCAAGGCGTGCACGACGACCGGAGATGTGGCCATACCCCGGGACTCACACTCGATCCCCGCTCCGCCTCTTCACGCCCGAGGAGCTCGCCCAGTTTCCAGGATATCTGCCTCGATCACGAGATAGTCGCCAGTAGGAGGCCGTGGATGGCCCGAGTTAGAGCACACACCACTTAGATGGGGATAAACCTTCTTTTGTTTAGAGGTTTCCCATTAGATGCACTCGGATAGGGGAGTAGATCATGTTTATGTTTATGTTGTATTTCCTTTCCTGTACTTTCCTTGTACTAAACTAAGTCCCACACTTATAAGTGGGCAAATTATATATATATGAGATGATTTTCAGTGTTACTCATGGTGTGCCTTATGTTATGATGTTGTGAGACATTTGTGTACCATACATGGTTTACCGCCTATCGCATCACGCGGCTCTCACTTTGTTTTTCAAAAAAAAATTACCCGTATTTTCCGCTAAGTAATTCAAAGATAAATGAGAACTATGAAGTAACAGACTAATGATTAACCTAAATATTTTCTAGAGTATTAGGTTAAAAATTAGGATGTTACATGCGTGGAGTCTTTCTCTTTATGTTTGAGCACAACATTTCTTATTTATAGAAGGTATTCTCTGTGACCATTGCCTTTGATTAGATCTTCCAGGGATACGTGTTGATCTTCTATTTGTGTCTTGGAAAGATATTATAGAAGTATAGCCTATCTGTTAGTCAGATTAGGTTGCAGAAGCCGTTGTGGAATAAAGGTTTCTGATGTTATTCAGAAATTCCTCTTACTTTCTGAACCATGGTTTCTGAACTTTTTCTTCTAAGACTTTTGGGTAGTTGACTTCAAAGGCAAAAAAGATGATTAGTCGGTTCTGACATTAGGATTTGAATATTTCAAATTCAAATTCAAATTTGCTTTATTTTCCAGTAACATTCAATGCTCCATAGTAAAGTGAGCTTTCTGATGTGTGGTATCAGATCCTTGAAGAAACTTTGATATTCTAATCTCTAATCCAAGCTTTTTGATAATGAAAGATTTGCGATTATGTTGATTGAAAATAGAGTAACATCTGGTCTTTAGAGATTGCTTGATAACTTCATTGTAAACGTACTTTCTGATGTCCAGTGCTACTTTCTGAAGTCTTGAAACTTGGTTTCTTGCATCATTGATTTCTTCTTCAAATCGTTAGTTATCTTAAGCTTGAATAAGGATATAATTTTCACTTCCTTTTCAGTTCATATATCTCAACATCAGATAAACATGTTTACACATTCAAAGTGAATTTTATCCTCGTTTGAGTAAGCCTTGCTCTTGCTAAACGATAGAATCCTGCTTTAAACTAACAAGAAACTCAAGAAAACCATTAGTTGTTCTTCAAAGTATTTTTTTTAAATTGTCTTTGTTGTCACTTAAAACTAATTAGCGCATCTTGATAGGGTTCTGGAGCTAACACCTAGTTGATCATTAATATTATGATGTAAGACTAGTATAATCTTAATTGATAATTATGTGTGTGGTACAAAATTAAGCTTATGGGTATTTGTTGGATAGTAAGATACTGAATAGACCCATTGTGTAATCATCCCAAGGATTAATGTCATAAGTGATTCTCAAAATCGTTATGTCAATAAATCCTCACACTTGAGCTTATATATTTTCCTATATAAAGAACATTATACTTTGACATAATCAAACATTATTTTTAAATAGATAATTATAAACATTGTAGTTGAATATGATGCAATTTATGAAGAGGATAATGACTAAACAAGATGGGATTTGTCCTTTTTTTTAGAGATATCTATTGGCCTACCTGATAAATAAGATTGAAGAATGCATGGTCGTCTTTGAAATGAATCAAGAAGTCATTAGTGTCATTTGATTTATCAATCTACTAGGGATTGAGAAATTATATTTGAACAATATAAGGATGACATTGTCCATGCCTTGTGTTCAAATTAGATATCATGTCACAAAAGGATTATGACATATTCTAATTGTTAAGTTAATATGGACTTTTAATTTATTATTACTTAGGTCAGTCACAACATCTTGCTAGAGGCTACTTATGACTTGTGGGTGTAATAGTGGTATTAGCCTACTGCCAACATAATATAAACCTATTGGGTCGTGCACTAAGAATATAACGAACAGATTAATTTTTTTTAGGAATTTAAATTTTAAATATATGGATATTAAATTCATGATTCTATTTTATATTATCAGATAATATAAATTTAAAATCTGATGAAAAATATATTAGATATCATTAAATCAGATTCTAAAATATTTATTTTTAGATTCTGAAAGATATTTTTTAAAAAATAAGGATTTTGGTTTGGATATATGTAACATAACTTTAGAAGTCGAAAACAAATTAAAGGAATGACTTGCAATCGCATTGATCTAGCAGTTGACAACTGTTCATGGCCATTTGTGTATAGATACTGATAGAGGTTGGTTATTCATTGAGTAGTGCCTACAGTCCAAGCATGTGTAGGCGAAAATGTGCATGAGAAGAGGGGTTGAACTGTGCATTGCTTCTTTTTGCATTTTCTGAAATACTTGAAATCAAATACTATTAAGTATAAAACTTGTAGTGCAGCGGAAATTATGTTAGTGATTTCAGAAAGTAGATTTCTGAAGCTTTGTTAATGAATGTTCATTAAGAAATAAATAACAGAAAGATAAGAATGTTTGTTTAGCTTATAAACAAATGACAAAGTGCAATAGGAAGAGTAAAAGAGATCAGAGAAAGAGAGAGAGATGGACACAACGGTTTTATACTAGTTCAGTCAAATTACCTACGTCTAGTACTCAACAATTGTTGAAGTTCCAATAAAACAACTTTCTCAACTAGAGAAAATAAACTAGATAGTCTTTACATTAGCTTTCCCAGGCTCTCACTTGTGCCAGTAGGCAAACTCAAAAACTGTCACAAGTTGAGTATTCGTTTACTAGTTTCTCTAGGCTAAACTGAGTAATATTGTGCTAGCCTCTCCAAGCTAACATGAGTAGTATTGTACTAGCCTCTCTAAGCTAACTCGTGATCAGTAGCAATCTCTACTATCATGTTGAAAGTAGTCTCGATATTGACCTCTCCAAGCCTAACCCGTGACTAATAGCTACCTCTACTATCTCGTTGAAAGTAGTCTTTGACTAGCCTCACCAAGCTAAACCGTGAGCAGTAGCAACCTCTACTGTCGCGTTGCAAGTAGTTTAATAGTAGCCTCTCCAAGCTATCTCATAGCGATCACTACTGGATCGAGGATATAAAGGTTAAGTGTTTGGGTTACTACTCAAACTAACCTATACTCAAGTTTCCTTAACATATACATAAAAAATTCCTGGGAAAGCTTGAATGACTTCCTTCTATCACTTCTTCCCTAGGAAGAGCATAAATCTAATTAAGAATGTAGAAGGAAGATTTTCTTATACTTCAAGGATAAAAACTGATTACATGATATATACTGAATAATCTAGGAAGTGGAAAGAGATTTTTGTAGTGTTTCGTCTCTTGAATCTTCAAATCTCTCATCGACTTTTAAGTACAACATCTCCATTTATAGCAGCCTTCCTTTGTGACCATTGCCTTTGATCAGTTCTCCAAGTGATATGTGTTGATCATCAGTTGTGTCTTGAAAGAAACAGCTATAAAAGAGGTTGATAGATCTATCATATCGGTCGCAGAAGTCGTTGTAATGTTGAGTTTTGTGATCTTCCATCAGAAACTACTCTTCTACTTTCTAAACATGCTTTCTGAATACCTTTTTCATGAATCCAGGGAGGTTGATCAATCAGGCAGTAGAGATGGAGTACCAGTTGGAAACTGGGTTTGACTTGAACATTTGAAATTCAACATTCAAATTTCCTTCATTTTCAAGTAGCATTCAGTGCTCTTACTCACATGTGAGCTTTCTGATCAGGGTAATCAGTTCCTTGATGAAAAATTCACTTTTTGATCTTCAACACAATCTCCTTTGCTAATGATTTCTTTGTGATAGAGATGATTGAAGATTAAGTAACATGTTGCTCTTGGACATGCATTGATTTCTTCATCTTAAGTGTACTTTCTGAAGTCTCAGGTCTTAGTTTCTTGTGGCATTGAGAACTTCTTCTAATTGTTAGCTATCAATGGCTTGGATAAGGATATAATTTCACTTCTATTTCATTTCAGATTTCGTAATATAAGATAGACATATTTACACATGCATTGTGAAATATATTCTCCTTTGAGTAGGCCTTGCTCCTGCTAAATGATAGAAACCTGTTATAATCTTACAACAAACTCAATAGATACATTAGTCATTCTTCAAAGATTTTCTTTAAATTGGCTTTGTTGTCATTCAAACCAAAGAAGCGTAATGGGTTCTAGAGCTAACAATCTCCCTCTTTTTGATGATGACAAACCAATTTGAAGAATATCTTTTGAAGAGATAATTGAAAGAAATATTACAGAAATATAAACAAGATAAACATATTCTTTTAATATATCATCAAGAGAGATTTTCAGAAGTTCTTTTCTTAAGGCATGATATGGATCATATAAAAGCATTTTTGGCCTTAAGTGACATTTAATCATAGCTACTATTATTCCGCTTGAAATATAGATAAAGCTTAAAACACTTTCTGAGAAGGTATTAGAGTAGTATGTTTAAGAGAAAACAATTAAACCATGAATATACAACTAGGTTGATTCTTTTTCAAAGGAAGGAATTTTCTAAAGATCTTCGTGCTTGGAAAACTTAACAAGAGACACTTGTGATATATTATTTTGACTAGATCCATTTTTAGCACATCTTAATCCAATAAAAATTTTAAAAGAAATGCTCAAGGATATTATAAATGAAATAGGGCATTCATAATTTTGGAAAATCAACTGATACTTATGTAGTTTCTAATGCTCAAAGAAACCTTAAGAAGGATAAGATCAACATATTGCTATGCAAGGTTTCTGAAGCTCATTAGGGGTCAATCCTTGAATTTGCAAGAAGAGCTTTTGTGCTAAGCTATGAAACTTTTTCCGTAAGAATCAGATCATAAAAAGACATTTTCAAAACAAAGGATATACGATCTTTTAAAAACAGGTTTTGTAAACACATAACACATATTAACACATTACTCTTCGAGAGATTTCTAAAGCTTGTTAACTAATCTTAGTCTTTTCAACACATGTAAGCACAAGTTTCTGAAGGCAAGTTAGAAACTATTTACAACCATACTTTGATCAAGTTATACACAACACTATAGAAAAACATCTCTTACGAGAGTAAAGGATAAAGAAAACGATTAAACTCATTATAACACCCTAATATTTAACCCAATACGCCTAGGACGCATTTAAATGAATTATTAGTTATTACTCTTTTGTTCCAGTCATTAACTTAAGCATTTGAAAATCACTTTAGTAAATATACTAGTAAATTTTATTAAAAAAACTTGAATACCAAAATGTGAGCCGCGCGTGCTAAGTAACTAAAGTCATTTGCCTTACCTATAAATAATAAAGGATAAAGACAAGTCACAAATACATACAACATTACAATATATATATATATATACAAACCATGAAATATTATAACATAAACAATATTATTACATCAGAATTATATCATAATAGTGACGTCCTCTAAACATAAAGGGCATTAGTACACATTCATCAAGAGACTAAAGCACGAGCAGATAAAAAGGGTATGATCACCCTAAAGCCAATATCCAAGGGAGACTATCTCCATACTCCTATTGCGACCTTCTTGATCCCTTTTGTAGTGCAACTCTCTCGTCCGGATCTTAGAGAATCCACAAGCTATGCCATTATCCTTGTCTAGAGATGACATGGAAGAAAAAAAATGGATAAGAAACTTATACAAGATTCTCAATAGGGCTTTCCTATTCTAATGCAAGTGTCATCGTAATCATCTCCAGGAACCTCGAGTTTTATTATGAAAAAGGTGAGCATATATAGAGTTCATTTGTTAAGTTCCAAATACCATTAGCCAAGGCCCGTATCTTTTAGCATGAGTTTTAATGTCATGAATGCAAAAAATATCTTATATATGCATGGTAATGGCTCCAGTACATAAATAACATATGCAAATAACTTAAGCATACTCTTAACATGAATTTGCAACACACAAAACCAAAACGCAACATCACATGAGTAAACACACCAAATATACATCTTTACTTTACTTTCTTAGGTGACTTAGTATGAATGCATGATATAACAAACCTGATGAGTCATATACCATTTAGCTTGCATGGGAAAGGCAAGAAAACCCATGATAATTTACTTTCTCATAGTGGGACTCTCAAGTTCTTTTCCTTAATAACCATCCTCTTACGTCACCATCTCAAACTAACCATCTCACTTTCCCTGGCGATTTTATATTCAGCACCAAAACTCCACCTCACTGATCGCCTAGGATTAAGGTCAACCTAACTAGCCATCGTTAGATTTAACTGGGGTAATACACACTTTCTTGCCTTTGTTCAACTTTCTCATCATAAGTATGCATCTTCCTTGGATCACCTCTCATAACCTTTAATTCAAGGAGTCTAGAGAATCATTTCCTTGTGTCTTGTGTCACTTTTAATCTTAGCATGTTACTTAGAGATGCAAGCATGAACACACAATCATAATTCATCATTCAATACTTTATGCTCATAAAACTTCATGAAATTATGCATCTCAATGAATCAAACATAACTATAACATGCCATAATTCAAATTACATAACATACATCTAAGCCATATAAATTTCAATACATAAACATAGCCTTCACAAGATATCAATCACATTCATTTCATGATATTATCAATACTTACGCTTAAGCCCCAAAGGGGTCAAATCGCAATTTCTCAAAGGTTATGGGTCAAAACATAAATACCGTTTTTTAACACATTCTCTCAAACTAAAGATCTTTAACATTAACCAATATTTTCAAGAGACATATAACTATTAGAAACCATTTAAACTCATTATAAAAACCTTTTAGGGCCATAGACTAAATTTTAACACACTTTGGGGGTCAAAGTGCAAAATCATTCATTTTGAACATTTGATAGTAATCGAAACTTCTAAATTTTTTTTCTAAACATCATAAATGATATTTTGAACTTATGGACAGATTCAACATCATTAGTTTCTCTAATTAAAAACATTTGGCTAAAATAATATAGTTGATAGTTTAAGACACAACTTTTTGTATTTTGCAAAATGGGTCAAACTAACACTTGTAATTATCTTTTCATGTATCTATGATACCAAAAACAATTTTTACATCAAATATAAGTAATTTTTAAGTATGTGAACAACATGAATAGCCTTGAACAACCCTTGAATAGAATCAGAAAATTAATCTCTCAAAGCTTTATAAAATCACAATTTTGAACCTACCTAGTTGCTAGACTTTTCCAAAATACTAAAAATAATTTTTATAACAATTATTAGTGATTCTCAATTGTGTGAACAAAAATGAACAATGCTGAACAGGGCCAAACAGTAATCAGAAAAGTTAGCCTTCTAAAAGTTTCATAAAAGCACAATTTTGATCCTTTTAGTTAGTAGTTTTTCCCAAAATGTTAAAAATAATTCTTATAACAAGTATTAGTGATTTAGACTCATCTAAACATCATAAATCAATAACCATTCCAGTTCTAAGAGATCAGATCAGAAACTAAAATTTTAGTATCTAAAATCATGAGATAAACCATATTCCTAATCCTTTGAAATTTCTAAATCTTTCAAAATTTCTTTGTGCATCTTAAAGACAAGATCCATACCTAAAAATAAAATATAATAAGCTTTAAATCAGAATTATGAGGGCCAAAAACATATAGATGAGAAGTGTCCATGAATAAAATTTCCATTTAAGATAAAAGAAGCAAGACTTGAGCTTTAAAGATTTAGGTGATGACTAAAATCATAAACATGCTATGCAAGTCTCATTTCATCTTCATCATTATAAGGTGAGGACTTGGAAATATAAATAAGAGGATGCAATTCCATTTTTAAGTCTTTAAGATTTAGATGATAACTTGAAAGATAAACATGATGTGCAAGGCTCGGAATTTAAACATGAAATGCAAACCCATGTTATTGTCTTCAATTTATAATGATAACTTGAAATTTAAAAATGATATGCAAGTCCATTTTCCTATCTTTAAGATTTAAGGTGATGACTTGAAATATAAACATGATATGCAAGTCCATATTATTATCTTCAAGATTTAAAGTGATAACTTGAAATATAAACATGATTATGTGTAACATCCTACCTTTCAACACAATACAACTAGAACGCATAGTGGTTAATCGTTTAGTTGTTACTCTTCTGTCTTAGAATTTTACTTAACTTGGGGTTTTGAAAATAAGTTTATGAAAAATACTAATTTTTTTTTTTTTTGAAAATATAAAACTAAACTATGAGCCATTCACATATATGTTATAGCATATAATTATTCATCATATAACATATATATAGATCAACAGAATTAACACAAACTGAGCACATCATTCATATAACATTAACTTCAAATATCAAGTCAAACAATATTAATAGTATTAATTATATGGGAATATTCCACAATAATACCACATCAAATATATTGAGCCCACATATAAAGGTTGAGCATACAACAATTCAAAAACTAAACATAACTATAATGTAAATAAGCTAAGACTTTCCCCCCGCTTCTGCTGCGCCACTCTGTTCTCGACCATCAAGTTACTTCCATGTCGGCACCTCAGGGAAGTCCACGGATGTCGTTGTCAACCTTGTCTCAAGACAAAGATGGAAAAGAAAGATAGAGGGGGTGAGAATCTTAAAGAATCTCAGTAGGGTATCCTCATATCTGAGTGTCATCATCAACATCCCAAGGAACCTCGGGTTTATTTTGAAATAGTGAGCATGCAAAGATTCATTTATTAAGTTCTAAAACATCAATTACCGAGGCTCGTTCATTTTATCATGAGTCTTGTAATGAATGCATCATACTTCTTTATGATATGCATGTCAATACTTTATACAACATTTAACTTTAAAGCATACATCAAACTTCATACCAAACATGATGTGCATAGAACATGATTCATGAATGACATTCCTTGGTTCTTTAGGTGACTTAAGTTCATCATTCTCTTCATCATGGGGCCGCCCTAATAACTCTTCCCTTTTGAGAGTTTCTAGGTTATGAGCTCATACCTCACTAGTCATCACTAGCATATACTTATCCTTTTTAATAAGTTAAAGTCCCGACTTAATAAGTATGGGTTAGGGGGCAAGAATCACCTTTTCATCACCTATAGTTTGATAAGTCCAAAGGATCATTTTCTCATATTTTAAGTCACCTTAAGTCTTAGCATTTTATAACAGGATGCAATACACAACTCATAATGTCATAATTCTTCATATATTTCTAGGATATGCATCTCCAACATTCCAAATGAAACCATAACATGCAAATGATGAACTCTGTAACATCCTAATTTTTAACCCAATACTCTAGAACATACTTAGGTTAATCATTAGTTTGTTACTTCATAGTTCTCAATTTTACTTAGAAATACTTAGCGGAAAATACGGGTAATTTTTTTTTGAAAGACAAAGTAAGAGCCGCGTGATGCGATATATCATGTAACGATCAAAACATACATCTCATAACGTTATAGCATAAGGCACACCATGAATAACACTGAATATCATCTCATATATAGATAACTTGCCCCCTTATAAGTGTGGGACTTAATTTAGTACAAGGGAAATACATGAAAGGAAATACAACATAAACATAAACATGATTTACTCCCCTACCCGAGTGCATCTAATAGGATAACCTCTAAACAAAAGAAGGTTTATCCCTATCCAAGTGGTGTGTGCTCTAACCCGGGCCATCCACAGCCTCCTACTGGCGACTATCCCTCGAGTGTGGTACGTAACCAGGAAACTGAGCAAGCTCCTCCGGCGTGAATAGACGGGACGGGGCTCGGAAGTGACCTCCACGGCGTGGCCTCATCTCCAGTTGTCGTGCAAGCCTCGGCTGAGTCATGGAAGGCTCACTACCCTCCCCATGGTCCATGGGTATAGTGGGGGAAGATCCCTCGGAGGGTACAGGTTGCGAATCTCGGAAGGATCCGTCTCAAAAAAGATGACGAACAACGGGGCACATATTGGGGTAGTCTCGGCAGCGGACGTGGATGATGGGGTACGGCGAAGCCTTTCCTCTCAGGGGCGTGCGCGCTCGAACACCAAGTCATCGCCAAAAGGTGAGACGGGGGAGAAACGATGGGAATGTACAGGGGGAGTGAAGGGTCGACTCATGAACATAAATACTCTAACCGTGCATCGACCCACAAAATGGAATGACCCGTGGTCCGGGTCATGGTGCACCTCCCATGTCGGCGTGTCCACCAACACTACTGACGCCGCCATCTGAAGACGTGACGGAAAGAAAGAGATAGAGGGAGTGAGAATCTTGCTAAAGAATCTCAGTAGGGCCTCCTACTACCTAGGTGTCATCATCTACGTCCTCAAGAACCTTGGGTTTAATTATACAAAATGACTGAACATGCATTAAGTTCATTTTAAACTTTAAAATATGCTTTAGCCAAGGTCCATTCATTTTAGGATGATCTTAATGTCATGAATGCAACATAATAGAAAATGTATGCATGGCACTACCTAATGCACATACATAAAACATAACATCAAGCATCATCATACTTAGTGGCATAAAGTGGCAATAGTAACAATCATATGGGACAAACTTAGTGACATAATCATAATCATGAAACATCTCTTCCTCATGGGCCACCCTAAAAGACAATCGAACTGGGGTGCTCGGTAGAACCTGTCACCCAGGCGTGTCACATATCTAGGTTATGAGTGTAACATCCCTAAATTCATAAATAAGATAAATATCGATTAATGCTAATTAGCAATTAGATAAAATAGGGCAAAAACCAAGAGAACCTGGACTAGCTTTATGAAACATAACAAATATTATTAGAATATTCAAGTATTTCTAGAGAAAAATGCAAAGAATTACAAAAATGTCATCATTTAATAGAAATAATGAAAATACCCTTGCTATGTAAAGGAAATTACCAAACTACCCTTGCTTTATTAGTAAATGACAAAGATACCCTTACTCTGTAAATAGAATTACAAGAATACCATTGTCATTGTATAATTACAAAAGTATCCTTGTCTTAGTTAAAGAAATTACTATAATGCCAATTACAACAATGCCATTGCACAAATCCCTAGATTTGCCTTTAGGCAAGAATGAATCTAAGCCATTGAATTAAGATGACAATACAATAATTCAACCACATACATCATACCCATTCTTAATCACATACATGCACATAGATAATCTCATGCTAAAAAAATTAAAAACACTTATTAAAGCATAAGATCACATGATGTAAATCTATGATGCATACATACATTAAAGGTTAGAAATTTTCCACTAACAACATTTTTGCATAAAACATGGAACATGTTTGCATAAAACATGGAGCATTTTCATCCCAAAATTAAGCCAACATGTTTGCATAAAACATGGAGTGTTTTCATCCAAAGTTTGGCCAACATGTTTCCATAAATCATGCTCCAAGAATTAATTCTCTAAATGTTTCTTGTCTTGATCCTTCCACTATAAATACTCTTCAAACTCTTTTCCATTCCTTACATTTCCAAAACACAAAGAGGCCTTACCATGCTTTCCAAGAGATACATTCTCTAGCTCTTGTAAAATACATACACTTTTACTAGTTTCCAAGCCTTAGAAACTCCCTAAGTGCTCTTTCTTTCTTATTTTTTTTCTACCATTCTTCTTATGTTCTCCTCTTCAAAGATTTCTCTTAATCCTCTAAACCTTATTTAAACACTTAAATTCTAAACTCAAATCTTCACTAGCTCTCATAAGAGTTACAATCTTTAACTCTGGTGAGAAATATTTTCTTAAGCACTCAAGTTCTAGAGTCAAGATTCAAGGAGGGTCATCCACTCCAAGGACTCTTGCATAAGCTCAAGAAAGAAAAGAAGGACTCTTTTTTAGACCCTATATAAGAGGTAGGAGTTTCTTCTTTATTTGTTCAATCATTATTGGCTTCTAACCATGGATAGAATGCCTCAACCTTGAGTTATTGTCAAAAGTTTTGAATGATTATTTGTAAAATATATTTTTAGATAGCACAATATATTCTATTATGTTCTTAGCACTTCTATGATGTTATCATACTCAAATATAACATACAAAGATAGTGTGTGCAACTTGATTTTTAATAAAAATTACTAAAGACATAAAAATGGTAGGTGCTGGAATTTCTGGTTGATTCTGGCAGCAGGCACTTCGGAATGTAATGATCATAAAATATGAAGTATCTCGAAATAAAAACATTTTTATCATAAACTAGACTCATTATAGAAGACTCTCCAAAAAGAATCACCCAAAACGGAGTTCTCTAGCTCAAGATATAAATTTTCAAAGCTAAGCCAAAAGCGAAACTCTACATATGACCTTGCAGTAGTAAAATAAGTGTAACTCACTATATAAAAATCCAAATGGACTGATTTCAACTCCTTAGGAAAGCTAGCACATAGAGAAACACATATATGTATGTTATACATAATGCTTTGCACCACGTAAATATAGAATGAGAAATAAATTTTAAGGACATTGTGCTGTGAGAGTGTAGTTTGGAACGGTTCTGGCTAAGGAAAGACTTGGTATTTAAGCGTGTCCATTGTGACCCACCTCTCTTTCCTGGGAACCCTCCCGTGCACGGATTACAGTTGAATTACACTAAAACTTAATGAATTAGGAATCTAAAACTACCTTTTCTAGGCTGAGATAACAAGTATATAGAGAGCTACAAATTTTTCTCCTAAAAGATGTTAGAAATTGAAATAGAAGATTCAAGTCTTGCAAGAAAACTTAAATATTTAAGTAGTAATAATCTTCAAGAGGAAATATATATATATATATATATATATAAAAGTCATAGGGGAGCTTTAAAATATGTAAAGAATATTTAATAATATTTTAAAGTGCATTAATGTATTACTAAAAATTAAGTGTACAAAGAAGACTAAGAGAATCTATATAAGATCTTATATAAGTCTATCCGCTAAATACCTGCTTAACATGAAACACCCTAGTGATTAACCAGATACACCTAGGTTGAATCTGATTAATGACTAGACTTTACTCCTTGCTTTGGTTCTTTCTTCATAATTTGAAAATACTTAGTGAAATTACGAGCCATTTTTTTTTTTAAAACACATAATTGAAAACGTGAGCCGAGTACAACGTGAACGAGTAAGCGGGGTATAATAAGACGTTTAAGAATATATCACATCATATCACTTAGGCTCCATCATATAACATCCATAAGCACATTATAGCATATATTTACATACAATAACCTCACTCAAAGGGTGGGTTATGTTCATACATCATTATCTTATGAAAACCCATAAAAGAAAATATACTTAAGGAAATACATGCCCCTAAACTAGATAATTCCATAAGCCGGGAAGGTTATCCTAAAACTAGGGTGCATGATCACACATAAATCTACTAAGAACCTTCTATGGCCATCATGTCCTGGAAATGGGGAATAAATCCGATCCATCGATGAGCTCCTCGGGAGGGACACACGAGATATACCAGTCGGGTCGCATGGACGGCCTTCTCGCTAACCTCATTTGAACAACTGTTTCCTCACTACCCTCTCTTACGTGTGGGAGTAGGAGCAGAGCTCTCAGAATATACATGAGTAGGAGTGTCCTCTGAAGGATCGGTTTGAATATCTCATCTCGGGAACATACTGAAATCCATGGACTGAGATGAAGCGGGATAAGAACGTAACATCCTTTCATCAAGTGGACGTGCATGTTCGAAAACCATTTCATCGCCATAGGGAGAAGTAGGAGAAAATCGATAACTAGGGACAGGATGTGCAAACGGACGACCTATGTAAATAAAAACAGAAAGCTAGCACCTCCTTCAAAATGATACGAGCGATGCAGGATCATAGTGGAATTCCCAAGTAGGGGTATCAACGAACAGACGAATGTCGCCATTTGAATCTGGAGACAATGACGGAAATAAAGAAAGGAGTGAGAATCTTGCTAAAGAATTCTCAATAGGGTACCTCCTTCTATAGTGTCATCATCAAAGTCCCCAGGAACCTCGGGATTATTCTAAAATAGTGAGCATGCAAAGATTCATTTTAAGTTCGGACAAATACTTAACCGAGGTTCGTCAATTTTTAATTATGCGTCTTATAATGCATCTTATTCTTAACATGTCATATTTACAATGAACATTTCCTTTATCATTACATCATATTCCTCATCATCATTATCAAAATAACATGCATAAAAGAACGTCATATAATATTAGCTACACATGGGCACAAAGTGCACATATTTCATTTCTTTAGTGCCTTTGGTGACTTAAAATCTTATCATCATCATTATTTTCCTTGGGCCACCCTATACTCCACCCTTTTGGGAGTAATTTAGGTTATGAGCTCATACTTTACTAGTCGTCACTAGCATATACTTATCCCTTTTGATAAGCTAAAGTCCCGACTCTACCTTTTTGAGAGAACGGGTTAGGGGGCTAAAATCACATTTTCACCACCTATAGTCTGATGGTTCCAAAGGATCATTTTCTTATAAGTTTAAGTCACCATTAAATCTTTGCATGTTATATCATAATACAATTCATAAACATCATAACATTTTCTCATTTATAGTCTTAAGCTAGAATAATATATATCAACTGTAATCATGCATATGGGAGATTCCCAGGAAAGAGAGGTGAGTCACAATGGACACGCTTAAATACGAAGTCTTTCCTTAGCCGTAACCTTTCCAAATTACACTTTTACAATGATACACTTTCTTCTAGCAACAAAGGTAAATTTTACATAATAAAGAACATTTCATGTACAAGCATTCTCATTATTTGCAACAGCAACTATAACATGCAAGCCAGTAAATCATTCAATGATATCAAGTACTTAATAAGCATCCAATCCTTACATAGAATTATCAATTATAGAACTAATTAGTTACTAAACCAATTATGAATCATTCTCTTAACAATAAACCATAATTATCACAACTTCAATCATATCAAATCATTATCACACATTGATACTAAACTCAGATCAGTGGCCGAATCATGAACCTCATGCAATTACATAGAATTATATTTTAAGTGCATATAAAATACTAGTTCCCCGTAAAATTCTTGCAAAGCCTTAAAACTCATTTAGAAACTAGTTCTTTTGTCAAATTTGGGAGGATCTTCACAATTAAAATTCTCACTTAAGATAGAAGGAGTAAGTCTTGAGCTTTAGAGATTTAGGTGACATCTTAGAATTATAAACATGCTATGCAACCTTATTTTAATCTTATCTTTATAAGGTGATAGCTTGGAATTATAAACATGATATGCAATTCCATTTCTTTATCTTTAAGATTTAAGGTGATGACTTGAAAATTAAACATGATGCAAGAACTTGAAATATAAACATGATACAAGAAACTGGAGCGCGGTAATCCGCACAGACCAGAGAGGAGAAGAAAATATTAAGAAACCGGGAGCGGTAGTCCGCACAGACCATAAAGGAGAAGAGAATATTAAGAATCCGGGGCGGCGGTAGTCCGCACAGACCAAGTAGAGGAGAAGAGAATATTATTATTACATCTTTTTAAGCTCCAATCTCAAGACTTTTTAAAGAATAAATTCTTTAACTCCAATAATCATATTTCTTTGCTTGTGATACATGGGCAAGTCTTTGAGCTCTAGAATCTTTAGGTGATGGCATAAAATAAACATGTCATGCGTTGATTCTTTTAGCCATTATAAAATATAGTGAGAGCATAAATTAAATATGAGATGCAACCTCTTTATTATCTTGAAAGATTAAGTGATGACTTGAAACATAAACATGAAATACAAGCTTGGAATTTAAACATGAGAAATGCAAGTTCATTTATTCATTCTTGAAAATTTAGTGATGACATAGAAGGTAAACATGGTTATGCAAAGCATAAACTTAATCATGGATGCAAATTCATTTTGTTTCTTTACTAGAGCTCCTTCAAGACTTTAAAAGAATTATAAATTCAACCCAATACATATCTTAACAAGAAATAAAACATAAAAGGGAAAAAATACATCTTTCAAGTTCTAAACTAAAAATCTTTGTTTTAGCATCATAAAGCATTATTCTTTAAGGTTTTGCATCAAGTGGAATTTTCAAGCTTTAGAGGCCTAACTTGTGATGGATTTACAACCCACCCTCAAGGTCCTCATCATCAAGCCATCATCTTAGTTCCACCTAGGCCATATGGTTGAATTGGTTAAAGAAAAATTGAAGAGGAAAACCAAAATGAAAAGCTAAGGCAAGTTCATAATTTCATCATTTTGAGCTAAAAACACAACTCCTCAAAGCATAGAAATAAATTTAGAAACTACTCCCTACCTAATCTGAGTTGAAGAAGAGGAAGAGAACTTGGTTTCTTGAAGTGAAATGAAACAAAATCTCTTTGAAAAAATTGAAGAAAGAATTCAGCCAAAGAGGAGGAAGAAATAAAGTTTTTGGTGCTCCTAAAAACTAGTTATGAACCAAGCATTCCAAGACCACTCAAGCAAGCCTATTTATAGAAGATTTTGAGGCTTCTAATTGGCCAAAATGATGAGGTAGTGGACGGAATTTTGCAGGAGAAATAAGGGAGGAAAAATCATTTTAGACAAAGTTGTATGAAATTAAGGAATTATGTCTCTTATGGTGACATTTTGGCATTTTGTTTTAGTGCAACTTTTGGCAATAATTCAGCTGCATAATGGCATCAATAATTTCTGTCCATTACAGCCCAAAGAAGTGAAATTTGTGTGTTCCATGCATTATTTAGGTGTAGGTAAGGTATTCATGTAATTTAGAGAATTTACGGTTAAGGGTTTAAGTGAATTAGTAAGCAATTTGGGTGTTTTTGAGCAATTTTGGGTTCTAATCAATCTAAATACATAATTTTGACTCTAGATTAATATTTAGAATTTAATAAGCTTTAATTTGAGCCTAATATTGCTTAGATTTGATATCTGAATCAAAAATCCGAAATTCGCAAAGCGCCCAAAACAGGCAAAATCGTACTTTCACTTAAAAATTGCCCGAGGCCACCCGAGCTTAACCAATGGTTAATCATGGCTTAAAAACACATTTTAAAACATTTTAGTGAGGTTCGGGCTCAGTCGGCACGCACATCGGAGTTAAAAACAAATTGAGAAGGGCGTTTTGGTCATTTCGCGCGTCGGAACTCAAAATTGAGATCCTTCTGCTCTATTAACACACATAACACAAACAATCCCTTATTATCCTCAAAATATCCCCTTGAGAATAGGTGGGGCCCACGATCCTCATTTTCTGAGTAAAATAACTTCAAGGGCATTTTATACATACAGAAATTCGGGATTTGCGACTCTCGCATGAATCGTTCCTAACCTCTCTTCTAATGTTATATTCCTTTATTGAGGATTGTTCGGCCTCAAATCTTATGTAATAATTACCTACGGTAATTCGGTAATTGAGTAATTTCTAATGACAGTAAAAATTACAGTAAAAATTAGGGCGTTACATAACATGAATACTATTTTTACCATGAGACTTAGTATGAAATGTCTACTATTTGATATAAGATTGTGTATGAAATGTTTCTATGATATCCAAGCTGATATATAGTATTATGAATATATATTGATGAGTTATGAAATGATAAGAATGGATGATTGATTGTACCATGATTTATTTATGATTGCATGATTATTTTTTCACTCAATGAGAATAAAAGTAAAGCCTGAAAAAGTAGCAATGATAGTCTGGAAAAGTGGACTTGAGCTAAACTCACGGCTTAACCCCCTAAATCGTTGAGATCACGGCAACGGAAAGAAAACCAAAAGGTTATGGCGACGGCCACGGTATGAGCTCATTACCCTTTTAGGGTGGTCTAAGGCATTGATGTATTCATCCCGTGAGTAATTATGAGACATGTCAATAAAAGAGGATAAAGTGTCATGCATGAATACTACTAGTAGAAATGCTTGTATGATTACAAAAAGGATGCATGAAATCATTAAGTGATGTGTTGACTTGTAATTGATGAGTTAAGTTAGATATGTATGACTCTGCTAATAAGAATAGTTTAAAAGTAACTCTACCTCGGCTAATCACGTTTACGAAAATCTTGATAAATGAACCTTTACCTGTCCATCACTTTGTAAACAAACCCGAGGTAGCTGGAGTGACAATGATGACACGATCGATACCAAGTTGAAATTCCTACTGAGAAATCCAGCATTTCTCACTCCTATGTATGTTTCGCTGTCACCACCAGATCTTGATGGATCCCAACTATTCGAGAAGGGGAAGTCTCGCTTCCCCTGAGTAAAGATGCACGGAGTCCTGGGAGCTAGGAGAAAGACCACTACTAGCCTAGCCTCAGATTAGACATCTGATAGGTTAAGAACCACTACCACCACCTCTGTAGTAATCTATGCTAGAGATTTTTACTTTTCCACTGTTGCTATTCGTATGCTGTATTTTCTTCTATGTACTATTTTATGAGATGTATCAAAAGCCAGTAATGTATTTACTCGTGTAGGTGCTACTATGTAAACTCATGTTGGTAACAATGATATTACTGCTCAGTAAACTTCAATGTTAGAAATTATATTAAATCGGAACTATGGCGCACATATCATTCACATTTCAGGCTTAATTTTTAAAAGTAGATTTGTATAAAAAAAATTACCCCTATTTCTTATCATTAATTTAAAAATAAAATTGATTAAAGAATATAGGTAACAGCTAATAGATTCCGGGTCTATTAGGGTGTTACAATGAGCTCATACCTTAACTAGTCGTCACTAGTTCTTACTTACCACTTAACGATAAACGTATCATAAATCATAAATCCCGACTATCTGAGTACGGGTTAGGGGGCAATTCTCTTAGGGATGCTTGGCCGAACCAGTGTCACCTAAGAGTATAAAATGGTACCGATGTCACATGGGTTCTATGGAGGTGCTCGGTCGAACCGGTGTCATCCTAGAACCTATCTTAGTACCTTAATTTTCAAAAATCTCTTTAAGTCCCCAAATTCATCTGGAATTTGGCGGCACGATGGCATTACGCCGAATTCCTTCCAAATTTGCTTTATGCCACATAAACATATATCCTCATGAATTCCTCATATGAATAACATCATCATCATTTACATACCACATACATCATCAAGGAACATTCAACCGTTTATCCTTACGGTAGCTTATGCTTTGACCTTTACTGTAACACCCTAGTAATTAACCAGATACACCTAGGTTGAATCTGATTAATGACTAGACTTTACTCTTTGCTTTGGTTCTTTCTTCATAATTTGAAAATACGTAGTGAAATTACGAGCCATTTTTTTTTTTAAACACATAATTGAAAACGTGAGCCGAGTACAACGTGAACGAGTAAGCGGAGTATAATAAGACGTTTAAGAATATATCACATCATATCACTTAGGCTCCATCATATAACATCCATAAGCACATTATAGCATATATTTACATACAATAACCTCACTCAAAGGGTGGGTTATGTTCATACATCATTATCTTATACAAACCCATAAAAGAAAATATACTTAAGGAAATACATGCCCCTAAACTAGATAACTCCATAAGCCGGGAAGGTTATCCTAAAACTAGGGTGCATGATCACACATAAATCTACTAAGAACCCTCTATGGCCACTGTCCCGAAATGGGGAATAAATCCGATCCATCGATGAGCTCCCTCGGGAGGGACACATGAGATGCACCAGTGGGGTCGCATGGGCGACCTTCTTGCTAACCTCGGCCGAACAACTGTTTCCTCACTACCCTCTCTTACACGTGTGGTAGTAGGAGCGAGCTCTCGAGAATATACATGAGTAGGAGTGTCCTCTGAAGGATCAGATTTCAGAATATCTCGACTCGGGAACAAACTCTGAGAATCCATGGACAACAGATGAAGCGGGATAAGAACGTAACATCCTTTCATCAAGTGGACGTGCATGTTCCGAAACCATTTCATCGCCATAGGGAGAAGTAGGAGGAAATCGATAACTAGGGACAGATGTGCAAATGGACGACCTATGTAAATAAAAACACGAATCACAAGACCTCCCTTCAAAATGATACGAGCGATGCACCGGATCATAGTGAAATTCCCAAGTAGGGGTATCAACGAACAGGACGAATGTCGCCATCTGAATCTGGAGACAATGACGGAAATAAAGAAAAGGGAGTGAGAATCTTGCTAAAGAATTCTCAGGAAGGTACCTCCTTCTACAGTGTCATCATCAAAGTCCCCAAGAACCTCGGGATTATTCTAAAATAGTGAGCATGCAAAGATTCATTTTAAGTTCGGACAAATACTTAACCGAGGTTCGTCAATTTTTAATCATGCGTCTTATAATGCATCATAATCTTAACATGTCATATTTACAATGAACTTTTCCTTTATCATTACATCATTTTCCTCATCATCATTATCAAATAACATGCATAAAAGAACGTCATATAATATTAGCTACATGTGGACATAGTGCACATATTTCATTTCTTTAGTGCCTTAGGTGACTTAAAATCTTATCATCATCATTATTTTCCTTAGGCCACCCTATACTCCACCCTTTTGGGAGTAATTTAGGTTATGAGCTCATACTTTACTAGTCGTCACTAGCATATACTTATCCCTTTTGATAAGCTAAAGTCCCGACTCTACCCTTTTGAGAGAACGGGTTAGGGGGCTAAAATCACCTTTTCACCACCTATAGTCTGATGGTTCCAAAGGATCATTTTCTTATAAGTTTAAGTCACCATTAAATCTTTGCATGTTATATCATAATACAATTCATAAACATCATAACATTTTCTCATTTATAGTCTTAAGCTAGAATAATATATATCAACTGTAATCATGCATATGGGAGATTCGGAGGAAAAGAGGTGGGTCACAATGGACACGCTTAAATACCAAGTCTTTCCTTAGCCAGAACCTTTCCAAATTACACTTTTACAATGATACACTTTCTTCTAGCAACAAAGGTAAATTTTACATGATAACGAACATTTCATGTATAAGCATTCTCATTATTTGCAACAGCAACTATAACATGCAAGCCAGGAAATCATTCAATAAGCATCCAATCCTTACATAGAATTATCAATTATAGAACTAATTAGTTACTAAACCAATTATGAATCATTTTCTTAACAATAAACCATAATTATCACAACTTCAATCATATCAAATCATTATCACACATTGATACTAAACTCAGATCAGTGGCCGAATCATGAACCTCATGCAATTACATAGAATCATATTTTAAGTGCATATAAATTACTAGTTCCCCGTAAAATCCTTGCAAAGCCTTAAAACTCATTTAGAAACTAGTTCTTTTGTCAAATTTGGGAGGATCTTCACAATTAAAATTCTCACTTAAGATAAAAGGAGTAAGTCTTGAGCTTTAGAGATTTAGGTGACATCTTAGAATTATAAACATGCTATGCAACCTTATTTTAATCTTATCTTCATAAGATGATAGGTTGGAATTATAAACATGATATGCAATTCCATTTCTTTATCTTTAAGATTTAAGGTGATGACTTGAAAATTAAACATGATGCAAGAACTTGAAATATAAACATGATACAAGAAAGTTGAGCGGCGGTAATCCGCACAGACCAGAGGGAGAAGAGAATATTAAGAAACCGGAGCGTGGTAGTCCGCACAGACCCGATAGAGGAGAAGAGATTATTAAGAAACCGGAGCGGCGGTAGTCCGCACAGAACCAGTAGAGGGAGAAGAGAATTATTATTACATCTTTTTAAGCTCCAATCTCAAGACTTTTTAAAGAATAAATTCTTTAACTCCAATAATCATATTTCTTTGCTTGTGATACATGGGCAAGTCTTTGAGCTCTAGGATCTTTAGGTGATGGCATAAAATAAACATGCCATGCGTTGATTCTTTTAGCCATTATAAAATATAGTGAGAGCATAAATTAAATATGAGATGCAACCTCTTTATTATCTTGAAAGATTAAGTGATGACTTGAAACATAAACATGAAATACAAGCTTGGAATTTAAACATGAGAAATGCAAGTTCATTTATTCATTCTTGAAAATTTAGTGATGACATAGAAGGTAAACATGGTTATGCAAAGCATAAACTTAATCATGGATGCAAATTCATTTTGTTTCTTTACTAGAGCCCCTTCAAGACTTTAAAAGAATTATAAATTCAACCCAATACATATCTTAACAAGAAATAAAACATAAAAGGAAAATACATCTTTCAAGTTCTAAACTAAAAATCTTTGTTTTAGCATCATAAAGCATTATTCTTTAAAGTTTTGCATCAAATGGAATTTTCAAGCTTTAGAGGCCTAACTTGTGATGGATTTACAACCCACCCTCAAGGTCCACATCATCAAGCCATCATCTTAGTTCCACCTAGGCCATATGGTTGAATTGGTTAAAGAAAAATTGAAGAGGAAAACCAAAATGAAAAGCTAAGGTAAGTTCATAATTTCATCATTTTGAGCTAAAAACACAACTCCTCAAAGCATAGAAATAAATTTAGAAACTACTCCCTACCTAATCTGAGTTGAAGAAGAGAAAGAGAACTTGGTTTCTTGAAGTGAAATGAAACAAAATCTCTTTGAAAAAAAATGAAGAAAGAATTCAGCCAAAGAGGAGGAAGAAAGAAAGTTTTTGGTGCTCCTAAAAACTAGTTATGAACCAAGCATTCCAAGACCACTCAAGCAAGCCTATTTATAGAAGATTTTGAGGCTTCTAATTGGCCAACATGATGAGGTAGTGGACGGAATTTTGCAGGAGAAATAAGGGAGGAAAAATCATTTTAGACAAAGTTGTATGAAATTAAGGAATTATGTCTCTTATGGTGACATTTTGGCATTTTGTTTTAGTGCAACTTTTGGAAATAATTCAGCTGCATAATGGCATCAATAATTTCGTCCATTATAGCCCAAAGAAGTGAAATTTGTGTGTTCCATGCATTATTTAGGTGTAGGCAAGGTATTCATGTAATTTAGAGAATTTACGGTTAAGGGTTTAAGTGAATTAGTAAGCAATTTGGGTGTTTTTGAGCAATTTTGGGTTCTAATCAATATAAATACATAATTTTGACTCTAGATTAATATTTAGAATTTAATAAGCTTTAATTTGAGCCTAATATTGCTTAGGTTTCGGTATACGAATCAAAAACCCCGAAATTTGCAAAACTGCCCAAAAACAGGGGCAAAATCGTACTTTCACTTAAAAATCGCCCGAGGCCACCCGGAGCTTAACCAATGGTTAATCATGACTTAAAAACACATTTTAAAACATTTTAGTGAGGTTCGGGCTCGGTCGCACGCACATCGGAGTTACAACAAAGGGGCGTTTTGGTCATTTCGCGCGTCGGAACTCAAAATTGAGATCCTTCTGCTCTATTAACACACATAACACAAACAATCCCTTATTATCCTCAAAATATCCCCTTGAGAATAGGTAGGGCCCACGATCCTCATTTTCTGAGTAAAATAACTTCAGGGGCATTTTGGTCATTTTATACGTCTGAAATTCCGGGATTTGCAACTCTCGCATGAATCGTTCCTAACCTCTCTTCTAATGTTATATTCCTTTATTGAGGATTGTTCGGCCTCAAATCTTATGTAATAATTACCTACGGTAATTCGGTAATTGAGTAATTTCTAATGACAGTAAAAATTACAGTAAAAATTGTGGCGTTACATTTACGGGTCTTAATCATGAGATATGGTTCTCTAACATCCGTCGCTCATATTATATGCACCTAAGGGCTCATAATTAAGCATCATTCATAATCCTCATGTTCACACTTAAATCTGAATAGCATAGGGCAGAATTCCTAACTTGTGATTACGGGGTTCTAGAACTTACGTTTTAGACCCTTTCTTGGTTCCGTCTTCGCCTAAGGCGCTATGAATCAAATCTAAGTCAATTATGAGGCATTCCTATGCTTAAGGACTAATTATTAATCACGCTTATCATGTTGTAAGGGTGTTGGACAGAATCCAGAAGAATAAATGTTCTAAGAGTTCTAAACTTGCACTTTTACGGTTTTCTAGTTACTAGTTTCCCTATAGGTGCTAGAATTCAATTCTAATCCAAATGTTACCAAGTTTTTCATGTCTAAACAATCCTAATCTGATTATGCTCCCATTAAAACAGTTTGGATAAGTTCCAAAAATAAATGGGTCAAAACTATGTTAAATTCTAGCTTTACGGTATTTCTAGTTAGCTAGTTTCTTACCTATTATGCATAGTGTAACGCCCTGATTTTCGCTAAACTTTCATAATGACCAAAATGCCCCTGAGGTCATTTTTACCCGAAACACGAGGACGGCCGGGTTTGGCCATCCTCATAGGGTTCATATGTTATATGAAGGGCATTGTATGAGCATGAGTGCCTAACAAAGCAGGAAAACCTCATTTCTGAGATTTCTGCGCGTAAATGACCAAAATACCCCTGTACAGAATTAAGGCAGTTTTAAGATCCATTTCGACCCGGACTTTGTTCTAGGTTCAAAACAATGATTTTAAGGCATGAACTATGTTTGTTTAAGTCCCGGAGGTTCGGGCAACTTTTGGTGAAAATTACGATTTTGCCCTTGCATATCGCATTTTCAGCTTAATGAGCCGTTTAACTCCAAACCTAAGCAATATTAGGCTCTAATTAAAGGTTAATTAATTTCCATAATTAATCTAGAGCCAAAACCATCATTTAGAATTAATTGGAACCTAAAATTGCTTAGGGAAATTCAAATCTCATCCTAGTCTTATTCTTTAAAAAGGAGTAAGAATCTGTGAATAGTGTCGAATAGTGTTTCCACTATTCACATCAACTTTTCTTTTCAAGACAAGTTGTCACACCCACATCACTAGTCTTAGAGGAGTTGACTCCCCTAATCCTTCTAGACCACCTCTAACCTAGGGATTTGTGGTTTTAAATAACCTATTAGTGCACCTAAGTACCTACTTAGCAACTTTTAATCCTAAGCCTAATCTATGTCACACCAAAGCACACTTCTAGAACATGGTTTAAGGAGATATTTCTCCTCCCCAAGGCTGCCAAGAATGGCGCCATTTCTCCCTAGAAAATCATCAAAAAGTTAGTCTATGTGTTCAAGCTATCTTGTGACATATGTCTTGAACACTTTCAATCAATGATCAACTTTCAAGAAAAATTGTCACTCAAGACTCAAAGAATATTTTATATGGTCAATCAAGGCTTTCAATTCATTTCTAAAATGAAAATAATTATGTCTTTCAAACTCAAAAAGAATGATTTGTTTTGTGGTCATTCAAGCTTTCCATCAAAATTTTAAGTTTTTATGCATTTTTAAAGGTTTGGAAATAAGGTACATGCTAGCCATACTTTAAGACATGCATAGCTAGACTTTTCACCATGCTTTGAATGACTTTACACCATGCTTTGAACAAGATTTTTCCTCCCTCATGTGGCTGTAAAAGTGGCTGAATTCTTCCCCCCAAAAGGCCTCCAATATTCAATTCATTTCACTTCTCTATAAATGGGTAGCTTAGGGAACTTGAAGCACCTTTGTTCATTTCACTAAAGCTTTGAGTTAGAGCACTTTGAGTTTCTTTCTCTCAAGTTCAAGAGCTCATCCTCTCCAACCTCTTCATCTTCTTCACTTCCTCTCAAATCCCAAACTCTAGGTAGGGAGCTCTTCAAGAATGCTTTCTTTTATTTTCATGCTCAATGTTTATCTTGCTTGAAAGTTGTGTTGTTAGTAAGTTTTTTCCCCAAGCATTATTTCGGTTTCTTCTTTTCTCTTCCTTTTTATTTTCGGCCTTAAGGCCATGGTAGTGAGAGCTTGATGATGAGTGCTCTCAAAGATGAAACCATGAGTTCATCTTAAAGTGAGGCCTCTAAAGCTTGAACCTTTCTTAAGAAAAAGTTCCATCATTTCTCCTTTTTCTTTCATTTTCGGCCTCAAGACCAAAATGAGGAGAGCTTGATGATGAGTGCTCTCTTGGGATAACCATGTGTTCATCCTAACATGCGACCTCTAAAGCTTGAGTTTTGTTTGAGAAAAGTTTTATCTTTTTCATGTTTTGGTTAAGACAAGGCTATGTTTTTCATGAAAACTCTTTTTGAGCTTTTTGTTCCTAGATGTTTCGGCCATGGAGGCTTAAGGTGCTTGGAAAAATGGTAGATTTGTAATGAGTGCTTCATGTTGGCCTTTGTCACATGAACAAACTCTAAAGCTTGAGTTTTTCCAAGAAAAGTTTCTCTTTTTCAAGTCTTGGTCAAGAATGAGTTATGTTTCTTTGATGTCTTGAAACTTTCCTTTTCTTTTGTTTAGGTTTCGGCCATGGAGGCCTCTTGGACTTGGAATATGAGAAGCTTGATGATGAGAGTTGTGTGATGATGTTTGTCACATGAACAATCTCTAAAGCTTGAGTTTTCAAAAAAATAAGTTTACTATTTTCAAGTTTTGCTCAAGACATAGTTATGTTTCTCTTGAACCTTGAAAACCTCATTTCTTTTCCCTTGAGTTCTCGGCCTTGAAGGCCTTTGGGACTTAGAAAAATGGTAGCTTGATGATGAGGGCTTCATGTTGATGTATGTCACATGAACAAAACTCTAGAGCATAAATTTGGTTTCTAGGCCAAGTATGTTTCGATTTCTTTCCTTTATGTTGGTCATGAGTTTTGTGTTGTTAATAAACGTAGAGCATTGTAAAAATACTCAATGATGAGGACTTGAGATATTGGTGTTTGAATCACCAAAATCTTGGTCCCTAGAGTTCAAAAATAAGGTTGTTTCCTCATGATGAGGATTCGGCCACCTCATGGACTTTGAGGATATGATTTTCTTTTATACAACTTAGCAACACTAGTGTTTTCTCTTCTTGTGAGGATGAGTTATGGGTTGAAACTTTGTTTCCTTTAAAGTCTTGCAAGAGCTCTAAACAAGATATAAAAAGAAGTTGCATCCACGTTTACGTTTATGCTTTGCACTAGCACGTTTATTTCTTATGCCATCACTAAGACCCAAGATAATGAATGAACTTGCACAATGCATGTTATGTTTCAAGCTTTGCATCTCATTTTATACTTCAAGTCATCACTAAACTCTAAGAATAAGAATGGAGATGCATTTCATCTTTTACTTTGTGCTATCACTTTGTTTTCTAAAGGACTATAAAATGAAATGCATAGCACGTTTATTCTATGTCATCACTTGAAACTTTAGAGCTCAAAGACTTGCCCATTTCATCTTAAGAAAAGAATTAAATCAAGGAGGTATCTCCTTGAACATCATTCGGCCATGTGGTGTAAATGGCTCTAGGATGAGTTTCATTTAACTACAAGGGCCTATAATGCATGTCTTAGAATTTTTCTAAGCTTTGATGCACTTAACCAAGGTTTTAAACATGTTTTCAAGTTTTGAATCATTGTCAAGAGCAAGCCGAAATGGCTGCTGCCCTTGATGTTCCATGATGAGTTTTGGCAAAATAAACTTTGATTTTTCATGGTCTTGAAGTCCCAAAAAGGTCCCAAGAGAAACTAGCAAGTTATATGGTTGAAAGAAAGGTTTTTCTCATGATTTTATGCCCTAAAGGTTTTCGGTTCTGCCTTAGTAATTTCAGCAGCTTAAATTCTGTCTTGGGTGGTCTAAATATGTTGTAATACCATGCCAAGTATGTGATAATTGTTCTAGACTCTTTAAAGCATTATTAGTGACTTTGTTTGCTTAATATGTGAATTCTAGAACTATAAAGAATGGCAAAATGAGTTTCTGCCCAGCCTTGATAAAATATTTAGAATCACATTAGATTATGTCTAGATGTGTGGGAGTGACTCATAATTGGCCTAGGTATTAATTATTGCACCATAGAAAAAGTCGGACGCGAGAAAGGGCTTAAAACGCATTTTCTAGAACACGTAATTCATCAAATATGAACAACTACATAAAGCTATCCAACCATAATTAATTAGGATTTAGAACTTAATGGATTATGGTAATGAGGTTAATCAATCCCATAAACATACTAGAAAGTAATGGGAAAGTTGAGGTTGCCCGATTTAGGGATTTTTACCTTAAGGGATGATTATGCGCCTCTAAGTTTGATGATGAAGTGATGTGTTAGCTCATGACGTGTATGGTGCCATGTGAACTATTATCCCTATGTGATAGCTTGTATTAACATGTTATTATTTCTTTAGAAGAACTTTGGAGATGCCGAGGTAGTAATTATGTGCTATGCATTAATTATGCGGCATCTTAAAGAAACATGTTAAACTTAGGATTGACTCTGAACATAAGAATGTAATCCTTTGAAACCACCGAATTAAGGGTGGGGACAATGTGATTCTAGCCCCCTAAACCTGTACTTAAAGTCGGGAAGTTGACTTATCCAAATGGATAAAGTCTAGATGCTAGTGACGACTAGTGTGGTATGAGCTCATAACCTAGAGTTTTCTCAAAAGGGAGAAATATTAGGGCGGCCCAGTTAAGTAAAGGTTCTTATGTCACCTAAGTAACCCAGTTATGTGATTTATGTTCCAAGTAACCCAGTTATGTGATTTATGTTCCATGTACCAGTTATGTGATTTATGTTCCATGTACCAGTTATATGATTATGTTCTACGTACCAAGCTACATGATTTATGTCTATGATTTTAGTATATAGCCTATGTAACACAAGTGCCATGTTAAAAAGAACGGATTCTCAGAAAATGAGATTTTGGAAAACTCATAATTGAACCTATGTATGTCCATTATTTTATAAATAACCCGAGATTCCTGGAGACGTATATGATGACACCTAGGATAGAAGGAAAACCCTACTGAGTTTCTTTAGTAAGAATCTCACTCCCTCTATCTTTTCCTTTCCATCACGTCTTCAGAGCGAGATGGCGACCTTCGTCCTATTCATTGACACTCCACGGTAGGAGATCCACCACGACCCGGAGTATGGGTCCTATCATTTTGAGGGCCGATGTACCTTACGTGTATTCATGTTCGTTGGACGGCCATTTTCGAACCGTGTCTATAGCTACCACTTCACCCCGGCATCCCCCTATGACGATCCCGCGATTTTCGAGCATGCACGACCACAATGAGAGCAGAACCTGCGGGCCCCCTCTGACCGTTCAGCCGATATGCCAGTGTACGTGCCGTTGACACAACACTCAGAGGAGGACCCTATAGGGGATGTCCTTATGGGTCATGAGGACTCTGCCCCCACTCCACCGCAGCAATCGACGGGCAGCGAGGAGACGGTTACCCAGCGTCGGAGGGCTTCGGCACCAGGACCACGACCTCGGCGTGGCGGCCTATCCAGTCACAGGGCATGCCTGCACCGGCCGAGTTCCGCCCATGGATTGGCTACGTCCCTCCATACCCGTGATCTCATTGCATAGACGGAGGGTAGACCTTAGTGCACGCACACCACTAGTATGGATGAAACCTCTTTTGTGTTGAGGTTATCCATCATAGATTGCACGGGGATCGAGATGTCTTCTTTCAGTTCTGTTCGATGTATTCTGTTGTATTTATATTTACATTATGTACTTGAAGAGTCCTGCCCAGCGGGTAGGCATTTTATCTATGAGGTATTTCAGTTATGATTGATGTTATGTTCGATGTTATGTTTTGGAGCCATTCCTATGTTATCGTTCCACATACTATGATACCGACTCGTGAAGTTACGCGCGGCTTCTATTTTAAGTAATGATTCCAAAAAAAAAAAAGTTGGCTCATATTTTCGCTAAGTCTATTTTCCAAGGAAATGAACCATGTCAGTAAGTAACGACTAATATTTGGCCTAAGTACGTACTAGTAGTATTGGGTCGAATATTAGGGTGTTACACATAGGATCATTTCTACATCATCATATGATATTTTCACACATTCTAACACATCAAAACATCATCATGCAGCATCATACTCATCATATCAGAACCGAAAATATTTAGCTTCAGTAAAGGATTTAAATTGACATTTCTAGGTACATAAGTTAACTAGTTTCTCTTGGAATCAATTTAGAATTTCTAAAACTCTTTGCAAATTATTTTAATTCATCAAGAGGCTAAGAGAAGCCTTAGGTCAATGACCAAAATATATTTCATCTCCTAAAAGGGAATAAAGTCATATCTCATGACAACATAACCTTGAAAAGGTTTGTAAAGCTTTAAGGAAAACTTAGAACATAGACTATTGGTCCTTGTAGCTAGATGAAAACTCATTGCAAGTCCATCATCACTACTTGGCCGAAAATATGCATTCAAAGAATGGTTTCACATTAAACTTTAACTTGGAATGAAATGGGCAAGTCTTTGAGCTCTAGGTTCTTAAGTTACGACATAAAATAAACGTGCTCATGCTTTTCATTTTTAATCTTGCTTACAAAATAAAGTGATGACTTAAATTAAATATGCAAGGCATAAACTTAATCGTGCAAGCTTGAAAGTAAATATGCGAGGCATAAACTTAAACGTGCAAGCTTGAAAGTAAATGTGCAAGGTTCAATTCTTTATTTTAGTGCTCTTGGCCCAACAACAATCGACTTTAAGGCCGAAATAGATAGGCATTCGAGAGATTAATTAGGTGGTAATGCAAGTTCAATTCTTTATTTTAGTGCTCTAGGCCCAACAACAATCGACTTTAAGGCCGAAATAGAAAGGCTTCGAGAATTAGATTAAGTGATGATGCAAGTTCCATTTTAATCTTTATGTTCTTAGGTGATAGCTTGAAAGTAAAGATGCATAGCAAGAATGTAAATATGAGTGCAAGCATAAAATAAATTATGCAAGTTCATTTTATCTTTCTAGAGCTCTTAACAAGACTTTAAAGGAACATAAACCTCAACCCAAACTCATCAAACCAAGATAAAGTAAGGTCTAGAGTTCTTAGAACTCAACATAATGTAACACCCCGATTTCTCTGTCCGAGGGAAATGACCAAAATGCCCCTGAGGTCATTTCCTGACCCGAACTCGAGGGTAACCAACTCGGTCGTCCTCGAAGGGTCAACTCAATGGTTGAAGGGGATTAAATGGCCTTTGAATGCTTTCGGAAGCGAAAATTTCGTTTTCCGCAGTTTCGGGTCAAAATGACCAAAATACCCCTATAGCGTTTTTACGCGGGTAATGGTGCCGTTTGAGCCCTAACTTCCCCAGAGGTTTAAAAACATGTTTTCATGTGTCTAGAGGTCTCTGTTCAAGTCCCGGTGGCCCCGGGCAGTTTTAGTGCAAAATTACAATTTTGCCCCTAGAATAGTGTTTTTGAGCTTAATGACGTAATTAAGCAAACCTAAGCAATATTAGGCTCTAAACGAAGATTAATTTATTTCCCTAATTAATCTAGAGTCAAATAATTTATTAAAGTTAATTAGAACCTAAAATTGCTTAGATTAAACTTAAATCCCTTTTTAGAACTCAAGACTCCTAGTCTTGGAATCTTGAATAGTGTTTTCTCTTTCCAATTCCTTAAATCAAGGAATTGTGTCTAGAGTTGTTTAAACTCTAAATTGAGGATTTAACTCACTAATGGTGCAAGACCACTCCTTAATTATGTCTAGGCCACCTTAATTACCCATTTACCTTACCTAAACACTTTCTTACAAATTCCTAATCTTAAGCATAATCAAAGATACACCTAAACACAACTCTAAACCACAATTAAAATGCAAACTAATCCTCCCCATGGGCTGATGCATTTCGGCCACATCCTTTCCCATTGACCACATGTTTAATTATTTTCTCACTCAAAGAACCATGCTTGAGGCCATACCTTGAACCATACCTCACCATACCTTAAGCCATACCTCAAGAACACATTATCTCACCTCATGGAACACATGGAACCCTCCAATTCTGCACCTCATGGCCGAAGCCATCATCCTCCATGAGCTCCCTCCATTTGTTTCATTTCTCTATAAATAGAATGCCTTGAGGAGCTTGCACCACTTTTAGATCATTTGCCAAGTTTAGGAAACACTTAAAGCTTTTCTTTTCTCTCAAAGTTCTAGTGTTCTTCAAGTTCTTCAAGCTCTTCAAAGTTCTTCATCATCTTCATCTTCTTCTTCCATCTTCAAGTTCATCACACCAAGTAGGGATTTTCTTTCATGTATTCTTTTCTTTAAAGTTCTTGTTTCAAGCTTGATGTTCATAGTTTCTCTTGTTTCTCTTTAGAACTTCATTTCCACTCCTTTTTCCTTTTCTTTTTCGGCCATAGGCCTTGGAGAACAAAGGAATGAGAGCTTGATGATGAGAGTTTCATGATGATGTTCATCACTTGAAACAAACTCTAGAGCTTGATCTTTGTTCTTGAGCAAAAATGTTTCTAGTTTTTCTTTTCTTGAACTCTTAAGAACTTGAGCTTTGATGATGTTTTTAAATGGCTCTATGAACCCAATGATGAGGACTCATGATGTTGGTGTTAATATATCACCAAGATCATAATTTTGGGTTTCACAGGCTTCATCAAATTCCGTCCGTTTCAAGGCTTAATTGGGCTTCCAAGTTCCGGAGCAAATGCTTAGGCGGGTCCAAGACCTTTCCTCACATAATTGGGCATATCTCACTCATTTCTGGTCCAATTGAGGCATATAATATGTCTCTGGAAAGCTTATCCAGAGAGGATTATCTTATCTAGATCAGATTTCGAAAATCTGGATAAGATAAGGTTAGTGATAAGAGGAAATTCGGGTAGGGCCATTGGATTGCCTATAAATTTCAGTTTCCTTTGTAATTCTGATATGAAAAAACAACAAAGAACCAGAAACTTGTATTTTCGTTTTTTCCTTTCAAACTCAAAGTGTTCATACAGAGAACTTGCCAATGGAGATGTCCATGGAAGGCTAAACTCCTTTCAATCCCTGACATCATAGATAATCGGTTTGAATTTGGAGTTCCTGTTGTGTAAATCTTATCTTTGTATGTATGCTTTCCTTTTATGAATTTCGATTATGGATTTGGTTATTGAACATGATCATGTTTGAATTATATCTGATTAGATATAGAACTGAATTCGTTATTGAAATTGAAGTAAAGGTTGAATTACCGATCGGTTGTTCAGATTAATTCGAACTGCACGTAATTTGACATTCATTTGAATTGCGATTGTGATTTAAGGATTGTTGGGTGAAAACTATATGATTGTATAGTTGATTCGGATTAACACAGTAGCATACAAATTTAACTCTTATGAACTGTGATGAATTCTGCCAAATGATCATGATGTCTGGGATTGATTCTTTGATCAAGTGAGTTTCTGTTTCTATTTCTGTTTCTGTAATCCTTTCATTTCACTCTATTTTGTTCTAAAATTCACAAAACCCCCCCCCCCCGCCTTTTAGTGTTATTAGTATTTACAGATCGATAACATAATTGATGTGTCCCAAGGAAGAATGACCTGAGTCTGCTTATACTACAAATAAGGGGATTTAGACTATTTTGATAGTGGACGCGACAGTTCATATCAATGACACGTTCTGGGTGACACCGGTTCGGCCGAGCACCCCCAGTTCGATTGTCTTTTAGGGTGGCCCATGAGGAAGAGAAGTTTCATGATTATGATTATGTCACTAAGTTTTGTCCCATATGAACGTTACTATTGCCACTTTATGCCACCAAGAATGATGATGCTTGATGTTATGTTTTATGTATGTGCATTAGATAGTGCCATGCATACATTTTCTATTATGTTGCATTAATGACATTAAGATCATCCTAAAATGAATGGACCTTGGCTAAAATATATTTTTAAGTTTAAAATGAACTTAATACATGCTCAGTCGTTTTGTATAAATAAACCCAAGGTTCCTGAGGACGTAGATGATGACACCTAGGTAGTAGGAGGCCCTACTGAGATTCTTTAGCAAGATTCTCACTCCTCTACCTCTTTCTTTCCGTCACGTCTTGAGATGGCGGCGTTAAGTGGTGTTCGTGGACACGCCGACATGGGAGGTGCACCATGACCCGGACCACGGGTCATTCCATTTTGTGGGTCGATGCACGGTTAGAGTATTCATGTTTATAGGTCGACCCTTCACTCCCCCTGTACATTCCCATCGTTTCTCCCCCGTCTCACCTTTTGGCGATGACCTGGTGTTCGAGCGCACACGTCCCCTAGAGGAGAGGCTTCGCCGTACCCCATCATCCACGTCCGCCGCTCGAGACTACCCCCAGTATGTGCCCCGTTGCCCGTCGTCCTTTTCGGAGACGGATCCTTCCGAGGATTCGGCAACCCAGGCACCCTCCGAGGGATCTTCCCCCTCCATACCTATGGACTTTGGAGAGGATAGCGAGCCCACCGTGACTCAGCCGAGGCGTGTACGATGACCAGAGATGCGGCCATACCCCGGGGCTCACACTCGATCCCCGCTCCGCCTCTTCACGCCCGAGGAGCTCGCCCAGTTTCCAAGATATCTGCCTCGATCACGAGATAGTAGCCAGTAGGAGGCCGTGGATGGCCCGAGTGAGAGCACACACCACTTAGATGGGGATAAACCTTCTTTTGTTTAGAGGTTTCCCATTAGATGCACTCGGATAGGGGAGTAGACCATGTTTATGTTTATGTTGCATTTCCTTTCCTGTACTTTCCCCTGTACTAAACTAAGTCCCACATTTATAAGTGGGCAAATTATATATATATATGAAATGATATTCAGTGATGTTCATGTTGTGCCTCATGTTATGATGTTGTGAGACAATTGTCTTACCATACGTGGTTTACCGCGTATCGCATCACGCGGCTCTCACTTTTATTTCAAAAAAAAATTTTACCCTTATTTTCCGCTAAGTAATTCAAAGTTAAATGAGAACTATGAAGTAACAGACTAATGATTAACCTAAATATGTTCTAGAGTATTGGGTTAAAAATTAGGATGTTACACATAACATTTTTAGAAATCAAAACATTTTGCATGTAAAAGAAAAGGAAGTGGCCGAAATCTCAAGGAACAAAAGAACATTTTGAAACTCTAGAGTCCATGATCTTGATGATATATTAACACCAATATCATGAGACCTCATCATTGAGTCCTTAGAACCATTTTAAAACATCATCAAAGTTAAAGATTCCAAAAGTTAAAGAAAGGAAGAACTAGAAGTATTTTACTCAAGAACAAAGATCAAGCTCTAGAGGTTGTTTCAAGTGATGAACATCATCATGAAACTCTCATCATCAAGCTCTCATTCCTTTGTTCTCCAAGGCCTATGGTCGAAAATGAAAAGGAAAAAGGAGTGGAAAAGAAGTTCTAAAAAGAAACAAGAGAAACTATGAACATCAAGCTTGAAACAAGAACTTTAAAGAAAAGAATACATGAAAGGAAATCCCTACTTGATGTGATGAACTTGAAGATGGAAGAAGAAGATGAAGATGATGAAGAACTCCAAGAACTTGAAGAACACAAGAGCTTTGAGAGAAAAAGAAAAGCTTTGAGTGTTCCTAAACTTAGCAAATGATCTAAAAGTGGTGCAAGCTCCTCAAGGCATTCTATTTATAGAGAAATGAAACAAATGAAGGGTGTGAATGGGCTGAAGGGGTTTCGGCCATGAGGGTGCAGAATGGAGGCATCCATGAGTTCCATGAGGTGAGATAATGTGGTCTTGAGGCATGGTGAGGTATGGTTCAAAGCATGGTGAGGTATGGTTCAAGGTATGGCTCAAGCATGGCTTCAAGGAGTGAGAAAACAATTCAATCATGTGGCCAAAGAGGGCATGGCTGTTCGGCCATGTTACAGCCAAGGGGAGGTTTGTTTTGCAATTTAATTGTGATTTAGAGTTGTGTTTAGGTGTATCTTTGATTATGCTTAAGATCAGGAATTTGTAAGAAAGTGTTTAGGTAAGGAAAATGGATAATTAGGGTGGTCTAGACATAATTAAGGGGTGGTCTTGCACCATTAGTGAGTTAGATCCTCAATTTAGAGTCTAAACAACTCTAGACACATTTCCTTGTTTTAAGGAATTGGAGAGAGAAAACACTATTCAAGATTCCAAGACTAGGAATCTTGAGTTCTAAAAAGGGATTTAAGTTTAATCTAAGCAATTTTAGGTTCTAATTAACTTTAATAAATTATTTTGACTCTAGATTAATTAGGGAAATTAATTAATCTTCGTTTAGAGCCTAATATTGCTTAGGTTTGCTTAATTACGTCATTAAGCTCAAAAACTGTAACGCCCCAATTTTTACTGTAATTTTTACTGTCATTAGAAATTAATCAATTACCGAATTACCGTAGGTAATTATTACATAAGATTTGAGGCCGAACAATCCTCAATAAAGGAATATAACATTAGAAGAGAGGTTAGGAACGATTCATGTGAGAGTCGCAAATCCCGAATTTCTGTACGTATAAAATGACCAAAATGCCCCTGAAGTTATTTTACTCAGAAAATGAGGATCGTGGGCCCCCCCTATTCTCAAGGGGATATTTTGAGGATAATAAGGGATTGTTTGTGTTATGTGTGTTAATAGAGCAGAAGGATCTCAATTTTGAGTTCCGACGCGAAATGACCAAACGCCCTCGGTGTTGTAACTCAGATGTGCGTGCCGAGCCCGAACCTCACTAAAATGTTTTAAAATGTGTTTTTAAGTCATGATTAACCATTGGTTAAGCTCGGGTGGCCTCGGGCAGTTTTTAAGTGAAAGTACGAGTTTGCCCTGCTTTTGGGCGCTTTGCAATTTGGGATTTTTGATTCAGTATACGAAACCTAAGCAATATTAGGCTCAAATTAAAGCTTATTAAATTCTAAATATTAATCTAGAGTCAAAATTATGTATTTAGATTGATTAGAACCCAAAATTGCTCAAAAACACCCAAATTGCTTACTAATTCACTTAAACCCTTAACAGTAAATTCTCTAAATTACATGAATACCTTGCCTACACCTAAATAATGCATGGAACACACAAATTTCACTTCTTTGGGCTGTAATGGACGAAATTATTGATGCCATTATGCAGCTGAATTATTGCCAAAAGTTGCACTAAAACAAAATGCCAAAATGTCACCATAAGAGACATAATTCCTTAATTTCATACAACTTTGTCTAAAATGATTTTTCCTCCCTTATTTCTCCTGCAAAATTCCGTCCACTACCTCATCATGTTGGCCAATTAGAAGCCTCAAAATCTTCTATAAATAGGCTTGCTTGAGTGGTCTTGGAATGCTTGGTTCATAACTAGTTTTTAGGAGCACCAAAAACTTTCTTTCTTCCTCCTCTTTGGCTGAATTCTTTCTTCAATTTTTCAAAGAGATTTTGTTTCACTTCACTTCAAGAAACCAAGTTCTCTTCCTCTTCTTCAACTCAGATTAGGTAGGGAGTAGTTTCTAAATTTATTTCTATGCTTTGAGGAGTTGTGTTTTTAGCTCAAAATGATGAAATTATGAACTTACCTTAGCTTTTCATTTTGGTTTTCCTCTTCATTTTTCTTTAACCAATTCAACCATATGGCCTAGGTGGAACTAAGATGATGGCTTGATGATGAGGACCTTGAGGGTGGGTTGTAAATCCATCACAAGTTAGGCCTCTAAAGCTTGAAAATTCCACTTGATGCAAAAGTTTAAAGAATAATGCTTTATGATGCTAAAACAAAGATTTTTAGTTTAGAACTTGAAAGATGTATTTTCCTTTTATGTTTTATTTCTTGTTAAGATATGTATTGGGTTGAATTTATAATTCTTTTAAAGTCTTGAAGGAGCTCTAGTAAAGAAACAAAATGAATTTGCATCCATGATTAAGTTTATGCTTTGCATAACCATGTTTACCTTCTATGTCATCACTAAATTTTCAAGAATGAATAAATGAACTTGCATTTCTCATGTTTAAATTCCAAGCTTGTATTTCATGTTTATGTTTCAAGTCATCACTTAATCTTTCAAGATAATAAAGAGGTTGCATCTCATATTTAATTTATGCTCTCACTATATTTTATAATGGCTAAAAGAATCAACGCATGGCATGTTTATTTTATGCCATCACCTAAAGATCCTAGAGCTTAAAGACTTGCCCATGTATCACAAGCAAAGAAATATGATTATTGGAGTTAAAGAATTTATTCTTTAAAAGTCTTGAGATTGGAGCTTAAAAGATGTAATAATAATTCTCTTCTCCCTCTATCGTCCTGTGCGGACTACCGCCTCAGGTTTCTTAATAATCTCTTCTCCCTCTAGTGGTTTTGTGCGGATTCGCCCCGATCCAGTTTCTTGTATCATGTTTATATTTCAAGTTCTTGCATCATGTTTAATTTTCAAGTCATCACCTTAAATCTTAAAGATAAAGAAATGGAATTGCATACCATGTTTATAATTCCAAGCTATCACCTTATAAAGATAAGATTAAAATAAGGTTGCATAGCATGTTTATAATTCTAAGATGTCACCTAAATCTCTAAAGCTCAAGACTTACTCCTTTTATCTTAAGTGAGAATTTTAATTGTGAAGATCCTCCCAAATTTGACAAAAGAACTAGTTTCTAAATGAGTTTTAAGGCTTTGCAAGGATTTTACGGGGAACTAGTAATTTATATGCACTTAAAATATGATTCTATGTCATTGCATCACGTTCATGATTCGCCCACTGATCTGAGTTTAGTATCAATGTGTGATAATGATTTGATATGATTCAAGTTGTGATAATTATGGTTTATTGTTAAGAGAATGATTCATAATTGGTTTAGTAACTAATTAGTTCTATAATTGATAATTCTATGTAAGGATTGGATGCTTATTGAATGATTTCCTGGCTTGCATATTATAGTTGCTGTTGCAAATAATGAGAATGCTTATACATGAAATGTTCTTTATTATGTAAAATTTACCTTTGTTGCTAGAAGAAAGTGTATCATTGTAAAAGTGTAATTTGGAAAGCTTCCGGCTAAGGAAAGACTTGGTATTTAAGCGTGTCCATTGTGACCCACCTCTCTTTCCTGGGAATCTCCTATATGCATGATTACAGTTGATATATATTATTCTAGCTTAAGACTATAAATGAGAAAATGTTATGATGTTTATGAATTGTATTATGATATAACATGCAAAGATTTAATGGTGACTTAAACTTATAAGAAAATGATCCTTTGGAACCATCAGACTATAGGTGGTGAAAAGGTGATTTTAGCCCCCTAACCCGTTCTCTCAAAAGGGTAGAGTCGGGACTTTAGCTTATCAAAAGGGATAAGTATATGCTAGTGACGACTAGTAAAGTATGAGCTCATAACCTAAATTACTCCCAAAAGGGTGGAGTATAGGGTGGCCTAAGGAAAATAATGATGATGATAAGATTTTAAGTCACCTAAGGAAATGAAATATGTGCACTATGTCCACATGTAGCTAATATTATATGACGTTCTTTTATGCATGTTATTTGATAATGATGATGAGGAAAATGATGTAATGATAAAGGAAAAGTTCATTGTAAATATGACATGTTAAGATTATGATGCATTATAAGACGCATGATTAAAAATTGACGAACCTCGGTTAAGTATTTGTCCGAACTTAAAATGAATCTTTGCATGCTCACTATTTTAGAATAATCCCGAGGTTCACAGGCACTTTGATGATGACACTGTAGAAGGAGGTACCTTACTGAGAATTCTTTAGCAAGATTCTCACTCCCTTTTCTTTATTTCCGTCATTGTCTCCAGATTCAGATGGCGACATTCGTCCTGTTCGTTGATACCCCTACTTGGGAATTTCACTATGATCCGATGCATCGCTCGTATCATTTTGAAGGGGAGGTCTTGCTGATTCGTGTTTTTATTTACATAGGTCGTCCATTTGCATATCCTGTCCCTAGTTATCGATTTTCTCCTACTTCTCCCTATAGCGATGAAATGGTTTTCGAACATGCACGTCCACTTGATGAAAGGATGTTACGTTCTTATCCCGCTTCATCTGCTGTCCATGGATTTCAGTATGTTCCGAGACGAGATATTCTGAACCGATCCTTCAGAGGACACTCCTACTCATGTATATTCGAGAGCTCTGCTCCTACTCCCACACGTGTAAGAGAGGGTAGTGAGGAAACAGCTTGTTCAGCCGAGGTTAGCAAGAAGGTCGCCCATGCGACCCGACTTAGTGCATCTCGTGTGCCCTCCCGAGGGAGCTCATCGATGGATCGGATTTATTCCCTATTTCAGGGCGGTGGCCATAGAGGGTTCTTAGTAGATTTATGTATGATCATGCACCCTAGTTTTAGGATAACCTTCCCGGCTTATGGAGTTATCTAGTTTAGGGGCATGTATTTCCTTAAGTATATGAACATAACCCACCCTTTGAGTGAGGTTATTGTATGTAAATATATGCTATAATGTGCTTATGGATGTTATATGATGGAGCCAAAGTGATATGATGTGATATATTATTAAACGTGTTATTATACTCCGCTTACTCGTTCACGTTGTACTCGGCTCACGTTTTCAATTATGTGTTTAAAAAAAAAATGGCTCGTAATTTCACTAAGTATTTTCAAATTATGAAGAAAGAACCAAAGCAAGGAGTAAAGTCTAATCATTAATCAGATTCAACCTAGGTGTATCTGGTTAATTACTAAGGTGTTTTAAAAACACTATTCTAGGGGCAAAATTGTAATTTTGCACTAAAACTGCCCGGGACCACCGGGATTTGAACAGAGACCTCTAGACACATGAAAACATGTTTTTAAACCTCTGAGGAAAGTTTCTAGCTCAAACGGCACTTCTACCCGCATAAAACGCTATAGGGGTATTTTGGTCATTTTGACCCGAAACTGCGGAAAACGAAATTTTCGCTTCCAAAAGCATTCAAAGGCCATTCAATCCCCTTCAAACATTGAGTTGACCCTTCGAGGATGACCGAGTTGGTTACTCTCGAATTCGGGTCAGGAAATAACCTCAGGGGCATTTTGGTCATTTCCCTCAGACAGAAAAATCGGGGTGTTACAAACTCTATAACAATACCTCACATAACATCAAATATCACATGAATGCATCATCTCAAATCATCATCACATAAATATTCCCTTAAATAGCCAAAGCCCTAAATCGGGTAACTCAAATATCAAATTATTTTCTTATGCATCTAAGGGACTGATTATTATCATTACTCCTAATTATTAACCTCAAGGACATCATCAATCAAAGATGGACAGCATAGGCAGTAAATGAATTTCTATGATTGAAGGTGTTCTAGAAGTTGCGTTTTATGCCCTTTCTCATTACCAGCTTTTCTTATGATGCTAAAATTAATTCCTAAACCATATATGAGTCATTCTGTAACATCCTCCCAAGTACAATGTCATTCTTAAGTCATGACATAATACTCGAGAGTTGTTACTCATAAATTAGTGGACCTTTCTTAAATATCTATATTTGAATGATTCGCGAGATAACTAGGTCATAATTGTACTAAAATATATAGCAATGAAACCAAAATATTTATTTAATACAAAGTTTATTACATAAAGTAAGCTCTCTTATGAGCTTTAACACACCTTTGTCCTCTAACATATTTACATACATATCCATTCCATTAAATACAACATAACGAAAGCATTAACTACTACACTATTGCACTTCCGAGTTCTTTGGCATAGCAGTCTCTCGATTTTCTGCGTCACCTTGGAGACGACACGGGAACACAAAAACATAGGGGTGAGAATTATACAATTCTCAGTAGGGCAACTCCCCCAAATACACAATCATAATGTCATCGTCATCGCCCCAGCCACTTCAGTTTATTAAGAAAAAGTGGTCATGCATTATATAATAACGGTTTATTTTTAAAGTTCCAAATCATACTTCCAAAGTGGGTTACTTTTAACATTCAATCACTTAATGTACATATACCATACTACTCAACATCATATACTACTAACTTTCCACTTAAATATATTGGTCTCAATATCAATACTAAACTTCTTCACTCGGCATATAAGACAAAGGATTTCTTAGAAAATTTACTTCTTAAACTTGCCTTGGCCCTTGACTAATCTTGTCACGTCTGGCAAGGCATGCATCGCCATCCCAGTGTGGCAATAATGGGTAATAGACTGCTTTTCAGGACTGAGCTCATTCCTATACACGATCATTGGATTTACTTTCTCCAATTCTCACACAAATCTATTATTAGCTAGGTTTACTTTCCCTGACGCAATTCAAGGGTAGTCAGGTTTACTTTCCCTGACAGACTAGATTTACTTTCTCCAGCCCAAGAATTATAAACCTTATGCTCTTCTTGGTAGTTAGATTTACTTTCCCTAACAAACTGGATTTACTTTCTCCAGCCTAAGGAACATAATCTTATGCTTTTCTTTCGCACGTAAGCAATTGTAATAAGCATTCGTATCTGTGCTTGCCTAACCTCATCAATAAGCTCACATGCTCAATTATTCATATTCATATTCATGTATTCATGTCATACTAGTACAAGATGCCATTATTTCATTAATTCAAAGCATCAATTTATTTTCAGTACAATGGTAGATTTCATATATTTGTAGTACAATTTAATATGAAATTCAAACCATCAAATCGGAGGCTATAAAAATTCTCAATAACACCTCAATGTGTCCACAAGGTTCCATAAAAATTTCATAGTGAAAAAGGTTCTCTAAATATGTTAACAAAATTCGACAAATTTGGTGGTCAAAGACCACTAATTCTCAGCTAAATTCCTGAATTCCCTAATTTTTAACCCTAGCAAATCAAACCAGAAAATTGGGAGTAAAAATCCTGGTAAAACCTTAAGATGTCTCTAGTACCCTGTAAAAATTTGGAAAAATCAATCGTTTGCTATGGTAACAAAAATAGACAAATTCGCAGCTTCAGTTCCAATAGTTCAAGCAGCATAGGTACAATTTCGGTTCTTGATTTTTTAGACATAGCAAAAGAGACCAGAATACCTCAAAATTTTTACTGAAGATGCATTAACATGTTAGCTACATCATACAAAATTTTTACGTCAATCCAAAACGTAGGTCAGAAAATTCATGATCAGTGGCTGGATATACAAAAATTGAAAATCTAGCAAGTATCACTCAACATCTTTTTGACAAAATTGATTTTTCCCCAGCACCAAACCAATCCACTTATGCAAATACATCAATATCTAAGTGTAACATCACATAAGAACTAGATTTTATCTCATTGAAATAAGCCAAAATCTGTAACATCCTAATTTTTAACCCAATACTCTAGAACATATTTAGGTTAATCATTAGTCTGTTACTTCATAGTTCTCATTTAACTTTGAATTACTTAGCGGAAAATACGGGTAAAATTTTTTTTGAAATAAAAGTGAGAGTCACAGGATGCGATCACGCTGATAAACCACGTATGGTAAGACAATTGTCTCACAACATCATAACATGAGGCACAACATGAACATCACTGAATATCATTTCATATATATATATAATTTGCCCACTTATAAATGTGGGACTTAGTTTAGTACAGGGGAAAGTACAGGAAAGGAAATACAACATAAACATAAACATGGTCTACTCCCCTATCTGAGTACATCTAATGGGAAACCTCTAAACAAAAGAAGGTTTATCCCCATCTAAGTGGTGTGTGCTCTCACTCGGGCCATCCACGGCCTCCTACTGGCGACTATCTCGTGATCGAGGCAGATATCCTGGAAACTGGGCGAGCTCCTCGGGCGTGAAGAGGCGGAGCGGGGATCAAGTGTGAGCCCCGGGGTATGGCCGCATCTCCGGTCGTCGTGCACGCCTCGGCTGAGTCACGGTGGGCTCGCTATCCTCTCCAAAGTCCATAGGTATGGAGGGGGAAGATCCCTCGGAGGGTGCCTGGGTTGCCGAATCCTCAGAAGGATCCGTCTCCGAAAAGGACGACGGGCAACGGGGCACATACTGGGGGTAGTCTCGAGCGGCGGACGTGGATGATGGGGTACGGCGAAGCCTCTCCTCTAGGGGACGTGCGCGCTCGAACACCAGGTCATCGCCAAAAGGTGAGACGGGGGAGAAACGATGGGAATGTACAGGAGGAGTGAAGGGTCGACCCATAAACATGAATACTCTAACCGTGCATCGACCCACAAAATGGAATGACCCGTGGTCCGGGTCATGGTGCACCTCCCATGTCGGCGTGTCCACGAACACCACGAACGTCGCCATCTGAAGACGTGACGGAAAGAAAGAGGTAGAGGGAGTGAGAATCTTGCTAAAGAATCTCAGTAGGGCCTCCTACTACCTAGGTGTCATCATCTACGTCCTCAGGAACCTTGGGTTTATTTATACAAAACGACTGAGCATGTATTAAGTTCATTTTAACTTAAAAATATATTTTAGCCAAGGTCCATTCATTTTAGGATGATCTTAATGTCATGAATGCAACATAATAGAAAATGTATGCATGGCACTATCTAATGCACATACATAAAACATAACATCAAGCATCATCATTCTTGGTGGCATAAAGTGGCAATAGTAACATTCATATGGAACAAAACTTAGTGACATAATCATGATCATGAAACTTCTCTTCCTCATGGGCCACCCTAAAAGACAATCGAACTGGGGGTGCTCGGCCGAACCGATGTCACCCAGAACGTGTCATACATCTAGGTTATGAGCTCATACCTTAACTAGTCGTCACTAGTTCTTACTTACCACTTAACGATAAGCGTATCATAAATCATAAATCCCGACTATCTGAGTACGGGTTAGGGGGCAAAACTCTTAGGGGTGCTCGGCCGAACCGGTGTCACCTATGAGTATAAAATGGTACCGATGTCACATGAGTTCTATGGAGGTGCTCGGCCGAACCGGTGTCATCCTAGAACCCATCTTAGTACCTTAATTTTCAAAATCTCTTTAAGTCCCCAAATTTGTTGGAAATTCGGCGGCACAACGGTCATTACACCGAATTTCCACCCAAATTTGCTTTTTGCCACATTAACGTATAATCTCATAAATTCCTCATATGAATAACATCATCATCATTAGCATACTTCATGCATCATCATAAAACATCCAAACGCTTACCCTTACGGTAGCTTATGCTTTGCCCCTTACGGGTCTTAATCTTGAGATATAGTTCTCTAACATCCGTCGTTCATATTTTAAGCACCTAAGGCTCATAATTAAACATCATTCATAATCCTCTCATCTTACTTTTAAATCTGAATAGCATAGGGTGGAAGTCCTAACATGTGAATATGGGGTTCTAGAACTTACGTTTTAGACCCTTTCTTGGTTCCGTTTTCGCCGAAGGTGCTATATGTTAAATCTAAATCAATTATGAGGCGTTCCTATGCTTAAGGACTAATTATTAATCATGTTTACCATGTTGTAAGGGTGCTGGACCGAATCCAGAAAATTAAATGTTCTAAGAGTTCTACATTTGCATTTTTACGGTTTTCTAGTTACTAGTTTCCCCATAGGTGCTAGAATTCAATTCTAACTCAAATGATACCAAGTTTTTCGTGTCTAAACAATCTAAGTCTGATTATGTCCCCATTAAAACAGTTTGGAAAAGTTCCATAAACAAATGGGTCAAAACTATGTTAAATTCTAGCTTTACGGTATTTCTAGTTAGCTAGTTTCTTACCTATCATGCATAGGATCGCTTCTACATCATCATATGATATTTTCACACATTCCAACACATCAAAACATCATCACACAGCATCACACTCATCACATCAGAACCGAAAACATATAACTTAAATGAGGGAGTTAAATTGACATTTCTAGGTACATAACCTTATAAAGATTTGTAAAGCTTTAAGGAAAACTTAAAACATAGACTATTGGTCCTAGTAGCTAGATGAAAACTCATTGCAAGTCCATCATCACTACTTGGCCGAAATTATTCATTCAAGCAATACATTCACATATAACTTTAACTTGGAATGAAATGGGCAAGTCTTTGAGCTCTAGGTTCTTAAGTTATGACATAAACTAAACGTGCTCATGCTTTTTGTTTTTAATCTTGCTTACAAGGTAAAGTGATGACTTAAAATTAAATATGCAAGGCATAACTTAAACGTGCAAGCTTGAAAGTAAATATGCGAGGCATAAACTTAAACGTGCAAGCTTGAAGGTAAATATGCATGGTTCAATTCTTTATTTTAGTGCTCTTGGCCCAACAACAATCGACTTTAACGCCGAAATAGATAGGCATTCGAGAAATTAATTAGGTGATAATGCAAGTTCATTTCTTTATTTTAGTGCTCTAGGCCCAACAACAATCGACTTTAAGGCCGAAATAGAAAGGCTTCGAGAATTAAATTAAGTGATGATACAAGTTCCATTTTAATCTTTATGTTCTTAAGTGATAGCTAGAAAGCAAAGATGCATAGCAAGAATGTAAATATGGATGTAAGCATAAAATAAATTATGCAAGTTCATTTTATCCTTTCTAGAGCTCTTGACAAGACTTTAAAGGAATTTAAACCATAACCCAAACTCATCCAAACAAGGTAAAGTCAAGCTTAGAGTTCTTAAAACTCTACATAATATTTTTAGGAAATCAAACATTTTGCATGTAAGAGGAAAGGTAATGGCCGAAACTTCAAGGAAAGAAAAGAAATATTTGAAACTCTAGAATCCATGATCTTGGTGATATATTAACACCAACATCATGAGACCTCATCATTGAGTTCATAGAGTCATTTTAAAACATTATCAAAGTTAAAGTTCTCAAGAGTTCAAGAAAGGAAAAACTAGAAACATTTTTGCTCAAGAACAAAGATCAAGCTCTAGAGTTTGTTTCAAGTGATGAACATCATCATGAAACTCTCATCATCAAGCTCTCATTCCTTTGTTCTCCAAGGCCTATGGCCGAAAAAGAAAAGGAAAAAGGAGTGGAAATGAAGTTCTAAAGAGAAACAAGAGAAACTATGAACATCAAGCTTGAAACAAGAACTTTAAAGAAAAGAATACATGAAAGAAAATCCCTACTTGGTGTGATGAACTTGAAGATGGAAGAAGAAGATGAAGAACTTGAAGAACTCCAAGAACTTGAAGAACACAAAAACTTTGAGAGAAAAAGAAAAGCTTTGAGTGTTTCCTAAACTTAGCAAATGATCTAAAAGTGGTGCAAGCTCCTCAAGGCATTCTATTTATAGAGAAATGAAACAAATGGAGGGTGTGAATGGGCTGATGTATTTTCGGCCAAGAGGTGCAGAATTGGAGGGTTCCATGTGTTCCATGAGGTGAGATAATGTGTTCTTGAGGTATGGTGAGGTATGGCTTAAGGTATGGTGAGGTATGGTTCAAGGTATGGCTTCAAGCATGGTTCTTTGAGTGAGAAAATAATTGAACATGTGGTCAATGGGCAGTGGGCTGTTCGGCCATGTTGCAAATGCAAGGGGAGGATTAGTTTGCATTTTAATGGTGGTTTAGAGTTGTGTTTAGGTGTATCTTTGATTATGCTTAAGATTAGGAATTTGTAAGAAAGTGTTTAGGTAAGGTAAATGGGTAATTAAGGTGGTCTAGACATAATTAAGGAGTGGTCTTGCACCATTAGTGAGTTAAATCCTCAATTTAGAGTTTAAACAACTCTAGACACAATTCCTTGATTTAAGGAATTGGAAAGAGAAAACACTATTCAAGATTCCAAGACTAGGAGTCTTGAGTTCTAAAAGGGATTTAAGTTTAATCTAAGCAATTTTAGGTTCTAATTAACTTCAATAAATTATTTTGGCTCTAGATTAATTAGGGAAATAAATTAATCTTTGTTTAGAGCCTAATATTGCTTAGGTTTGCTTAATTACGTCATTAAGCTCAAAAACACTATTCTAGGGGCAAAATCGTAATTTTGCACTAAAACTGCCCGGGGCCACCGGGACTTGAACAGAGACCTCTAGACACATGAAAACATGTTTTTAAACCTCTGGGGAAAGTTTCGGGCTCAAACGGCACCTTTACCCGCGTAAAAACACTATAGGGGTATTTTGGTCATTTTGACTAAATCATGGAAAACGAAATTTTCGCTTCCGAAAGCATTCAAGGGCCATTTAATCCCCTTCAAACATTGAGTTGACCCTTCGAGGATGACCGAGTTGGTTACCCTCGAGTTCGGGTCAGGAAATGACCTCAGGGGCATTTTGGTCATTTCCCTCGGACAGAGAAATCGGGGTGTTACAAAATCAGCAAGAATAGAAATCACAAGAACAAGTCACAAAAACCCTACTTGTGAAGCTTTAATGCTTCTAATTCCAAAGGATCTTTCAGAAATAATTTTTCCTCACTACAAGTCTTCCAAACAGCACCTAACCCTTCCTTAAACAGCAAAGAATGATAGCTCAGGGTTCAGCTTGGAGATTATTTAAGATTCTAATCGGTTGGTTTGGTAGATATCGTAGTGTAGAACAAATTTAGTAAAGGAACTTTGAAGTTTCAATAACTCTAGGCTAGTGTTTATAGGCTTTGAAAGCTTGAGCTCTTTGAAAATGGAAGATGGAGCTACTGTAAGGATATGGCCGAAGGTGTGGCTTCTTTCCGAAGCTTGGAGTTGTGTTGATCTTGTAATAAATATGTATATATTATATATTATAAGCAGATAATCATTAATCTAAGGAAGAAAAATGGATGGCTAGGATTTAATCATTGTAAAGCAAGATTAGATCTTAGCCATTTACTAAGTCGAAATAGATATACATTACCTTTTGTAGAGACTAAACTATCTTTCGGTGTTAAAAATCGCATACCAAAATCTTACCGAACGGGTAAAACAGTGTACCCGGGTAATCAAACATTGCTCGAAAAATAATTTCAGGTATAAAATCTTTATTTCTGCTAATTTCTAACCATAATCTTATAATTTCTAAATTTCGGACATCTCCAAGGCCCAATTCTAGGGTTTCGGCTGTCCTTATGGACTGGTGGGGCCGTAGGTTACTATTCATGTTTTTTTTTTACAAATTTGCTAGACCATCCTCATCATTGTTCAAACTATCAAATTTTTGAAATTATGATTAATAAAGCTCAAATTAATTTTTAAATAATTTTTAAAGTGTTACATTACCACCCACCTTAAAAAGAATTTTGCCCTCAAAATTCATTTGAAAATAGTTTCAAAAGACAATTTCATAAGTCAAAAAAGGAATTAATACACAGGTAAACAAAACATAACGATTGAATCCTAAAACGTCCCTACCTTAGGTCGGATTCTTGGGTCGTAATGTCCCCTTAGCACTTATGGTGAAGACCCTACTCTGGTGTTGTGGCTTTATAGCTTGTTTTGAATACCTATTTGGGCACTCCCAAATCTTATGTTCTGGTTTTTCACAGCCATAGCACACATTTTGTCCAGCCAAGCAAGCCCTATTCCCATGATCTCTTCCATATTTTGGGCATGAACTTAATTGTCGTTGCCGTTTATCCTTATATGGACTTGGTTGAAACCGCTTCTTCAAGGGCGGGTCATCCTCATAGTCTTGGTTTTTGAGTGGCAATCTTTTATTCGAAGTGTTCTTAGCAGATTGAACAATTGCTAACTTCTTGTTGGAGTCTTCAGCACGGCGGCACTTGTTTACCAAGGTTGCATAATCCCGGACTTCTAAGAGACCCACAGCAGCATCGATGTCCTCACGTAACCCTCCTTCATACTTCATACACTTCCAAGCTTCATCTGGATTACGTTGATAAATAGTAGAAAACTTGCAAAGTTCTTCAAACTTGGCCATATATTCTGCTATACTCATGGACCCTTGCTTCAGCGCCATAAACTCCAGCTTTTTCGCATTTCTCACCGAAACAGGTAAATACTTGTGGTAGAAAGCTTCCTTGAAGACATCCCAGGTGACTTCAGTTTGAGAACTTTAGTTTCTAACTTGGATGAGGTTAGAAAGATCATTTTGTCAAAAGATGTTGAGTGATACTTGCTGGATTTTCGGTTTTCTTACAGGCAGTGTGTGATCATGAATTTTTTGGGCTTGTTGTGTGCAATTTCGTGATCTACAAAAAATATATGTTGGAGTTAACATTTTTAGCTAGTCCCACGAATTTTCTTGGGTTTTTATTTTGAGTCAAACTGCCTTAGAAAAATCAAGAACTGAAATTAAGCATATGCTGCCTGAAGTGTTGGAACAAAAGCTGTAAATTTTGCTAATTTTGTTACCATACCAAATGATGGAATTATCACTTGAAATTTTTACAGGGTATTAGAGACATATTGAGGTTTTACCGGGATTTTTATTTCGAATTTTCTGGGTTCAATTTCTAGGGTTAGAAATTATGAATTTTGGTTCTTGGGCTGAGGTTGAGTGGTTTCTAACCACCAAATTTGTCTAATTTTGTTAATATAGTTAGAGAACTCTAATTACCCTGAAATTTTTATAGGACATTGGTGACACATTTAAGTGTCTTTGATAATTTTTATAGCCTTTGAAATGATTGTTTTATGTGCAAATAAATTCGTGCCACAATAGTGTGAAATCTGCCATTGTGCTGAAAATAAATTGATACTTTAAATTGATGAAATAATGGCATTTTGTATGAGTATGACATGAGTACCTGAATATGAGTATAAATAATTGAGCATGTGAGCTTGTTGTTGAGGTTAGGTATACATAGATATGAATGCTCATTACAATTGCTCATATGCGAAAGAAAAGCATAAGATTTTGTTTCTTAGGCTGGAGAAAGTGTAACATCCTAATTTTTAACCCAATACTCTAGAACATATTTAGGTTAATCATTAGTCTGTTACTTCATAGTTCTCATTTCTACTTTGAAATACTTAGTGGAAAATAAGGGTAATTTTTTTTGAAATAAAAAGTGAGAGCCGCGTGATGCGATAAGCGGTAAACCATGTATAGTAAAACAAATGTCTCATAACATCATAACATAAGGCACACCATGAATAACACTGAATATCATCTCATATATATATAACTTGCCCACTTATAAGTGTGGGACTTACTTTAGTACAAGGAAAATACAGGAAAGGAAATACAACATAAACATAAACATGATCTACTCCCCTACCCGTGTGCATCTAATGGGATAATCTCTAAACAAAAGAAGGTTTATCCCCATCCAAGTGGTGTGTGCTCTAACCCGGGCCATCCACAGCCTCCTACTGCGACTATCCCTCGAGCGTGGTACGTAACCGGGGAACTGAGCAAGTTCCTCCGGCGTGAATAGATGGGACTGGGCTCGGAAGTGACCTCCACGGCATGGCCTCATCTCCGGTCGTCGTGCAAGCCTCGGCTGAGTCACGGAAGGCTCACTACCCTCCCCAAGGTCCATGGGTATGGTGGGGGAAGATCCCTCGGAGGGTGTCTGGGTTGCCGAATCCTTGGAAGGATCCGTCTCCGAAAAAGACGACGGGCAACGGGGTACATACTGGGGGTAGTCTCGAGCGGCGGACGTGGATGATGGGGTACGGCGAAGCCTCTCCTCTAGGGGGGCGTCTTGGCGCTCGAACACCAGGTCATCGCCAAAAGGTGAGACGGGGGAGAAATGATGGGAATGTACAGGGGGAGTGAAGGGTCGACCCATAAACATGAATACTCTAACCGTGCATCGACCCACAAAATGGAATGACCCGTGGTCCGGGTCAATGTGCACCTCCCATGTCGGCGTGTCCACGAACACCACGAACGTCGCCATCTGAAGACGTGACGGAAAGAAAGAGGTAAAGGGAGTGAGAATCTTGCTAAAGAATCTCAGTAGGGCCTCCTACTACCTAGGTGTCATCATCTACGTCCTCAGGAACCTTGGGTTTATTTATACAAAACGATCGAGCATGTATTAAGTTCATTTTAAACTTAAAAATATATTTTAGCCAAGGTCCATTCATTTTAGGATGATCTTAATGTCATGAATGCAACATAATAGAAAATGTATGCATGGCACTATCTAATGCACATACATAAAACATAACATCAAGCATCATCATTCTTGGTGGCATAAAGTGGCAATAGTAACATTCATATGGGACAAAACTTAGTGACATAATCATAATCATGAAACTTCTCTTCCTCATGGGCCACCCTAAAAGACAATCGAACTGGGGGTGCTCGGCCGAACCAGTGTCACCAAGAACGTGTCATACATCTAGGTTATGAGCTCATACCTTAACTAGTCGTCACTAGTTCTTACTTACCACTTAACGATAAGCGTATCATAAATCATAAATCCCGACTATCCGAGTGCACGGTTAGGGGGCAAAACTCTTAGGGGTGCTCGGCCGAACCGGTGTCACCTAAGAGTATAAATTGGTACCGATGTCACATGAGTTCTATGGAGGTGCTCGGCCGAACCGGTGTCATCCTAGAACCCATCTTAGTACCTTAATTTTTAAAATCTCTTTAAGTCCCCAAATTTGTCAGAAATTAAGACAACTGTCATTACACCGAATTTCCTTCCAAATTTGCTTTATGCCACATAAACATATAACCTCATGAATTCCTCATATAAATAACATCTTCATCATTTGCATACTACATGCATCATCATAAAACATCCAAACGCTTACCCTTACGGTAGCTTATGCTTTGACCCTTACGGGTCTTAATCTTGAGATATAGTTCTCTACATCCGTCGCTCATATCTTTATGCACCTAAGGGCTCATAATTAATCATCATTCCTAATCCTCATGTTCATACTTAAATCTGAAAAGCATAGGGCAGAATCTCTAACTTGTATTTACGGGGTTCTAGAACTTACGTTTTAGACCCTTTCTTGGTTCCGCTACTTGAAGGCGCTATATATTAAATCTAAATCAATTATGAGGCATTCCTATGCTTAAGGACTAATTATTAATCATGTTTATCATGTTGTAAGGGTGCTGGCCAGAATCCAGAAAATTAAATGTTCTAAAAGTTCTAAACTTGCACTTTTACAATTTTCTAGTTACTAGTTTCCCCATAGGTGCTAGAATTCAATTCTAATCCAAATGTTACCAAATTTTTCATGTCTAAACAATCTAAATCTGATTATGTTCCCATTAAAACAGTTTGGAAAAGTTCCAAAAGCAAATGGGTTAAAACTATGTCAAATTCCAACTTTACGGTATTTCTAGTTAGCTAGTTTCTTACCTATCATGCATAGGATCACTTCTACATCATCATATGATATTTTCACACATTCCAACACCTCAAATCATCATCATACAGCATCACACTCATCATATTAGAACCGAAAACATTTAACTTTAATAAGAGAGTTAAATTGACGTTTCTAGGTACATAAGTTAACTAGTTTCTCTTGGAATCAATCTAGAACTTCTAAAACTCTTTTCAAAACATTTTGATTCATCAAGAGGCTAAGAGAAGCCTTAGGTCACTGACCAAAACATATTCCATCCCCTAAAAGAGAATAAAATCACAACTTGTGATGACATAACCTTATAAAGTTTTGTAAAGCTTTAAGGAAAACTTAAAACATAGACTATTGGTCCTAGTAGCTAGATGAAAACTCATTGCAAGTCCATCATCACTACTTGGCCGAAAATATGCATTCAAAGAATGGTTTCACATTAAACTTTAACTTTGGAATGAAATGGGCAAGTCTTTGAGCTCTAGGTTCTTAAGTTACGACATAACATAAACGTGCTCATGCTTTTCATTTTTAATCTTGCTTACAAAATAAAGTGATGACATAAATTAAATATGCAAGGCATAAACTTAAACGTGCAAGCTTGAAAGTAAATGTACAAGATTCAATTCTTTATTTTAGTGCTCTTGGCCCAACAACAATCGACTTTAAGGCCGAAATAGAGAGGCATTCGAGAAATTAATTAGGTGATGATGCAAGTTCAATTCTTTATTTTAGTGCTCTAGGCCCAACAACAATCAACTTTAAGGCCGAAATAGAAAGGCTTTGAGAATTAAATTAAGTGAAGATGCAAGTTCCATGTTAATCTTTATGTTCTTAGGTGATAGCTTGGAAGTAAAGGTGCATAACAAGAATATAAATAGCATAAAATAAATTATGCAAGTTCATTTTATCTTTCTAGAGCTCTTAACAAGACTTTAAAGGAACTCAACCTTAACCCAAACTCATTCAAACAAGGTAAAGTCAAGCTTAGAGTTCTTAGAACTCAACATAATATTTTTAGGAAATCAAACCATGAAGCTTAGAAAAATTAAGGAAATGGCCGAAATCTTCAAGAAGAAAAAGGAACATTTTAAAACTCTAGAGTTCATGATCTTGATAATATATTAACACCAACATCATGAGTCCTCATCATTGAGTTCATAGAGCCATTTTAAAACATCATCAAAGCTATTGTTCTCAAGAGTTCAAGAAAGGAAGAACTAGAAACATTTTTGTTCAAGAACAAAGATCAAGCTCTAGAGTTTGTTTCAAGTGATGAACATCATCATGAAACTCTCATCATCAAGCTCTCACTTCTTCATTCCCAAAGGCCCATGGCCGAAACATAAAGAGGAAGGAGGAGAAGAAAAGAAGTTCTAAAAGGAATCAAGAGAAACTATGAACATAAAGCTTAGAACAAGAACTTTAAAGAAAGGAATACTTGAAAGAAAATCCCTACTTGATGTGATGAACTTGAAGATGGAAGAAGAAGATGAAGAAGATGAAGAACTTGAAGAACTCCAAGAACTTGAAGAACACTAGAACTTTGAGAGAAAAAGGAAAAGCTTTGAGTGCTCCTAAACTTAGCAAATGATCTAAAAGTGGTGCAAGCTTCCCAAGGCCATCTATTTATAGAGAAATGAAGCAAATGGAGGGTGTGAAGGCTGATGAAGGCTTCGGCCATATGAGGTGCAGAATGGGAGAGAAAAATATCTCTTACAAGGCATGGTTCAAAGCATGGTGGAAGCATGGGCAAGCATGGGCTCAAGTATGGTGCAAGCATGGGCTAAGCATGGTTCTTTGAGTGAGAAAATAATTCAACATGTGGTGAATGGGGGGAGGGGAGAGCTTCGGCCATGTGCATCAGATTGGGGAAGGATTGGTTTGCATTTTAATTGTGGTTTAGAGTTGTGTTTAGGTGTATCTTTGATTATGCTTAAGATTAGGAATTTGTAAGAAAGTGTTTAGGTAAGGAAAATGGATAATTAGGGTGGTCTAGAAATAATTAAGGAGTGGTCTTGCACCATTAGTGAGTTAGATCCTCAATTTAGAGTCTAAACAACTCTAGACACAATTCCTTGATTTAGGGAATTGGAGAGAGAAAACACTATTCAAGATTCCAAGACTAGGAATCTTGAGTTCTAAAAAGGGATTTAAGTTTAATCTAAGCAATTTTAGGTTCTAATTAACTTTAATAAATTATTTTGACTCTAGATTAATTAGGGAAATTAATTAATCTTCGTTTAGAGCCTAATATTGCTTAGGTTTGCTTAATTACGTCATTAAGCTCAAAAACACTATTCTAGGGGTAGAATCGTAATTTTGCACTAAAACTGCCCGGGACCACCGGGACTTGAACAGAGACCTCTAGACACATGAAAACATGTTTTTAAACCTTGGGGGAAAGTTTCGGGCTCAAACGGCACCTTTACCCGCGTAAAATGCTATAAGGGCATTTTGGTCATTTTGACAAATCATGGAAAACGAAATTTTCGCTTCCGAAAGAATTCTAAGGCCATTCAATCCCCTTCAAACATTGAGTTGACCCTTCAAGGATGACCGAGTTGGTTACCCTCGAATTCGGGTCAAGAAATGACCTTAGGGGCATTTTGGTCATTTCCCTCGGACAGAAAGAATCGGGGTGTTACAGAAAGTAAATCCAGTTTATTAGGGAAAGTAAACCTAACTATCAAGAAGTAAGATTTATAGTCCTTGGGCTGGAGAAAGTAAATCCGGTCTGTCAGAGAAAGTAAACCTGACTACCCTTGAATTGAGTCGGGGAAAGTAAACCTGGCTAGGGATAGGCCTGTGTAAGAATTGGAGAAAGTAAATCCAATGATCATGTATAGGAATAAGCTCAATCCTGAAAAGCAGTCTATTACCCATTATTGTCACACTGGGGATGGTGGTACGTAACGCCCAGACGTGACAAGATTAGTTAAGGGCCAAGGCAAGTTTAAAAAGTAAATTTTCTAAGAAATTATTTGTCTTATATGCCGAGTGAAGAAGTTTAGTATTGATATTGAGACCAATATATTTAAGTGGAAAGTTAGTAGTATATGATGTAGAGTAGTATGGTATATGTGAATATTAAGTGATTGAACGTTAAAAGTAACCCACTTCGGAAGTATGATTTGGAACTTTAAAAATAAACCGTTATTAGATAATGCATGACCACTTTTTCTTAACAAACCGTAGTGGCTAGGGCGATGACGATGACATTATAATTGTGTAACTGGGGAGTTACCCTACTGAGAATTTTAAAATTCTCACCCCTATGTGTTTGTATTCCCGTGTCGTCTCCAGGTTGATCCAGAGAATGATGCGACTGCTGCGTGAAAGAAATTTAGGATTGCAGTAGTTTAGGAGTTGATGTTTTTCTTACATGGTATATAGCTGCAAGTACTCATGTAAATGAATGTAATAGAGATTGTATGTGTTAAAGCTCATAGTAGAGCTTCCTTATGTAATTGACTTTATAGTAAATAAATGTTTTGTATCTTTATTATATATTTTAATCGAATTACGCTAGTTATTACATGAAATCATCGAATTTGCTATAGTTATTTAAGAAAGGTTCAGTAATTTATAAGTAACAACTCTTAAGTCTGATGTCATGACTTAAGGATGATGTTGTACTTGGGCGGATGTTACAGTTTGAGCTTAGTTGTATGTGTCTAGATGAAAGCAAGATGAAGAATGAAGGAGGAGGAGGTGGCGGTTTCTTCTTGGAGCAAGGAGAGGAAAAAGGAAAACTTGGAGAAAACTTTAGAGATAACTAACACCACTCTTGACTCAAACTTTGCAAATGATTGAAAATGAGACAAGGTTCACCAAAGTAATATATTTATAAGCAAATAAATCATGAAGGAGTGAAGGGGGGAGTCATGGCCGAAACATCTTGGGCAAGGAGGAGAAAAATCTTCTTGAGTTGTTGTTATTCATGGTGTGATTGAAAGCATAGTAGGCATGGTTCATAGGGTGGCTTTGAAAGAAAGCTTGATTGACTACATAAAATATAATTGAATTTTTGGGAGGAAAGGTGGCAGTTTTGATGTAGCCATGGGGAGGGGGGTTTGTTTGATTTATCATGTATTAGAGACACATCTAGAAGTAAGCAAGGTTATGCCACTAATTAAGGTTGTGTAATCAAGTGTTTAGGTGAACTAATTTGGTAATTAGGGCCATGAATACCTTGGATTAAGAGTGATCTTGTAGGATTAATGGAGTCAAAACTCCGATGACTAGTGATGAGAGTGTGACAACTTTTCCTTGGGAATAGGAGTGTGAATAGTGAAAACACTATTCATAGATGCTTTTCTATAAAGAAAAAGACTAGAAATGAGTTTTGAGTTTCCTTAAGCAATTTTAGGTTCTTATTAACCTCAAATAATTATTTTAGCTCTAGATTAATTAGGGAATTCAATTAACCTTTCATTAGAGCCTAATATTACTTAGGTTTCGAGTTAAATAATTCGTTAAGCTTGAAATGCACTTAGTAGGGGTAAAATCGTAATTTTTATCAAAAGTTACCTGGGACCTCCGAGACTTAAACAAACATAGTTTGTGCCTTAAAATAATCATTTTTGATTTCTGGGATAAGGCCGGGTCAACCAAAACTCAAAACTGCCTTAAAGCTGTGCAAGAGTATTTTGGTCATTTAAAAGTTTAGTGGAAAAAAAAATGGGGTGTTACAGTCATCGTTGCCGTAGGGTGATGTCGGGGAGAAATGGTGGGTATGTGCAGGATGAGCGAAGGGTTGTACAACAAACATGAAGACGCAAACAACACATCGACCCTCAAAATGGTATGATCCATGCTCTGGATCATAATGCACCTCCCACGTCGGGGTATCCACGAAGACCATGAATGTCGCCATCTGAAGACGTGATGGAAAGAAGAGATAGAGGGAGTGAGAATCTTACTAAAGAATCTCAGTAAGGCAACCTCCTATCCAAGTGTTATCATCTATGTCCTCAGGAACCTTGGGTTTCTTTGAAAAAGGTTAGCATGCATATACTTCATTTATTAGGTTTTAAACTTAATTATCCAAGGTTCGTTCCTTTTAGGATGAATCTTAATGTTATAGATGCAGCATAATAAAACATGAATGCATGAAGATGCAATAGGTAGAAATCAAATAAACATTCATAGAGATATCAACATCATACAAGTGGGATAAAGTAGCATACTCTTCTCATGTAAAAACATTTCTCTTTCTATAACTGTGTGACATTCAAAGCATCGTACTGCAACATTGGGATCAACCTAAAATCTTCTCTAGGTTATGAGCTCATACCTTAACTAGTCGTCACTAGTTCTTACTTATCCTCTGATAAGCGTAATCGCAATAATAATAATCATAATAGAATGCGTCGCACTAGCACCAAGTACACAGCGAATATTGTCCTCTTTGGGGTGTTACGTATTGCCATCCACCTCAAGGATTTGTTTCTGGGGTGTTATGTATCGCCGTCCCCCAGAACGTGTTCTTACAGTACTATGTCACATTCAAAAACTCATATTTTTGAAAACTTTTTAAGTTCCTCAATTTTGTCAGAAATTCGGCAGCATAAAGACAGCGCACTGAATTTCTTCCAAATTTGCTTTATGCCACATTCATATATATACATAGTCATGAGCATCACAAGCATCATAAACATAATACGCATCATAACATCGAAATTCTTTCATAAGGTATCATAGCATGAGTGTTAACATAGCAACATTATTTACTCTAATAGAAGGTCACATGCTCAAGTTATTCTCATAATGAAACACTAAAGCTCATTATGCTCTTAAACCTATGGTGACTTATGCCTTGACCCTTACAAAGCTTAAACTCGAGATATACTTCTTCTAACATTCGCTATTAACCTTTTATACACCTATGGGTTCGCAATTAATTATCCTCATTAATTTTTATGCTTAGGAGTAAAACCCAACAACTCCATACAGATTGTCAAGTTCTAAATCTTGCAATTACGGGGTTCTAGAAACTACGTTTTAGACCCTTTCTACGTTCCGTCTTCGCCTAAGGGGCTATAAATAAAATCAAAACTAATTATGGGGCATTCTTATGCCTATGAACTAATTATAAACCATGTTTACTGTATTACAAGGTTGTTGAACAAAAACAGAAAATTAATTAATCTAAGTGTTCTAGAATTACACTTTTATGGTTTTCTCGTTACTAGTTTCTCTATAGGTGCTAAAAATCAATCTTACATCAAATGTTACCAATTTTTTCATGATTAAACAATCCTACACTGAATGTTATCCCATTAAAATAGTTTTGGCAATGGCTAAAAACAAATGGGTCAAAATTACGCTAAAACTCAACTTTACGGTTTTTCTGTAACACAAGTTTCTTTCCTAACATGCATAGAAAGACACCTACCTCAACACATATAATTTTTACACATTACAACATACCAAAACAACATCATACAGCAGCAAGCATACCAAGGCAGAACCGAAACATTAAAGCTCAAGTATCATTCAAAAATCATGTCCTTAATACATACAAGTTACTAGTTTCTCTTGAAATCATCTTAGGACTTCTAAAACTCATTGAAACCCATTTTATTATCTAAAAGGAGACTAAAAATAACCATAGGGCAGTAGCTAATTCAAGGCATGTTTAGAAGAGGTTTAACTCATAAATCTTGTTGGTAATGATCTTATAAAACTCTTAAGGCCTAAAGAAAATCTTAGAACATAGATTGTCGGCTCTTGTGACTAGATGAAACTCACATCAAGTTCCTCATCATCACATGACCGAAATATACATCCATGGGGATGTTTCCATAACCAAACTTTAACTTGAGATAAAAAGGACAAGTCTTTGAGCTTCTAGAGTCTAAGTGATGGCAAAATGTAAACATGCTATGCATCTCATTTTATTCTTCATTATAAAGTAAGGTGAGAACTTCAAAGTAAATATGAGATGCACGAACTTGAAATATAAATATGAGGTGCTAGAAATATAAATATGCAAGACTTGGAAATAAATATGCAAGACTTGAAAGTAAATATGCAAAGCTTGAAAGTAAATATGCAAGTTCATTTTATCATTTAGAATTTAAGTGATGACTTGAAATATAAATATGCTAGACAAGGAAACGTAAACATGAATACAAGTCCAATATTTTATTTTAGTGCTCTAGGCTCCACAACAATCGACTTTAAGGCCAAAATAGGCGAGCTTCGAGATTAATTACTAGGTGATATGAAAATGCAACTCTTGTTTTAATCTTTACGTTTTAGGTGATGGCCGAAATAATAAATGTGCTAGGAAAGGAAAGTAAATATGAATGCAAGTTCATTTTATATTCTTCACTAGAGCTTTTGCAAGACTTTAAAGGAACTTGAATCTCAACCTAAACTTATCATCGCAAAATAAAGCAAGCTTTAGAGTTATTGTACCTAGGTTTTCAAAGAAACCATATGGTGTGAACTTCATCATCAAGCTCTAAGGAAATAGATTAAAAGAACAAATGATCTTAGAGAAAAGGAAAAGTGGCCGAAACCATGGGAAGAAAAGAATGAGACTTTAAAACTCTAGAGGCTATGATCTTGATGATGTATTAACACCAACATCATGTGTCCTTATCATTGAGTTCATATATTCATTTTAAGACATCATCAAAGTTAAGTTTCTCAAGAATAAGAAAGGAAGAAACCAAAAACATGTTTTACTCAAGAACCAAGATCAAGCTTTAGAGGTTACACAAGTGATGAATATCATCATGGATTCCTCATCATCAAGCTCTCACTTACAAGTTCCCAAAGGCTTTTGGCTAAAAAATCAAAGAGGAAGAAAAGAATGTCTAAAAAGTTTCAAGAGAAATCATAAAGCACGATACTAAATAAGAACTTTAATGAATGAAACACTTAGAACAAAATCCCTACCAAGTGACTTGAGGTTGAGATGAGTGAAGAAGATGAAGAAGTTGAAGAAGATGAACTCTTAAACTTAAGAGAAAAAGAAAAGCTAAAAGTGTTCTTTGAAAACTTAAACTTGGCAAATGAACTAAAAGTGATTCAAGTTCATCCAAGAATGCTATTTATAGGAAATGAAACAAATGAGAGGTGAAAATGAAGGGAGGAGTTTCGGCCAGCCCATGTGTTCCATGAGGTGAAATGTAACGCCCCAATTTTTACTGTAATTTTTACTGTCATTAGAAATTACTCAATTACTGAATTACCGTAGGTAATTATTACATAAGATTTGAGGCCGAACAATCCTCAATAAAGGAATATAACATTAGAAGAGAGGTTAGGAACGATTCATGCGAGAGTCGCAAATCCCGACTTCAGACGTATAAAATGACCAAAATGTCCCCGGGTTATTTTACTCAGAAAATGAGGATTGTGGGCCCCACATATTCTCAAGGGGATGTTTTGAGAATAATAAGGGATTGTTTGTGTTATGTGTGTTAATAGAGCAGAAGAATCTCAATTTTGAGTTCCGACGCACGAAAAGACCAAAACGCCTCAAGGGTCGCTTTAACTCCGATGTGCGCCGACTGAGCCCGAACCTCACTAAAATGTTTTAAAATGTGTTTTTAAGCCATGATTAACCATTGGTTAAGCGCGGGTGGCCTTGGGCAGTTTTTAAGTGAAAGTACGATTTTGCCCGCGTTTTTGGGCAGCTTTGCGACTTCGGGATTTTCGATTCATATACCGAAACCTAAGCAATATTATGCTCAAATTAAAGCTTATTAAATTCTAAATATTAATCTAGATTCAAAATTATGTATTTAGATTGATTAGAACCCAAAATTGCTCAAAAACACCCAAATTGCTTACTAATTCACTTAAGCCCTTAACCGTAAATTCTCTAAATTACATGAATACCTTGCCTACACCTAAATAATGCATGGAACACACAAATTTCACTTCTTTGGGCTGTAATGCACGAAATTATTGATGCCATTATGCAGCTGAATTATTTCCAAAAGTTGCACTAAAACAAAATGCCAAAATGTCACCATAAGAGACATAATTCCTTAATTTCATACAACTTTGTCTAAAATGATTTTTCCTCCATTATTACTCCTGAAAAATTCTGACAACTACCTCCTCATTTTGGCCAATTAGAAGCCTCAAAATCTTCTATAAATAGGCTTGCTTGAGTGGTCTTGGAATGCTTGGTTCATAACTAGTTTTTAGGAGCACCAAAAACTTTCTTTCTTCCTCCTCTTTGGCTGAATTCTTTCTTCAATTTTTCAAAGAGATTTTGTGTCATTTCACTTCAAGAAATCAAGTTCTCTTCCTCTTCTTCAACTCAGATTAGGTAGGGAGTAGTTTCTAAATTTATTTCTATGCTTTGAGGAGTTGTGTTTTTAGCTCAAAATGATGAAATTATGAACTTGCCTTAGCTTTTCATTTTGGTTTTCCTCTTCAATTTTTCTTTAACCAATTCAACCATATGGCCTAGGTGGAACTAAGATGATGGCTTGATGATGAGGACCTTGAGGGTGGGTTGTAAATCCATCACAAGTTAGGCCTCTAAAGCTTGAAAATTCCACTTGATGCAAAACCTTAAAGAATAATGCTTTATGATGCTAAAACAAAGATTTTTAGTTTAGAACTTGAAAGATGTATTTTTTTTTCCTTTTATGTTTTATTTCTTGTTAAGATATGTATTGGGTTGAATTTATAATTCTTTTTAAGTCTTGAAGGAGCTCTAGTAAAGAAACAAAATGAATTTGCATCCATGATTAAGTTTATGCTTTGCATAACCATGTTTACCTTCTATGTCATCACTAAATTTTCAAGAATGAATAAATGAACTTGCATTTCTCATGTTTAAATTCCAAGCTTGTATTTCATGTTTATGTTTCAAGTCATCACTTAATCTTTCAAGATAATTAAGAGGTTGCATCTCATATTTAATTTATGCTCTCACTATATTTTATAATGGCTAAAAGAATCAACGCATGACATGTTTATTTTATGCCATCACCTAAAGATCCTAGAGCTTAAAGACTTGCCCATGTATCACAAGCAAAGAAATATGATTATTGGAGTTAAAGAATTTATTCTTTAAAAAGTCTTGAGATTGGAGCTAAAAAGATGTAATAATAATTCTCTTCTCCCTCTATCGGGTCCTGTGCGGACTACCACCGCTCCGGTTTCTTAATATTCTCTTCTCCTCTATCGTCCTGTGCGGACTACATCGCTCCGGTTTCTTAATATTCTCTTCTCCCTCTCTGGTCCCTGTATGCGACTACCGCCTCCAGCTTTCTTGTATCATGTTTATATTTCAAGTTCTTGCATCATGTTTAATTTTCAAGTCATCACCTTAAATCTTAAAGATAAAGAAATGGAATTGCATATCATGTTTATAATTCCAAGCTATCACCTTATAAAGATAAGATTAAAATAAGGTTGCATAGCATGTTTATAATTCTAAGATGTCACCTAAATCTCTAAAGCTCAAGACTTACTCCTTTTATCTTAAGTGAGAATTTTAATTGTGAAGATCCTCCCAAATTTGACAAAAGAACTAGTTTCTAAATGAGTTTTAAGGCTTTGCAAGGATTTTACGGGAACTAGTATTTTATATGCACTTAAAATATGATTCTATGTAATTGCATGAGGTTCATGATTCGCCACTGATCTGAGTTTAGTATCAATGTGTGATAATGATTTGATATGATTGAAGTTGTGATAATTATGGTTTATTGTTAAGAGAATGATTCATAATTGGTTTAGTAACTAATTAGTTCTATAATTGATAATTCTATGTAAGGATTGGATGCTTATTAAGTACTTGATATCATTGAATGATTTCGACTTGCATGTTATAGTTCTTTGTTGCAAATAATAAGAATGCTTATACATGAAATGTTCTTATGTAAAATTCACCTTTGTTGCTATAAGAAAGTGTATCATTGTAAAAGTGTAATTTGGAAAGGTTCTGGCTAAGGAAAGACTTGGTATTTAAGCGTGTCCATTGTGACCCACCTCTCTTCCCCGGGAATCTCCCATATGCATGATTACAGCTTGATATATATTATTCTAGCTTAAGACTATAAATGAGAAAATGTTATGATGTTTATGAATTGTATTATGATATAACATGCAAAGATTTAATGGTGACTTAAACTTATAAGAAAATGATCCTTTGGAACCATCAGACTATAGGTGGTGAAAAGGTGATTTTAGCCCCCTAACCCGTTCTCTCAAAAGGGTAGAGTCGGGACTTTAGCTTATCAAAAGGGATAAGTATATGCTAGTGACGACTAGTAAAGTATGAGCTCATAACCTAAATTACTCCCAAAAGGGTGGAGTATAGGGTGGCCCAAGGAAAATAATGATGATGATAAGATTTTAAGTCACCTAAGGCACTAAAGAAATGAAATATGTGCACTGTGTCCATGTGTAGCTAATATTATATGACGTTCTTTTATGCATGTTATTTTGATAATGATGATGAGGAATATGATGTAATGATAAAGGAAAAGTTCATTGTAAATATGACATGTTAAGAATAAGATGCATTATAAGACGATGATTAAAAATTGACGAACCTCGGTTAAGTATTTGTCCAAACTTAAAATGAATCTTTGCATGCTCACTATTTTAGAATAATCCCGAGGTTCCTGGGGACTTTGATGATGACACTGTAGAAGGAGGTACCTTACTGAGAATTCTTTAGCAAGATTCTCACTCCCTTTTCTTTATTTCCGTCATTGTCTCCAGATTCAAATGGCGACATTCGCCCTGTTCGTTGATACCCCTACTTGGGAATTCCACTATGATCCGGTGCATCGCTCGTATCATTTTGAAGGGAGGTGCGCAGCTCGTGTTTTTATTTACATAGGTCGTCCATTTGCACATCCTGTCCCTAGTTATCGATTTTCTCCTACTTCTCCCTATGGCGATGAAATGGTTTTCGAACATGCACGCCCACTTGATGAAAGGATGTTACGTTCTTATCCCGCTTCATCTCGGTCCATGGATTTCAGAGTATGTTCCCGAGACGAGATATTCTCAAACCGATCCTTCAGAGGACACTCCTACTCATGTATATTCTCGAGAGCTCTGCTCCTACTCCCACACGCAAGAGAGGGTAGTGAGGAAACAGCTTGTTCACCGAGGTTAGCGAGAAGGCCGCCCATGCGACCCACTGGGTGCATCTCTCGTGTCCCTCCCGAGGGAGCTCATCAATGGATCGGATTTATTCCCCATTTTCAGGACAAGGGCCATAGAAGGTTCTTAGTAGACTTATGTGTGATCATGCACCCTAGTTTTAGGATAACCTTCCCGGCTTATGGAGTTATCTAGTTTAGAGGCATGAATTTCCTTAAGTATATTTTCTTTTATGGGTTTGCATAAGATAATGATGTATGAACATAACCCACCCTTTGAGTGAGGTTATTGTATGTAAATATATGCTATAATGTGCTTATGGATGTTATATGATGGAGCCTAAGTGATATGATGTGATATATTCTTAAACGTCTTATTATACTCCGCTTACTCGTTCACGTTGTACTCGGCTCACGTTTTCAATTATGTGTTTAAAAAAAAAAAGGCTCGTAATTTCACTAAGTATTTTCAAATTATGAAGAAAGAACCAAAGCAAGGAGTAAAGTCTAGTCATTAATCAGATTCAACCTAGGTGTATCTGGTTAATTACTAGGGTGTTACATGAAATGTTGTGTTCTTGAAGCATGGTGAGGTATGGTTCAAGGTATGGTGAGATATGGCTTAAAGCATGGCTCAAGGCATAGTTCTTTGAGTGTTTGAAATTTCAAACATGTGATGGAAATAAGGAAGAGGAGTGGCCGAATGCATCAGCCAAGGGAGGGAGGAAAATCTCTCTTTCTAATTGTGGTTTAGAGTTGTGTTTAGGTGTGTCTTTGATTAGGCTTAAGTTTAGGAATTTGTGAGAAAGTGTTTAGGTGACTAAGGATGTAATTAAGGATTTCAAGACAAGGTTAGGGAGTGCTCTTTCTTCATTAGTGAAATAAAAACTCATTTTAGGGTATAAACAATTCCAGACACAATTCCTTAATCTAAGGAATTGGAGAGAGAAAACACTATTTAAGATTCCAAGACTAGGAATCTTGAGTTTTAAAAAGAGATTTAGGTTTAATCTAAGGAATTTTAGGTTTTAATTAATTTTAATAACTTATTTAACTCTAGATTAATTATGGAAATTAATTAATCTTCGATTAGAACCTAATATTACTTAGGTTTGCTTAATTACATTATTAAGCTTAACGGCACTATTCTAGGGGCAAAATCATAATTTTACACAAAAACTGCTTGGGACCACCGAGGCTTAAACAGATACTTTTAAATACATGAAAACATCATTTTAAACCTTCGGGGAAAGTTTCAGGCTCCAACAGTGTAACACCCCGATTTTTCTGTCCGAGGGAAATGACCAAAATGCCCCTGAGGTCATTTCCTGACCCGAACTCGAGGGTAACCAACTCGATCATCCTCGAAGGGTCAACTCAATGTTTGAAGGGGATTGAATGGCCTTTGAATGCTTTCAGAAGTTTAAAATTTTCGCTCCTAGCTGGGTCAAAATGACCAAAATACCCCTATAGCGTTTTTACGCGGGTAATGGTGTCATTTGAGCCCGGAACTTTCCCCAGAGGTTTAAAAACATGTTTTCATGTGTCTAGAGGTCTCTGTTCAAGTCCCGGAGGTCCCGGGCAGTTTTAGTGCAAAATTACGATTTTGCCCCTAGAATAGTGTTTTTGAGCTTAATGACGTAATTAAGCAAACCTAAGCAATATTAGGCTCTAAACGAAGATTAATTTATTTCCCTAATTAATCTAGAGTCAAAATAATTTATTAAAGTTAATTAGAACCTAAAATTGCTTAGATTAAACTTAAATCCCTTTTTAGAACTCAAGGTTCCTAGTCTTGGAATCTTGAATAGTGTTTTCTCTCCAATTCCTTAAATCAAGGAAATGTGTCTAGAGTTGTTTAGACTCTAAATTGAGGATTTAACTCTCTAATGGTGCAAGACCACTCCTTAATTATGTCTAGACCACCTTAATTACCCATTTCCCTTACCTAAACACTTTCTTACAAATTCCTAATCTTAAGCATAATCAAAGATACACCTAAACACAACTCTAAACCACAATTAAAATGCAAACTAATCCTCCCCATGCATGATGAAGTTTCGGCCAGACCTCATCCCCATTGGCCACATGTTTAATTGTTTTCTCACTCAAAGAACCATGCTTGAGCCATACCTTGAGCCATACCTCACCATGCTTTGAACCATACCTCACCATACCTCAAGAACACATTATCTCACCTCATGGAACTCATGGAAAGCCTCCAATCTGCACCCTCATGGCCGAAACCTCCTCCTCCATGAGCTCCCTCCATTTGTTTCATTTCTCTATAAATAGAATGCCTTGAGGAGCTTGCACCACTTTTAGATCATTTGCTAAGTTTAGGAAACACTCAAAGCTTTTCTTTTTCTCTCAAAGTCTTTGTGTTCTTCAAGTTCTTGGAGTTCTTCAAGTTCTTCATCTTCTTCTTCCATCTTCAAGTTCATCACACCAAGTAGGGATTTTCTTTCATGAATTCTTTCTTTAGAGTTCTTGCTTCAAGCTTTATGTTCATAGTTTCTCTTGATTCTTTTTAGAACTTCTTTTCCTTTCCTTGTTCTTGCTCATTTTCGGCCATGGGCCTTGGAGTTCAAAGAAATGAGAGCTTGATGATGAGAGTTTCATGATGATGTTCATCACTTGAAACAAACTCTAGAGCTTGATCTTTGTTCTTGAGCAAAAGTGTTTCTAGTTTTTCCTTTCTTGAACCTTTGAGAACTTTAACTTTGATGTTGTTTCAAAATGGTTCTAATGACTCAATGATGAGGTCTCATGATGTTGGTGTTAGTATATCACCAAGATCATGGATTCTAGAGTTTCAAACATTTCTTTTCTTTCCTTGAAGTTTCGCCATTACCTTTCCTTTTCATGCTAGATGTTTGATTTTCTAAATATGTTATGTTGAGTTCTAAGAACTCTAGACTTTTACTTTGTCTTGGTTTGATGAGTTTGGGTTGAGGTTTAAGTTCCTTTAAAGTCTTGTTAAGAGCTCTAGAAAGATAAAATGAACTTGCATAATTTATTTTATGCTTGCATTCATATTTACATTCTTGCTATGCATCTTTATTTTCAAGCTATCACCTAAGAACATAAAGATTAAAATGGAACTTGCATCTTCACTTAATTTAATTCTCGAAGCCTTTCTATTTCGGCCTTAAAGTCGATTGTTGTTGGGCCTAGAGCACTAAAATAAAGAATTGAACTTGCATTATCAACTAATTAATTTCTCGAATGCCTATCTATTTCGGCCTTAAAGTCGATTGTTGTTGGGCCAAGAGCACTAAAATAAAGAATTGAATCTTGCATATTTACTTTTAAGCTTGCACGTTTAAAATTATGCTTCGCATATTTACTTTCAAGCTTGCACGTTTAAATTATGCCTTGCATATTTAATTTCAAGTCATCACTTTACTTTGAAAGCAAGATTAAAAATGAAGAGCATGAGCACGTTTAGTTTATGTCGTAACTTAAGAACCTAGAGCTCAAAGACTTGCCCATTTCATTCCAAGATAAAGTTAAATATGAATGTAATCCCTTGAATGCATAATTTCGGCCAAGTAGTGATGATGGACTTGCAATGAGTTTTCATCTAGCTACTAGGTCTAATAGTCCATGTTTTAAGATTTCCTTAAAGCCTTACAAATCTTTATAAGGTTATGTCATCACAAGTTGTGATTTTATCCTCTTTTAGGAGATGAAATATATTTTGGTCTTTAACCTAAGGCTTCACTTAGCCTCTTGATGAATTAAAATGTTTTGCAAAGAGTTTTAGAAGTTCTAGATTGATTCCGAGAGAAACTAGTTAACTTATGTACCTAGAAATGTCAATTTACTTCTCTTATTGAGGCAAGATGTTTTCGGTTCTGATGTGGTGAATGTGATGCTGTATGATGATGTTTTAATGTGTTGGAATGTGTGAAAATATTGTATGATGATGTAGAAGCGATCCTATGCATGATAGGTGAGAAACTAGCTAACTAGAAATACCGTAAAGCTAGAATTTAACATAGTTTTGACCCATTTGTTTATGGAACTAATCCAAACTGTTTTAATGGGGAAATAATCAGATTTAGATTGTTTAGACATGAAAAACTTGGTATCATTTGAGTTAGAATTGAATTCTAGCACCTATGGGGAAACTAGTAACTAGAAAATCGTAAAAATGCAAATGTAGAACTCTTAGAACATTTAATTTTCTGGATTCTGTCCAGCACCCTTACAACATGATAAACATGATTAATAATTAGTCCTTAAGCATAGGAATGCCTCATAATTCATTTAGATTTAATCGATAGCCCCTTCTGCGAAAACGGAACCAAGAAAGGGTCTAAAATGTAAGTTCTAGAACCCCGTATTCACATGTTAGGATTTCCACCCTATGCTATTCAGATTTAAAAGTAAAATGAGAGGATTATGAATGATGTTTAATTATGAGCCTTAGGTGCTTAAAATATGAACGATGATGTAGAGAACTATATCTCAAGATTAAGACCCGTAGGGTCAAAGCATAAGCTACCGTAAGGGTAAGCGTTTGGATGATTTATGATGATGCATGAAGTATGCTAATGATGATGATGTTATTCATATGAGGAATTTATGAGATTATATGTTAAAGTGGCATAAAGCAAATTTGGAAGGAAATTCGGTGTAATGACCGTTTGGTCGCCGAATTTCCGACAAATTTGGGGACTTAAAGAGATTTTGAAAATTAAGGTACTAAGATGGGTTCTAGGATGACACCCGTTCGGCCGAGCACCTCCATAGAACTCATGTGACATCGGTACCATTTTATACTCTTAGGTGACACCGGTTCGGCCGAGCACCCCTAAGAGATTTGCCCCCTAACCCGTACTCAGATAGTCGGGATTTATGATTTATGATACGCTTATCGTTAAGTGGTAAGTAAGAACTAGTGACGACTAGTTAAGGTATGAGCTCATAGCCTAGATGTATGACACGTTCTGGGTGACACCGGTTCGGCCGAGCACCCCCAGTTCGATTGTCTTTTAGGGTGGCCCATGAGGAAGAGAAGTTTCATGATTATGATTATGTCACTAAGTTTTGTCCCATATGAATGTTACTATTGCCACTTTATGCCACCAAGAATGATGATGCTTGATGTTATGTTTTATGTATGTGCATTAGGTAGTGCCATGCATACATTCTCTATTATGTTGCATCCATGACATTAAGATCATCCTAAAATGAATGGACCTTGGCTAAAATATATTTTAAACTTTAAAATGAACCGAATACATGCTCACTATTTTGTATAAATAAACCCAAGGTTCCTGAGGACGTAGATGATGACACCTAGGTAGTAGGAGGCCCAACTGAGATTCTTTAGCAAGATTCTCACTCCCTCTACCTCTTTCTTTCCGTCACGTCTTCAGATGGCGACGTTCGTGGTGTTCGTGGACACGCCGACATGGGAGGTGCACCATGACCCGGACCACGGGTCATTCCATTTTGTGGGTCGATGCACGGTTAGAGTATTTATGTTCATGGGTCGACCCTTCACTCCCCCTGTACATTCCCATCGTTTCTCCCCGTCTCACCTTTTGGCGATGACCTGGTGTTCGAGCCGCACGCCCCTAGAGGAGAAACTTCGCCGCATCCCATCATCCACGTCCGCCGCTCGAGACTACCCCTAGTATGTGCCCCGTTGCCCGTCGTCCTTCTCGGAGACGGATCCTTCCGAGGATTCAGCAACCCAGGCGCCCTCCGAGGGATCTTCCCCTTTCATACCTATGGACTTTGGAGAGGATAGCGAGCCCACCGTGACTCAGCCGAGGCGTGCACGACGACCGGAGATGCGGCCATACCCTCGGGCTCACACTGATCCCGCTCCGCCTCTTCACGCCGAGAGCTCGCCAGCTTTCCCGGATTTCTGCCTCGATCACGAGATAGTCGCCAGTAGGAGGCCGTGGATGGCCCGAGTTAGAGCACACACCACTTAGATGGGGATAAACCTTCTTTTGTTTAGAGGTTATCCTATTAGATGCACTCGGGTAGGGGAGTAGATTATGTTTATATTTATGTTGTATTTCCTTTCATGTATTTCCATGTACCAAATCAAGTCCCACGCTTATAAGTGGGCAAATTATAATTATATATGAAATGTTATTCAGTGTCTCTCATGATGTGCCCTTCTATGCTTTATGCTATGACGTTATGAGATGTATGTTTTGTTCGTTGCAAGTTATAACACATCACGCGGCTCTCGCTTTTATTTCAAAAAAAAAATTACCCGTATTTTCCGCTAAGTAATTCAAAGTTAAATGAGATCTATGAAGTAACAGACTAATGTTTAACCTAAGTATGTTCTAGAGTATTGGGTTAAAAATTAGGATGTTACAAACAGTACCTTTACCCGCGTAAAAACACTATAGGGGTATTTTGGTCATTTTGACCCGAAACTACAAAAAATAAGATTTTCATTTCCAAAATCACTCAAGGACCATCTAATCCCCTTCAAACATTGAGTTGACTCTTCGAGGACTGCTGAGCCGGCTATCCTTGAATTCCGAGCAGAAAATGATCTCAGGGGCATTTTGGTCATTTTTCTCTCAGACAGAAAATCGGGGCATTACGGTTTCTCCCTAATGTGGTCCATTTGGCCGAAAATCAAAGGGAAGGAAAAGGATGAATAAGAACCAAAAGGAAAATGGAGAAGGAAAGAAACATTAACATTGTATCTTTACAAGTCAAGAGATAAACAACAAAAGAAAGGAATACAACTCCCTACCTTAGAGGTTTGATCTTGGGGGAGAAGAGGAAAAAGAAGGAAAGGAACTCTTGAACTCTTAAGAGGAAAAGGAAGGACTTGAAGTTGCTCTTGAAAATTCAAAGCTTAGCAAATGATCCAAAGGTTCTCACAAGTTCATTTGCATGTGTATTTATAGGAAAATGAAACAAATGAAGGTTGAATGGAGGGGGGGAGGGAGAAAGAAAAATATCTCTTCCATGTGGTCATTCAAAGGTAAGGTGCAAGGCATAATGAAGTATGGTGTAACATCTTCCCAAGTAGAACCTCATCCTTAAGTTATGGTGTCATACTCGAGAGTTGTTACTTCTAAGTTTGCGGACCTTTCTTAAATATCTATAGCTAGTTTGATTGGTTCGCGAGATAACTAGGTCATAATTATACTAAAATATCTAGCAATGAAACCAAACTATTTATTTAATACAGAGTTAAGTACATAAGGAAAGCTCTTCTATGAGCTTTAACACACCTTTGTTCTCTAACATATTTACACACATATCCATTCCACTAAATACAACATAATAAAAGCATTAACTACTACACTATTGCACTTCGAAGTTCTTTTGCATAGCAGCCCCTGCTCTCTGCATCATCCCTGAGACGACACGGAACACAAAAACATAGGGTGAGAATTCTAAAATTCTCAGTAGGGTAACTCCCCAATTGCACATTCATAATGTCATTGTCATCCCCCCTGCCACTTCAATTTATTAAGAAAGCGTGAGCATGCAATATGTACATATCAAATGTTTATTTTAAAATTATAAAATCACCTTTCCAAAGTGGGTCTCTTTTATTATTCAATCACTTAAAACATGTATTTCATAACATTCAACATCATAGGAATTCCTTCAAGACCAATAATTTAACAAGATATACATATACATATGGCAATTACAATGATCTTTTCGTGCCCTTGACATAATAAAGGGGACTTTTCCGTGTGTAACACCCTAATATTTAACTCAACACGCCTAGGACGCGTTTAAGTTAATTATTAGTTATTACTCTATTGCTCCAGACTTTAACTCAACTTCTTTAAAATACTTTAGTGAAAATATGGGTAAATTTTTTTTTGAACTTAAATACCAAAACGTGAGCCAGTCACAAGATCCTAAGTATCTAACATCGCTCACCTTTTCTCAGAACACCTAGTAATTAACCAGATACACCTAGGTTGAATCTGATTAATGACTAGACTTTACTCCTTGCTTTGGTTCTTTCTTCATAATTTGAAAATACTTAGTGAAATTACGAGCCTTTTTTTTTTTTTTAAACACATAATTGAAAACGTGAGCCGAGTACAACGTGAACGAGTAAGCGGAGTATAATAAGACGTTTAAGAATATATCACATCATATCACTTAGGCTCCATCATATAACATCCATAAGCACATTATAGCATATATTTACATACAATAACCTCACTCAAAGGGTGGGTTATGTTCATACATCATTATCTTATGCAAACCCATAAAAGAAAATATACTTAAGGAAATTCATGCCCTAAACTAGATAACTCCATAAAGCCGGGAAGGTTATCCTAAAACTAGGGTGCATGATCACACATAAGTCTACTAAGAACCTTCTATGGCCATCGTCCCTGAAAATGGGGAATAAATCCGATCCATCGATGAGCTCCTCGGGAGGGACACACGAGATGCACCAGTCGGGTCGCATGGACGGCCTTCTCGCTAACCTCAATGAACAACTGCTTTCCTCACTACCCTCTCTTACACGTGTGGGAGTAGGAGCAGAGCTCTCAGAATATACATGAGTAGGAGTGTCCTCTCAAGGATCAGCCGTAATATCTCGCCTCAGAACATACTGAAATCCATGGACGAGATGAAGCGGGATAAGAACGTAACATCCTTTCATCAAGTGGACGTGCATGTTCGAAACCATTTCATCGCCATAGGGAGAAGTAGGAGAAAATCGATAACTAGGGACAGGATGTGCAAATGGACGACCTATGTAAATAAAAACACGAATCAAGCACCTCTCCTTCAAAATGATACGAGCGATGCACCGATCATAGTGGAATTCCCAAGTAGGGGTATCAACGAACAGATTTAATGTCGCCATTTGAATCTGGAGACAATGACGGAAATAAAGAAAGGGAGTGAGAATCTTGCTAAAGAATTCTCAGTAAGGTACCTCCTTCTACAAAGTGTCATCATCAAAGTCCCCAAGAACCTCGGGATTATTCTAAAATAGTGAGCATGCAAAGATTCATTTTAAGTTCGACAAATACTTAACCGAGGTTCGTCAATTTTTAATCATCCGCCTTATAATGCATCTTATTCTTAACATGTCATATTTACAATGAACTTTTCCTTTATCATTACATCATATTCCTCATCATCATTATCAAAATAACATGCATAAAAGAACGTCATATAATATTAGCTACACATCGACACAGAGCACATATTTCATTTCTTTAGTGCCTTAGGTGACTTAAAATCTTATCATCATCATTATTTTCCTTGGGCCACCCTATACTCCACCCTTTTGGGAGTAATTTAGGTTATGAGCTCATACTTTACTAGTCGTCACTAGCATATACTTATCCCTTTGATAAGCTAAAGTCCCGACTCTACCCTTTTGAGAGAACGGGTTAGGGGCTAAAATCACCTTTTCACCACCTATAGTCTGATGGTTCCAAAGGATCATTTTCTTATAAGTTTAAGTCACCATTAAATCTTTGCATGTTATATCATAATACAATTCATAAACATCATAACATTTTCTCATTTATAGTCTTAAGCTAGAATAATATATATCAATCAGAATCATGCATATGGGAGATTCCCTGAAAGAGAGGTGGGTCACAATGGACACGCTTAAATACCAAGTCTTTCCTTAGCCGTAACCTTTCCAAATTACACTTTTACAATGATACACTTTCTTCTAGCAACAAAGGTGAATTTTACATAAGAACATTTCATGTATAAGCATTCTTATTATTTGCAACAGCAACTATAACATGCAAGTCAGGAAATCATTCAATGATATCAAGTACTTAATAAGCATCCAATCCTTACATAGAATTATCAATTATAGAACTAATTAGTTACTAAACCAATTATGAATCATTCTCTTAACAATAAACCATAATTATCACAACTTCAATCATATCAAATCATTATCACACATTGATACTAAACTCAGATCAGTGGCTCAATCATGAACCTCATGCAATTACATAGAATCATATTTTAAGTGCATATAAAATACTAGTTCCCCGTGAAATCCTTGCAAAGCCTTAAAACTCATTTAGAAACTAGTTCTTTTGTCAAATTTGGGAGGATCTTCACAATTAAAATTCTCACTTAAGATAAAAGGAGTAAGTCTTGAGCTTTAGAGATTTAGGTGACATCTTAGAATTATAAACATGCTATGCAACCTTATTTTAATCTTATCTTTATAAGGTGATAGCTTGGAATTATAAACATGATATGCAATTCCATTTCTTTATCTTTAAGATTTAAGGTGATGACTTGAAAATTAAACATGATGCAAGAACTTGAAATATAAACATGATACAAGAAACTGAGCGTGGTAATCCACACAGACCAGTAGAGGGAGAAGAGAATATTAAGAAACCGGAGTTGTAGTCCGCACCGACCAAGAGAGGGAGAAGAGAATATTAAGAAACCTGAGCGACGGTAGTCCGCACAGACCAAAGAGAGGGAGAAGAGAATTATTATTACATCTTTTTAAGCTCCAATCTCAAGACTTTTAAAGAATAAATTCTTTAACTCCAATAATCATATTTCTTTGCTTGTGATACATGGGCAAGTCTTTAAGCTCTAGGATCTTTAGGTGATGGCATAAAATAAACATGTCATGCGTTGATTCTTTTAGCCATTATAAAATATAGTGAGAGCATAAATTAAATATGAGATGCAACCTCTTAATTATCTTGAAAGATTAAGTGATGACTTGAAACATAAACATGAAATACAAGCTTGGAATTTAAACATGAGAAATGCAAGTTCATTTATTCATTCTTGAAAATTTAGTGATGACATAGAAGGTAAACATGGTTATGCAAAGCATAAACTTAATCATGGATGCAAATTCATTTTGTTTCTTTACTAGAGCTCCTTCAAGACTTTAAAAGAATTATAAATTCAACCCAATACATATCTTAACAAGAAATAAAGCATAAAAGGAAAAAAATACATCTTTCAAGTTCTAAACTAAAAATCTTTGTTTTAGCATCATAAAGCATTATTCTTTAAGGTTTTGCATCAAGTGGAATTTTCAAGCTTTAGAGGCCTAACTTGTGATGGATTTACAACCCACCCTCAAGGTCCTCATCATCAAGCCATCATCTTAGTTCCACCTAGGCCATATGGTTGAATTGGTTAAAGAAAATTGAAGAGGAAAACCAAAATGAAAAGCTAAGGCAAGTTCATAATTTCATCATTTTGAGCTAAAAACACAACTCCTCAAAGCATAGAAATAAATTTAGAAACTACTCCCTACCTAATCTGAGTTGAAGAAGAGGAAGAGAACTTGATTTCTTGAAGTGAAATGACACAAAATCTCTTTGAAAAATTGAAGAAAGAATTCAGCCAAAGAGGAGGAAGAAAGAAAGTTTTTGGTGCTCCTAAAAACTAGTTATGAACCAAGCATTCCAAGACCACTCAAGCAAGCCTATTTATAGAAGATTTTGAGGCTTCTAATTGGCCAAAATGAGGAGGTAGTTGTCAGAATTTTTCAGGAGTAATAATGGAGGAAAAATCATTTTAGACAAAGTTGTATGAAATTAAGGAATTATGTCTCTTATGGTGACATTTTGGCATTTTGTTTTAGTGCAACTTTTGGAAATAATTCAGCTGCATAATGGCATCAATAATTTCGTGCATTACAGCCCAAAGAAGTGAAATTTGTGTGTTCCATGCATTATTTAGGTGTAGGCAAGGTATTCATGTAATTTAGAGAATTTACGGTTAAGGGCTTAAGTGAATTAGTAAGCAATTTGGGTGTTTTTGAGCAATTTTGGGTTCTAATCAATCTAAATACATAATTTTGAATCTAGATTAATATTTAGAATTTAATAAGCTTTAATTTGAGCCTAATATTGCTTAGGTTTCGGTATATGAATCGAAAATCCCGAAATTCGCAAAACTGCCCAAAAACGGGGGCAAAATCGTACTTTCACTTAAAAACTGCCCAAGGCCACCCGAGCTTAACCAATGGTTAATCATGGCTTAAAAACACATTTTAAAACATTTTAGTGAGGTTCGGGCTCAGTCGGCACGCACATCGGAGTTAAAACAGCTGCAGGGGCGTTTTGGTCTTTTCGTGCGTCGGAACTCAAAATTGAGATTCTTCTGCTCTATTAACACACATAACACAAACAATCCCTTATTATTCTCAAAACATCCCCTTGAGAATATGTGGGGCCCACAATCCTCATTTTCTGAGTAAAATAACTTCAGGGACATTTTGGTCATTTTATACGTACAGAAATTCGGGATTTGCGACTCTCGCATGAATCGTTCCTAACCTCTCTTCTAATGTTATATTCCTTTATTGAGGATTGTTCGGCCTCAAATCTTATGTAATAATTACCTACGGTAATTCAGTAATTGAGTAATTTCTAATGACAGTAAAAATTACAGTAAAAATTGGGGCGTTACATTTTCTGCATAAGAGAAGTGCTAGAAACAAATGACAAGTAAACACATAATACAATCATGGCATAACATAACTCAAATAATAATATCATATCAATAAGTGTATCATAATAATGATGTCCTATAAACGTAAGGACATACATATCCATAAATAGAAATACAAACTGATAAATAAGAAGCAATCACTCTAAAGGCACATATCCAATGAGAAACTATCTTCGTTAAATCTCTTGTTCTATAGCAAAGCTCCCACGACCATTACTCAAAGCCACGAACTACTTCATCATTCTTGTCTGGAGACGACACGAAAAAGAAAAGGGATGAGAAACTTATACAAGAATCTCAGTAGGGCTTCCCGACTCTAACACAAGTGTCATCGTCATCATCCTCAGGAACCTCGGGTTTCATTATGAAAATGGTGGGCATATATATAAGGTTCATTTATTAAGTTCTAAATACCATTAACCGAGGCCCGTATCTTTTAGCATGAATCTTAATGTCATGAATGCAACATACTACTCATGAATGCATGTCAATGTCATATGCAATTAACATAAATTTCATAAAACAAATGCATATGATATAATGAACATAAAAGCATGAACATCATTCTTATAAGTGACTTAAACTTCTCATTCTCTTTTCCTTGGGGGCCGCCCTATATTCTCTCCTTTCTCGAGAGTTCTTAGGTTATGAGCTCATACCTCACTAGTCATCACTAGCGTATTCTTATCCTTTTTGATAAGATAAATTCCCGACTCTTTAAGGTACGAGATAGGGGGCATTAGGATCACCTTTCATAACCTTTAATTCGGGGAGTCCAAAGGATCACTTCCTATTTGGATCACCTCTCATAACCTTTAATTTGGGGAGTCTAGAGGATCATTTTCATGTGTCTTATGTCACCTTTAATCTTGGCATGTTATATGGAGATGCAAACATGAATATCACAATTATAACTCATTGATTCATTATTTCATGTGCATATCAATGAATCAAACATAATTATAACATGCCATAATGTAAATCGCATAAACATGCATCATATGTCATTGCAAATATCCATAAGCCATATAAATTTCAGCACATCAACTCATTCTTCACAAAACATCAATCACATTCATCTTATCATATTGTCAATTTGAGTTCAAATAGAGTTTTTATACTACCTTAATTACACAAGTAAACCTATTTACCACAACTAGGGGTAAAAAGGTAATTTCACATAAAAACTCCCTATAAATACTAGACAATCTCAAATCATACTTGAAATAGCTATTTTGAATCTTTGGGTGAAAACCGAATTGAAAAAATTATATAATTTCATGAAAAATTATCATGAGGCTAAAACGGTAATTTTACTTACGGTAAAAATTGAGAATTGAGATTTTTACCTCTAAGGCACATATAATCCCCATCAAGCCTTAAACTAACCCCTCAAAGATAATCTAGATTTGTTATCTTTGATTTTCTAGGTAAAAATGACCTTAGGGGCATTTTGGTCATTTTACACGTATAGAAAAATTGGGGTTTGCGACTTTCGCAGGAATCGCTAAACAAGTCTCCTATGATGTTTCTCTAATGTTATATTCCTTTATTGAGAATTATTTGACCTTGAATTACGTGTAAAAATTACCTAGGGGCATTTTGGTAATCTTAACATAGCAAGATAAAAGCGAGGCGTTACACCGTGCCCTAATGGGGACCTTTCCCGTGCCTTTTATAAACAAAAGGGGACCTCTCTTGTGCCCTTGATAAACAAAAGGGGACCTTTTCGTGCCCTTTACATATTAAAGGGGACTTCTTCGTGCCCTTTTTATATTAAAGGGGACTTTGCCGTGCCCATTTTACGTTAAAGGGGACTTTATTTTTCACTTATCACATACACCATCCTCAAGCCCACATATACATGCATCACATTTCTATATGCATGAACATAATTCTCTGATCTTAGAATACTTCAAACCTATATGTATTATTCATTCATTCCTCATAACATAATCTTGAAAGTCCATGGCATGCATTCATACACATCAACTTGAACCAAATGCCATTAGGTCACTAATTCAAGGCATCATCACAACTTCAGCACATTGGCAGATTTTTTACTCAAGTAGCACAATTTATTTCTCATACCAAATGATCAATTCAAATACTATAAAAATTCTCAATGACACCTCAATGTGTCCACAAGGTTCTATAAAAATTTCATAACGAAAAGAATTCTCTAAATATGTCAACAAAATTAGACAACTTCGGAGGTTAGAAACCCCCTATTTACAGCCAATGGCCATAGTTTCCAATTTTATTACCCTACCAAATGATCATATAAAATCATATAAAAACTCAGGGTTGGACTTCAATATGTTCTTAATATCTTTTAAAAATTTCAGCTCATAATTCGATCATTTACTAGGGTAATAAAATGTCACAAGTTCACACTTCACATTCAACATTTCAGGCAGCATAGTTACAACTTCGGTTCTTGAATTTTTCAAGGTATTAGGAATCAAAACCAGAGCTCAAGAAAACTCATGGAACTATCCTAGTATGTTACCTTCAACATATAATTTTTATAGCTCATGAAAACACCCACAATTCACCCAGAAAATCACAGATTTTCTGCTGCCTAGAACAGAACCGAAAATCCAGCATGCATATTTCAATTTCTCTTGAGCAAAACTGATTTTTAACATCATCCAAACACTCCACCAAAATTAACACATCAATATCAACATATTACCAACCAATATATAAATAAATTCCGGACCAAACACAATCAGAAAAGTCCAGTATAAAATTGGAAAGAAAAGACCAATGAAAACCCTACTTTGATGGCTTTAGGGATCTTGGCTCCAAAGGATGCTCCAAGATTGATTTTGCTCAACTCAAGGCCACCAAATCAGCACCAAGCCCTCCCTTAATCAGTGATGTATGAGATACCAAGGTTAGGATTGATGAGGAATTGAAATTCCAATCGGTTAGATTTGTAGGTATTGATGTGTAGAATAAGTTTAGTGAAGGAAGTTTAGTGTTTCATCAACTCTAGGCTAGTGTTTTTGGCATTTGAAGTGAAATTTGCTCCAAGATTGATTTTGCTCAACTCAAGGCCACCAAATCAGCACCAAGCCCTCCCTTAATCAGTGATGTATGAGATACCAAGGTTAAGATTGATGAGGAATTGAAATTCCAATCGGTTAGATTTGTAGGTATTGATGTGTAGAATAAGTTTAGTGAAGGAAGTTTAGTGTTTTATCAACTCTAGGCTAGTGTTTTTGGCATTTGAAGTGAAGTTTGAGCTCTTGGACATGGAGGAACCTGGTTTCTTCTCCTTACAGCATGATGCACGAAATTTTGAGCTTCTTGAAGAAGCTTGGCTTGTGGTTATCTTGTTATATATAAAAGAGTGAGTATTATATTGTATAATTAAATGATCTTTGACCAAAGTTAAAAAAATCGATGGCTAAGATTTGGTTTGTTGGTCAAAGAATGAATCTTGGTCAGCCACTTGGCTCAAGATAAGTGGCTCTCTTTAACTTGAAGAATGAATAGCTTTTACAGTGTCAAAATCGCACACCAAAATCCTACCGAACGGGTGAGATATAAGCACCTGAGTAAAATATTAATAAATGAAAGACCATGATTAAAACTTGCTTTTCAATTTTCAATCCTTGTCATCCACTTGGCATAAAGTGGTTGATAAAGCTTACTTAGCCACTAAGTAGCTTTTACGGTGTTAGAAACCGCACACCGAATTTCTACCGATCGGGTAAAATAGTGTACCGGGTAATCAAACATTGCTTGAAAAATTAATTCTAGGTATGAAATCTTTATTCCTACTCATTTATAATCTTAATATTATAATTTCTTAGTTTCAGGCATCTCCGAGGCCCAATTTTAGGGTATCAACTGTTCCGACAGACCGGTGGGCCCCACAGGTTTACTGTTCACTTTTTTTTTTTTTTTTTACAAATCCCTTAGACCGTCCTCATCATTACTAAAATTGTCAGATTTTTAAAATTACGACTAGTAAAGCTCAAATTAATTTTTAACTAATTTGTTTAGGGTGTTACATATGGTATAAAGCATGGTGAGGTATGGTTCAAAATATGGTTACTTGTGTGTAAAAATAAATCACCATGTGATGGAAAATGGGGAGGAGGTGGCAGGTTCTTGTAGAAGCATTTATGGGGGATATTTTGTCATTTCATTTGTGTTATGACTTGGTTTAGAGAATAGATTTGATTAGGTTATTAATTAGTAGTTTGTAAGTAAGTGTTTAGGTGAGACAATGGGTAATTAAGGATGTTAAGACATGATTAGGGAGTGCTCTTGCTTCATTAGAGAGATTAAAACTCATTTTAAAGTGTAAACAATTGTATACACAATTCCTTAATTTAAGGAATTGGAAAAAGAAAACACTATTCAAGATTCCATATCTTGGAATCTTGAGTTTTAAGAAGGGATTTAAGTTTAATCTAAGCAATTTTAAGTTTTAATTAACTTTAATTAATTATTTTAACTCTAGATTAATTATGAAATTAATTAATCTTCGATTAGAGCCTAATATTGCTTAGGTCTTCTTAATTTTGTCATTAGGCCTAGAATGCACTAAGTAGGGGTAAAATCGTAATTTTGTACAAAAACTGCTCGGGACCACCGGACTTAAACAGACATGGCCGGGCTCATAAAAATGTCATTTAAAACCTTTGGGTGAAGTTCGGGTTTAATTGGCTCATCAGTCAGTGTTAAACAGCCACAGGGGCGTTTTGGTCATTAAGCGCATCGGAACTCAAAAATGTGATTCTTCTGCTCTATTAACATATATACCAATCATAATCCCCTTTCGACATTGAGCTGACCCTTCGAGGACTGCTAGGTCGACTCTCCTCAAATTCCGGGTAAAAAATGACCTCAGGGGCATTTTGGTCATTTTTGCTCAGACAGAGAAATCGGGCGTTACATTACTCCTCTCCTTAAAAGGAATTTCTTCCTTGAAATTCGTTACCTTAGAATATCTCAGGGTACTTTGTTCTCATCTCGGACTCCAGTTCCCACGTGTACTCTTCTGACTTGCCACGTCCCCACGCCACTTTCACCAAAGGAACGGACTTGTTCCTTAGCTGCTTGACTCCGTGGTCCACGACCCTCGTTGGCGGCAAATTGAAAGTTAGGTCCTCCCTTAACTGTACTTGCTCTGGTTCTAAAATATGGCTAGGGCCGGACTTATATTTTCTTAACTGGGAGACGTGAAAAATGTCGTGGGATTTGAAAGATTAGGGGATAAGGCTATTTTGTAGGCTACTGACCCGACTTTTTGAAGAATTTCAAAGGGACCAAGGAATCGGGGGCTCAACTTTTTAACTTTCATGGCTCTTCCTATGCTTGTAGTGGAAGTGATTCTCAGGAATACATGTTCTCCTTTGTTGAATTCTAACGGTTTTAGCTGCCTATCCATGTAGCTCTTTTGTCTACTTTGAGCAGTAAGTATGCTATCCCGTATCCTCTTGATCTGCTCTGTCGTTTCCCTCACTATCTCAGGTCCTAATAGGCTCTGCTCCCCAGGTTCATACCAACACAGTGGAGATTGACACTTCTGTCCATGCAAGGCCTCATAGGGTGCCATGCCGATACTCTCGTGATAATTGTTGTTGTACGCAAATTCAATCAAGAAGAGTATCCATCCCGCTTCCCTCCGTCCAAAACACAGGCTCTCAACATGTCTTCCAGGGTTTGGATCGTTCTTTTAGATTGGCCGTCTGTTTGTGGGTGGTACGCTGTACTTAAGCACAACTTTGAACCAAATGCCTTTTGGAAGGCTTCCCAAAAACGCGACATAAACCGTGGATCCCTATTCGAGATTATCATCAACGGCACTCCATGTAACCTAATGACCTCTTGGATGTATAACTATGCCAATTTGTCCAAAGAGTATGTTACTCTAATAGGCAGAAATGAGCCGACTTGGTCAGTTGATCCACAATCACCCATATGGCATCATGGCCAGTTTGGGTCCTCAGCAATCCTGTCACAAAATCCATAGATATACTTCCCCACTTCCACTCAGAATTGACAGGGGTTGCAACATACCTGAAGGCTTTTGGTGCTTGATTTTCACCTTTTGGAAACCAAGCACTTACTAACCTAGGTGACCACATCCTTCTTTAACCCGGGCCACCAGAACATCTTCTTCAAGTCCTGATACATCTTGGTAATACCAGGATGAATGGTGAAATAGCTCTCGTGGGCCTCCTCCAAAATCTTCTCTCGGAGGTCACCATCCTATGGCACACAGATTCGCCCTTCAAACCTCCAGAGACCATCAGGGCCTTGCTCGAAACCTTTCAACTTGCCCGCCTTTACGGCCTCCAGCGTCTCTCTAAACTCCTCATTCTCTCTTTGGGCTAGGACAACTCTCTATTTAAACCCACTTGTCACGCTTAGGTGACACATCTTCATACCTCCATCGGTCAAAGATATCCCTAGATTCATATCCCTAAACTTTTCTATCAGCTCAACTTCCTTTACCATCATGTGGGACAGATGTAATGATTTTCAGCTTAAGGCGTCAGCGACTACATTAGCCTTGCCGGCGTGGTAACTTAAGCCGAAATTGTAGTCTTTCAAAAACTCCATCCATCTTCTCTGCCTCATGTTCAACTCCTTTTGATCAAAGAGGTACTTAAGACTCTTATGATTGGAGAAAACTTCAAACCTCACACCATATAAATGATGCCTCCAATCTTCAAAGCCAACACTATGGCTGCTAACTCCTGGTCATGGGTAGGGTAGTTTTCCTCATGAGGCTTGAGTTGCCTGGATGCATGAGCTACCATTTGCCTGCTCGCATCAAAGACAGCCTAAACCCTTGCCTGAAGCGTCACAATATACCTGTAACATCCTAATTTTTAACCCAATATTCTAGAACATATTTAGGTTAATCATTAATCTATTACGTCATAGTTTTCTTTTTTACTTTAAAATACTTAGTGGAAAATACAGGTAATTTTTTTTTGAAATGTAAAGGCAAAGTAAGAGCCGCGCGACATGACGAATGATGAAGCATGAGAGGAACAAAACACAAATCCAAATAAACACATCAACATTCGGTCATAAAACACGTAATTGCACAGTATAATAAAAAAAACTACCTAAGTGGATATATATATTATGCCCACCCAAGAAAGGCGGGACTTAGTTTAGTACAACATAAAGCGAATACAACCGAAATGGAAATACATGGAAAATGAAAGTACAACAGAAGGCATAAAAAGAAACTCTTCTGCTCTAGTGTGCCTACAAATAGATAACCTTAAGGCAAATGGGGGCTATCCAAGTCTAGTCAGAGCTCGGGCACCAGGGCACAATTGTCATCTCCTACTGTGGGCCTCTCTGGAAAGGAGAGACGTATCCGATCTACTGGGCTATCTCTGCCGAGGTAGCTATACGCTGCATCGGTCGGGCATGAGCTCCACGGCTGGGAATTATCTTCACCCGTCCTCCATGTATCGGTTGAGTTATAGAAGCCTCGCTACCCTCCCCAATGTCCATCGATACAGTGGGGGAGGATCCCTCGAAAAGTACCTGAGTGGCAGAGTTCTCTGAAGGGTCTGTCTCAGAGAATGATGAGGGGGAGCGGGGCACATCATGCGGTAGTCCTGGATGGCGGGGTCGCCGGTGGGGTGCGGCGGATCCGCTCCTCTCGAGGGCGTGCATACTCAAACACGAAATCGTCACCAAATGGTAAGGCAAGAGAGAATCAGTGAGTATGTACAGGGTGACTGAAGGGTCATCCAACGAACATGATACACGAACGACACAGTGACCCACAAAATGGTATGACCCGTGGTTCAGATCATGATGCATCTCGCATGTCGGGGTGTCCACAAAAATCATGAACATTGCCATCTGAAGACGTAACGGAAGGAAAAGATAAAGGGAGTGAGAATCTTGCTAAAGAATCTAAGTAGGGCCTCCTACTACCTAAGTGTCATCATCTACGTCCTCAGGAACCTTAGGTTTAGTGTATAAAATAAGTGAGCATGCATCAAGTTCATTTTAAGCTTCAAAACATAATTAGCCAAGGTCCGTTCATTTTAGAATGATTCTTAATGTCATGGATGCAACATATTAAAGAATGTATGCATGGCACTACTTAATGCAAGAATATTCATCATAACATCAAGTAACATCATAATAGTGGCATAAAGTGGCAATTGAAATCACAAGTGGGGAAAACTTTGTGACATAATCATCATACATTACTTTCTCATGGGCCACCCTAAAAGACATTCGTTCTGGGGGTGCTCGGCCGAACCGGTGTCACCTAGAATGTGTCACATCTCTAGGTTATGAGCTCATACCTAACTAGTCGTCACTAGTTCTTACTTATCCCTTACCGATAAGCGTATCATAAATAAATCCTGACTCTTTAGTACGGGCTAGGGGGCATTTTCTTGGGGGTGCTCGGCTGAACTGGTGTCACCCAAGAATACATCTTGGTACTGATGTCAAATGAGTTCTTGGAGGTGCTCGGCAGAACCGGTGTCATCCAAGCATACATCTTAGTACCTCATCTCTTTTTAAGAAAATCTCATAGGTTTTTCAAAAACTTTCTAAGTCCCCAAATTTGTCAGAAATTGGCAAAGATAACAAAGAAGATGCCGAATTTCTTCCAAATTTACTTTATGCCACATAAACAATTAGAACATGTATCCTCAATCATAATTTCACACGTATACATAATCATTCTTAGACAAAACATACATTCTCGTGTAACATAAAAGCTTATTATATCCTTGGACTTATGGTCTCTTATGCTTTGACCCTTACGGGCCTTAAACTTGAGATGTAATCATTCTATCGTTCTTTATTAACCTCTTATGCACCTAAGGATCAGAACTAAAAATTTTTACTAGCATTTATGTTCATTAATAAATCTGGGCAGCATCATACTCTAAGGGTAGAATTACATCTTTATGATTATGGGGTTCTAGAACTTACGTTTTAAACCTTTTCTCGGTTCCGTCTTCACCTAAGGCGCTATAAATTAAATCTAAACCAATTATGAGGTATTCCTAAGCCTTTGATATATTTATAAATCATGTTAACTACATTATAAGGGTGCTGTATAGAATTAGGAAATTAAATGTTCTAAAAGTTCTAGAATTGCATTTTTATGGTTTTCTAGTTGCTAGTTTCTCTATAGGCTCTAAAAATCGATCCTACATCAAATATTACCAAGTTTTTCATGATTATACAATCCTAATTTGATTATTATCCCACTAAAACAGTTTGGACAGAAACTAAAAATAAATGGGTCATAACTATGCTAAAACTTGATTTTACGATTTTTCTGTTAGACTAGGTTCTTTCCTAACATGCATAGAAAGGTTCCTACCTCAACACATATAAATTTCACACATTCTAACATTTCAAAAAATCATCATACAATAGCAATCATGTCATGGCAGAACCGAATTCATGCATATACGTATCTTGCATAAAATCTCATTTTCAACAAGCATAGGTTGCTAGTTTCTCCTTGAATCGTTTTAGGACTTCTAAAACTCTTTTGCAAAACATTTTACCTCGTAAAAGAGGCTAAGAACAATCATGGGCCAGTAACTAATTTAAAACACTCTTAGAAGTGATTTAATTTACAAATCTTACCGATCACGACCTTATGAAACTCTAAAAAAAAACATAGGAAAACTTTTGAACATAGATTGTTGGCCCTTGCAACTAGATGAAACTCATCTTCAGTTCATCAACATCACATGGCCGAATTTACATCCTTGGGGATGTTTCCATAATAAAACTTTAACTTGAGATAAAGAGGGCAAGTCTTTGAGCTCTAGGTTCCTTAAGTGAGACAAAATATAAATGTACTATGCATTCCATTTTATTCTTTATTATAAAGTAAAGTGAGAGGTTCAAAGTAAATATGGAATGCAAGAACTTGAAATTAAATATACAAGGCACAAAGTAAATATGCGAAACTTGAATGTAAATATGCAAATTCAATTCTTTATTTTAGTGCTCTAGGCCCAGCAACAATCGACTTTAAGGCCGAAATAGAAAGGCTTCGAGATTAATTAGGTGATATGCAAGCTCTTGTTTTAAATCTTTAAGTTCTTTAAGTGATGACTTGAAATATAAACGTACAATGCAAGGCTTGAACTTAAACCTGATAATGCAAGCTCTTTTCTTTAATCTTTAGAGTTTAGTGATAACATAGGAAGGTAAATATAAGATGCAAGAGCTTGAAATATAAATATGAGGTGCTAGAAATATAAATATGCAAGTTCATTTTTATATCTTTACTAGAGCTCTTACAAAACTTTGAAGGAACTTAAGCCTTAACCCGAATTTATCACAACAAGCTAAAGTAAATAAAATATCATTCCTTGAAGCAAGATCATAAATAGCATTTTTGTTAAAACTCAAGCTCTAGAGGTCTCATTGTGATGAACACATGGTCATCATCTAGAAACTCTCATCATCAAGCTTCCATGTTGAACCATCAATGATGGCCGAATTTTTAGAGAAAGAAAAAGGAAAATGGGGCCAAAGCCATGAACAAGAAAAGAACCATTTTAAAACTCTAGAGACCATGATCTTGATAATGTATTAACACCAAGATCATGTGTCCTCATCATTGAGTTCATACACTTATTTTAGAACAACATCAAAGTAAAGATTTCAAGATAAAAGAAAGAAACTAAAAACATCTTTTCCCTCAAGAACTAAGATCAAGTTTTAGGGGTTGCTCAAGTAATGAACATCATCATGCAATCCCTATCATCAAGCTCTCATTTCCAAGCTCCCCAAAGGCCCTTAGTCGAAAATGAAATAGGAGGAGGAGAAGAAGTTCTAAAAGATTCAAGAGAAACCATCAAGTCAATGACTAAATAAGAACTTTTAAATGAAAGAAACGTTTAAAATAAAATCCCTACCAAGTGAAATGATGTTGAAGAGGATGAAGAAGATGAAGAAGTTTGAAGAAGAAGAACTCTTAGTCTTTAAGAGAAAAGGAAAGCTTTGAGTGCTCTAAGCTTAGCAAATGAACTAAAGGTATTTCAAGTTCACTCAAGTGTACTATTTATAGAGAAATGAAACAAATGAAAGGTGCAAAGGGAGGAGAAGAGTTTCGGCCAAGGCAAGGCAGCCCATGAGGTCCATGAGGTGAGATGTTGTGATCTTGAGGCATGGTGAGGTATGGTTCAAGGTATGGCTCAAAGCATGGCTCAAGGAGTGTTTAAAATCTAAAACATGTGATGAAATTTAGATGATGTGGCCGAAATGTATCAGCATGGGGGAGGGATTTCTTCCATTTAATTGTGGTTTAGAAGTGTGTTTAGGTGTGTTTTAGATTATGTTTAAGATTAGAAATTTGTAGGAAAGTGTTTAGGTGAGGTAATGGTTAATTAGAGGCTTGTAAGACTAGGTTTAGGAGGTGGTCTTACTAAATTAATGGAGTCAAACTCCATTAACAAGGAATCCAATGCCAACACAATTCCTTGATTTAGGAAAATTAGAGAGATAAAACACTATTTAAGATTCCAAGACTAGGAATCTTGAGTTTTAAAAAGAGATTTAGGTTTAATCTAAGCAATTTTAGGTCCTAATCAATTTTATTAACTTATTTTGACTCTAGATTAATTATAGAAATTAATTAATCTTTGATTAGAGCCTAATATTGCTTAGGTTTGCTTAATTACGTTATTAAGCTCAAACGACACTATCTGGGGGGCAAAATCATAATTTTGCACAGAAACTAGCCGGGACCACCGGGACTTAAACAGACACTTTTAAACACATGAAAACATTGTTTTAAACCTTCGAGGAAAGTTTCGGGCTCAACGGCACCTTTACCCGCGTAAAAATGCTATAGGGGTATTTTGGTCATTTTGACCTGAAATTGCAGAAAACAGGTTTTTCGTTTCTGAAAACACTCAAGGATCATCTAATCCCCTTTAAACATTGAGTTGACCCTTCGAGGACTGCCGGGCCGGCTATACTCGAATTCCAGTCTGGAAATGACCTCAGGGGCATTTTGGTCATTTCCCTCAGGCAGAAAAATCGGGGCATTACAATACCTTGAAAGGTACATTGGGGTCGGGTAACACCAAAACTGGGGTTGAGGTTGGCTTTTCCTTTAGCTCTTGGAAGCTTTTCTCACACTCGGGGTTCCATACAAAAAGGGTGTTTTTCCTAGTGAGCTTGGCTAGGGGTAGGGCAACATGGGAAAACCCTTTTATGAACCTACAATAGTAGCCTACTAAGCCCAAGAAACTCCATATTTTTGTTACAGTGGTTGGTCTATCCCAATTCATTACTGCCTCAACCTTACTAGGATCAACAACTATGCCTCCTCTAGACACTACAAGCCCTAGAAACTTCACTTCCTCCAGCCAGAATTCACACTTAGAGAGTTTGGCTTATAGCTTCTTCTCCTTCAAAATCTCTAAACCCAGCCTTAGATGACGCTCATCCTCCTCGTGGGTCTTCGAATAGATGAGTATGTCATCTATGAAAATAACCATGAACTGATCTAAATAGCGTCTAAAGATCTTATTCATATAATCCATAAACACCGCATGAGCATTCATCAGCCCAAAAGACATCACAGTGAACTCAGTGTCCATATCAAGTTCTAAAGGCGGTTAGTGTCCATATCAAGTTCTAAAGGCGGTTTTAGGTGTGTCCTGGTCTCTTACCCTAATCTAGTGGTATCTCGACCTTAGATCGATCTTAGAGAATACCATCGCTCCTTTCAACTAGTCCATAGGTCATCAATCCTAGGCAAGGGATACTTATTTTTCACTGTTACTCGATTCAATTGCCAATAGTCTATGCATAACTTCATGCTTCCATCCTTCTTTTTCACGAATAAGACAGGGGCTCCCCAAGGTGAAGCGCTGGGTCTTATGAAACTCTTCCCTAAAAGCTCTTCTATTTGTGTTTTGAACTCGGCCAATTCTAAGGGTGACATCTGATAAGGGGCTATAGAGATAGGCCTTGCTCCAGGAACCAACTCTATGGAGAACTCTACTTCTCTTTCAGGAGGGAACTCGAGTATTTCATCTGGGAATACCTCGGGATAGTCTCTTACTCTAGGTATGTCATCAAGGTTTTGCTCAAAGTCTACCTAGCTAGCGGCTAGGAGAACATATCTCTTAGTTTCCTTCCTACTATAGTTGACCTTTATGGCATTTAGGTAAAGCTTCAAGGTTTGACTAGTTTCACTAGGGGGAGAACAAAAAATAACATTTTTGGTATCACAGTCTAACATCACACGGTTGGTGTGAAGCCAATCCATGCCAAGAATTATGCCTATGTCTTTCATGGGTAAACAAATAAAATCTATGACAAAGGATCTATTTTCTATGGTAAGATGGCAATTTAAACAACAGTTACATGTATTTACAGGACGGTTAGTGGGGGTAGCAACAATGAAGTCAAAAAGGAGTTTAGAAACTTTCAAATTTAAAGACTTGACGCTAGCATGTGAAATGAATGAATAGGTTGCACTAGAGTCATACAGTACAGTTAAAGTTCTACCATTTACTTCGTACTTACCTTTTATGAAGTCATTGGACTTTTTCGCATCTTCCGCACTGAGCGTGAGGACCCTCCCTTGGTGCTATGGCCTGGGGTTCTAGTTCATCAGCCTTCCATTTGTGCAATCCTTTGCATAGTGGCCGAGTTTACCATACTTGAAGCACGGGCGATTCTCGTGGCTTTTCCCACACTGAGGGGATACTGCGACAGGTATGGGTCTGAAGAAAATAGCGGGGCCTCCTTGTGGTGCCTTGTTATTGGCCCCACTAGACCCTCCTTGGTGATTGTTGTTGTTGTTCTGAGGACCTCCCGATCCTTCTTATTAGTTGTTGTTGTTTCAGGGGCCGTTGTGCCTGAACAGGGGTCGTTGGTTTTGTCTAGATTGTTGATTGGTGGGTGCCCTCTGCTGTTGTTGTTTTTATGGCTTGAACTGGTTATGGTTGTGATATGGGTTATATTGATTTCTTGATTGGTGTTGGTGTTGTGGCTTGAACCTTGGGGCTTACGGCCCTAACCCCTTGGCACGCTCCGCCCTTGTAGCGTTGACCAAGGTAGGGAAGTCCCTGATCTCCATGTATGCCACTACGAAGTTCAACTCCGCCTTCAGTCCAGCCTTGTACTTTATGCATTTCCATACTTCATCGGGGTTCCCTTGGAACACCCGTGAGAACTTGATCAGCTCCTCAAACTTCACCGTGTATTAGGCGACAGTAGACTTACCCTGGGTCTATTGCATGATGTAACACCCCGATTTTTCTGTCTGAGGGAAATGACCAAAATGCCCCTGAGGTCATTTCCTGACCCGAACTCGAGGGTAACCAACTCGGTCATCCTCGAAGGGTCAACTCAATGTTTGAAGGGGATTGAATGGCCTTTGAATGCTTTCTCGGAGCGAAAATTTCGTTTTCCATGAGCTTGGTCAAAATGACCAAAATCCTCCTATAGCGTTTTACGCAGGTAAATGTGCCGTTTGAGCCCGGAACTTTCCCCAGAGGTTTAAAAACATGATTTCATGTGTCTAGAGGAATCTGTTCAAGTCCCGGTGGTCCCGGGCAGTTTTAGTGCAAAATTACGATTTTGCCCCTGGAATAGTGTTTTTAAGCTTAATGACGTAATTAAGCAAACCTAAGCAATATTAGGCTCTAAACGAAGATTAATTTATTTCCCTAATTAATCTAGAGTCAAAATAATTTATTAAAGTTAATTAGAACCTAAAATTGCTTAGATTAAACTTAAATCCCTTTTTAGAACTCAAGATTCCTAGTCTTGGAATCTTGAATAGTGTTTCTCTCTCCAATTCCTTAAATCAAAGTAATGTGTCTAGAGTTGTTTAAACTCTAAATTGAGGATTTAACTCACTAATGGTGCAAGACCACTCCTTAATTTTGTCTAGACCACCTTAATTACCCATTTACCTTACCTAAACACTTTCTTACAAATTCCTAATCTTAAGCATAACCAAAGATACACCTAAACACAACTCTAAACCACAATTAAAATGCAAGAAACTCTCCTCCCTTGGCTGATGCATTTCGCCAGCCCACTCCCCATTGGCCACATGTTCAATTATTTTCTCACTCAAAGAACCATGCTTGAGGCCATACCTTGAACCATACCTCACCATACCTTAAGCCATACCTCACCATGCCTCAAGAACACATTATCTCACCTCATGGAACTCATGGAGAGCCTCCATTCTGCACCTCATGGCCGAAGCCATCCTCACCCATGAGCATCCTCCATTTGTTTCATTTCTCTATAAATAGAATGCCTTGAGGAGCTTGCACCACTTTTAGATCATTTGCTAAGTTTAGGAAACACTCAAAGCTTTCTTTTTCTCTCAAAGTTTTTGTGTTCTTCAAGTTCTTGGAGTTCTTCAAGTTCTTCATCATCTTCATCTTCTTCTTCCATCTTCAAGTTCATCACACCAAGTAGGGATTTTCTTTCATGTGTTCTTTCTTTAAAGTTCTTGTTCTAAGCTTAATGTTCATAGTTTCTCTTGATTCTTTTTAGAACTTCTTTTCTTTCCTTCACCTTTTCATTTTCGGCCATGGGCCTTGGAGAACAAAGGAATGAGAGCTTGATGATGAGAGTTTCATGATGATGTTCATCACTTGAAACAAACTCTAGAGCTTGATTTTTGTTCTTGAGCAAAAGTGTTTCTAGATTTTCCTTTCTTGAACTTTTGAGAACCTTAACTTTGATGTTATTTCAAAATGGTTCTAATGACTCAATGATGAGGTCTCATGATGTTGGTGTTTGTATGTCACCAAGATCATGGATTCTAGAGTTTCAAACATTTCTTTTCTTTCCTTGAAGTTTCGGCCATTACCTTTCCTTTTCATGCTAGATGTTTGATTTTCTAAATATGGTATGTTGAGTTCTAAGAACTCTAGACTTATACTTTGTCTTGGTTTGATGAGTTTGGGTTGAGGTTTAAGTTCCTTTAAAGTCTTGTTAAGAGCTCTAGAAAGATAAAATGAACTTGCATAACTTATTTTATGCTTGCATTCATATTTACATTCTTGCTATGCATCTTTACTTTCAAGCCATCACCTAAGAACATAAAGATTAAAATGGAACTTGTATCATCACTTAACTTAATTCTCAAAGCCTTTCTATTTCGGCCTTAAAGTCGATTGTTGTTGGGCCTAGAGCACTAAAATAAAGAATTGAACTTGCATTATCACCTAATTAATTTCTCGAATGCCTATCTATTTCGGCCTTAAAGTCGATTGTTGTTGGGCCAAGAGCACTAAAATAAAGAATTGAATCTTGCATCTTTACTTTCAAGTTTACACGTTTAAATTATGCCTTGCATATTTAATTTCAAGTCATCACTTTACCTTGAAAGCAAGATTAAAAATGAAGAGCATGAGCACGTTTAGTTTATGTCGTAACTTAAGAACCTAGAGCTCAAAGACTTGCCCATTTCATTCCAAGTTAAAGTTCAATGCAAACCACACTTTGAATGTATGTTTTTCGGCCAAGTAGTGAAGATGGACTTGCAATGAGTTTTCATCTAGCTACTAGGACCAATAGCCTATGTTTTGAGTTTTCCTTAAAGTTTGATAATTCTTTATAAGGTTATGTCGTTATAAGTTGTGATTCCAACCTCTTTTAGGGGATGGAATATGTTTTGGTCAGTGACCTAAGGCTTCACTTAGCCTCTTGACGATTTAAAATGTCTTGCAAAGAGTTTTAGAAATTCTAAATTGATTCCAAGAGAAACTAGTTAACTTATGTACCTAGAAATGTCAATTTAATTCTCTTATTGAGGCAAGATGTTTTCGGTTCTGATGTGATGAATGTGATGCTGTATGATGATGTTTTAATGTGTTGGAATGTGTGAAAATATCATGTGATGATGTAGAAGCAAACCTATGCATGATAGGTAAGAAACTAGCTAACTAGAAATACCGTAAAGCTAGAATTTAACATAGTTTTGACCCATTTGTTTATGGAACCAATCCAAACTGTTTTAATGGGAACATAATCAGATTTAGATTGTTTAGACATGAAAAATTTGGTATCATTTGAGTTAGAATTGAATTCTAGCACCTATGGGGAAACTAGTAGCTAGAAAACCGTAAAAATGCAAATGTAGAACTCTTAGAACATTTAATTTTCTGGAATCTGTCCAGCACCCTTACAACATGATAAACATGATTAATAATTAGTCCTTAAACATAGGAATGTCTCATAATTGATTTAGATTTAATGTATAGCGCCTCAGTAAGACGGAACTAGAAAGGGTCTAAAACGTAAGTTCTAGAACCCCAGTAAAAACAAGTTAGAGACTCTGTCCTATGCTATTCAGATTTAAGTATGAACATGAGAATGAAGAATGATGTTTAATATGAGCCTTAGGGGCATAAAAATATGAGCGACGGATATTAGAGAGCTATATCTCAAGATTAAGACCCGTAAGGGTCAAAGCATAAGCTACCGTGAGGGTAAGCGTTTGAATGATGTATGATGATGCATGAAGTATGCTAATGATGATGATGTTATTCATATGAGGAATTTATGAGGTTATATGTTTATGTGGCATAAAGCAAATTTGGAAGGAAATTCGTTGTAATGACCGTTTTGGCCGCCGAATTTCCGACAAATTTGGAAGGAAACTCGGTGTAATGACCGTTTTGGCCGCCGAATTTCTGGCAAATTTGGGGACTTAAAGAGATTTTGAAAATTAAGGTACTAAGATGGGTTCTAGGATGACACCGGTTCGGCCGAGCACCTCCATAGAACTCATGTGACATCGGTACCATTTTATACTCTTAGGTGACACCGGTTCGGCCGAGCACCCCTAAGAGATTTGCCCCCTAACCCGTACTCAGATAGTCGGGATTTATGATACGCTTATCGTTAAGTGGTAAGTAAGAACTAGTGACGACTAGTTAAGGTATGAGCTCATAACCTAGATGTATGACACGTTCTGGGTGACACCGGTTCGGCCGAGCACCCCCAGTTCGATTGTCTTTTAGGGTGGCCCATGAGGAAGAAAAGTTCATGATTATGATTATGTCACTAAGTTTTGTCCCATATGAATGTTACTATTGCCACTTTATGCCACCAACGATGATGATACTTGATGTTATGTTTTTATGTATGTGCATTAGGTAATGCCATGCATACATTTTCTATTATGTTGCATCCATGACATTAAGATCATCCTAAAATGAATGGACCTTGGCTAAAATATATTTTAAAGTTTAAAATGAACCTAATACCTGCTCAGTCATTTCGTATAAATAAACCCAAGGTTCCTGAGGACGTAGATGATGACACCTAGGTAGTAGGAGGCCCTACTGAGATTCTTTAGCAAGATTCTCACTCCCTCTATCTCTTTCTTTCCGTCACGTCTTCAGATGGCGACGTTCGTGATATTCGTGGACACGCCGACATAGGAGGTGCACCATGACCCGGACCACGGATCATACCATTTTGTGGGTCGATGCATAGTTAGAGTATTCATGTACAAGGGTCGACCTTTCACTCCCCTTATGCATTCCCATCGTTTCTCCCCCGTCTCACCTTTTGGCGATGGCCTGGTGTTCGAGCGCGCACGTCCCCGAGTTAGAACACACACCACTTAGATGGGGATGAACCTTCTTTTGTTTAAAGGTTATCCTATTAGTTGCACTCGGGTAGGGGAGTAGATTATGTTTATGTTTATGTTGTATTTTCTTTCATGTATTTCCATGTACTAAATCAAGTCCCACGCTTATAAGTGGGCAAATTATAATTATAAATGAGATGTTATTCAGTGTCTCTCATGATGTGCCCTTATATGCTTTATGCTACGACGTTATGAGATGTATGTTTTGTCCGTTGCAAGTTATATCGCATCACGCGGCTCTCACTTTCATTTCAAAAAAAAAATTACCCGTATTTTCCGCTAAGTAATTCAAAGTTAAATGAGAACTATGAAGTAACAGACTAATGATTAACCTAAATATGTTCTAGAGTATTGGGTTAAAAATTAGGATGTTACACATGAATTCAATGTCCTTGGTGTTCTTCACAGACTCCAGGAAGTACTTCTCATAGAAATATGTCTTGAACAACTCCTAGTTAATAGCAGTATCAGAAGCTTCCAACAGCCTTCAAGTGTTGGTCCACCAGAACTCGGCATCAAATTCCATATGTAGGTGGCAAATATGACCTTCTATTCCTCCGAACAGGCAACAACAGTGTAGATCTTCTCCATGTTCTTTATCCATTCATCAGCCTTGTTGGGATCTATGGCTCCTCGAAAGGCAAATGGGTTAGCCTTGCGGAATTTGCCGAAACCAGCTTGCCTGATCATTTCCATGGTCAGGAGAGCACTCCCAGTGTCTCCCTACTGGTTCATCCGTTCAAACATGCGTTCCATAGCCCTTGCCATGTCTTGAATAGCTGTGGCGGTTGAGTTATCTTGGTTCCCCTCGGTTGGGGTCCTAGTCTGTCGTCTAGGTGTCGTTGGTTCCTAAACACATAGGACAATAAACACTGAAATATTTCATATGAAATGAGCTAGTTACCATGGCACACAAACAAATAGGGGTCATGCATACCTAACCTTAGAGCTTGTCTTTATCAAGCACTACACATAAGATGACTACCGCATTATGCCTATGAATCATAGTCAATCCCATCCTTAGGCTCCGTGAGAATCGAACTGCTCTGATACCAAAATGTAACATCCTAATTTTTAACCCAATACTCCTAGAATGTATTTAGGTTAACCATTAGTCTATTAATCTTTTAGTCTCATTCTTTAAACTTATCTTTAAAATACTTAGCAGAAAATACAGATAAATTTTTTTTTTTTGAAATATAAATGCAAAGTGAGAGCCGCGCGTATCGTAAGCGAGCGTTGATGTAAAATGTAACTCATATAAAAGGAGGCACAAGATAAGAGCATCAAATAACTTTATAACATGGGACAATCATATACACACCACAATAATACTATATTAATAATATAACTGCCTACCTATGGGAGGCAGGCAGTTTAGTACATCACAAAGCAAATACAACTAAAAACAAATACAAAGAAAGCATAAAGGAAAATCACCCCCACCCTCATGCACCTAAGATGGATAGCCCTTCGAACAAAAGAAGGCTATCCTAGTCTACATGTGGTGTGTGTACTAACACTCCCTAAGAGCCTCTACTGCTACAGTCCCAGGAAGGGCGGGACATAACCAACCCACTAGCGTATCTCGGTCGGAGTGGCTAGGCGAACTGGCTGAACATGAGCTCTGTGTAACATCCTCCCAAGTACAACGTCAACCTTAAGTCATGACATCAGACTTGAGAGTTGTTACTTATAAATTATCAGACCTTTCTTAAATAACTATAGCAAATGCGATAAGATCATGTAATAACTAGCGTAATTCGATTAAAATATATAACAAAGATACCAAACATTTATTTACTATAAAGTCAATTACATAAGGAAGCTCTACTATGAGCTTTAACACATATACAATCTCTATTACATTTATTTACACGATTACTTGCAGCTATATACCACGTAAGAAAAACATCAACTCCTAAACTACTGCAATCGTGAGTTTTTTTCACGCAGCAGCCAAATCATTCTCTGGATCAACCTGGAGACAAAACAGGAACATAAACACATAGGGGTGAGAATTATACAATTGTCAGCAAGGCAACTCCCCAAAAATTCACTCATAATGTCATCGTCATCGGCCCAGTCATTTTGGTTTATTAGAAAAATGTGATCATGCATCTCATAATAATGGTCCATTTTTAAAGTTCCAAATCGTACTTCCAAAGTGGGTAGCTTTTAATAATCAGTTACTTAGTGCATATATCCAATGTTCAAACACCTAGTAAATCATCCTAGGCAGACAATTCAAATCAATATGCATATGCATATGATAACATGCCGAAATCTGTAATAAAATTATCTTCACTTGTTCTAGATATATCAAAGGGAATTCTCTAGTTTTCTTTTGTGGCTATAGAACTTAATTGAGTGCGTTTTTCTCTTTTCATTGACATAGGAAAGACTTAGTTTATATGATGCTGTAAAACTCAATTCAGTGCAACGTTCTCTCTTCATTGACATAGGAAAGACTTAGTTTATACCTAACGGGTATCTGCCGTGGACAACTCCACAATAGATAGTTTATACCAAATGGTATTTATAATGGTTCACACCACATAAGGGAAATAGATTGCTTATCAGGACTGAGCTTATTCCTATACGTGATCATTGGACTTTATTTTTTTTCCATTTCTGAATCACGCACAATTCTATTCCTAGCCGATACGTCTACTGACTCATAATATCTTGGGGGAAGTTCCTCTTTTTGCCTTCCCCTTAATTCAATCTATGTCTTGTTTATGTTTTCTCCATATGTCAAAATAGGCACACTCAGTATTTTGGGAAAGTTCCTACTTTTGCCTTCCTCTTATTCAATCTAGGTCTTATTTCTGTTTTCTCCATATGCCAGAACATGCACGATTAAAGTTCATATATTCTCTTTTGCCACATTTGTACATCATTCACTTTACTTTTCCAAATGCATGCTTGAGGCACATATACGCATTCATTCATAATATGATTTCAACCATGCCTTAAACCATTCCTTAAAGTCACTAGCATGCATTCATATATGTCATACTTGAACCTAATGTCATTATTTCATCAACTCAAAGCATCAATTCATTTTCAGCATAATGGCAGATTTCACATATCTATAGCACAAATTATTTTGCATTTCAAACCATGAAATCCGAAGCTATAAAAATTATCCAAGACACGTCAATGTGTCCCTAAGGTCCTCTAAAAATTTCAAAGTCAAAAAGTTCTCTAAGTATGATACAAAATTCAACAAATTAGGAGCCCAGAAACCCCCTATTTACTGCCAACAACCAAAGTTCCAATCTTATTACACTACCATATGATCATATCAAATCATACAAAAATTCATGGTTGGACTTTAACATGTCTTCAATATCCTATAGAAATTTCAGTGGAAAAATCCATCATTTGATGTGGTAACCAAATTAGATAAGCTCAGAGCTTCAGAATTAGCTGTCCAGACAACTCAAGAATAGTCTTGGTTTTTGATTTTTATAAAATAGTAACACTCATTTTTAGGACCCAAGAAAAATCTTGAGTTGCCTTATGATGTTACCTTCAACATATAATTTTTATAGCTCATAAAAACATCTAGAAATACATCAGAAAATTCGTGACTCATAACCTGCCAGTGCAAATCTAAGAATTCCAGCACATGATTCAAAACTTGATTTGCCAAAATGGGTTTTCTAACATCATCCAAAAACTCCACCAAAATTCATACATCAATATCCACATATCATCAACCAGTAAAACTAAAAATTATGGACCAAGACCAATCAGAAACATTCAGAATAAATTTTGAAAGAAAAGACCAAAGGAAACCCTACTTTGATGGCTTTAGGGATCTTGGCTCCAAACGATGTTCTAGGAGTGATCTTGCTCACTTCAAGGCCACCAAATTAGCACCAAGCCCTTCCTTAATCAGTTATGTATGAGATACCAAGGTGAGGATTGATGAGGAATTGAAATTCCAATCGGTTAGTTTGATAGATTATGAGGAGTAGAACAAGTTTTGTGAAAGGATCTTGGTGTTTTAGTGACTCTAAGTTAGAGTTTTTGAAGCTTGAAGCTTGTTAATGGAGGATTGAGAGGAAGAACAATGGAGGGCTGTGTTTTTAGGCCTCTTGGCCGAAAATGATGATGGTGGGGTGATAAGGATGGTGGCTTTGTATTTATCTTGTGAGAAAGCTTGTAAAGGAAGCTTAATTGTAATAATGTAAAAGGAGAATTCTTAAATATTGTAAAATGGAATGCTAGGATTGTTTTCTTGGTCAAAGAACAGTTCTTGGTCATCCACTCGGTTCAAAATAATTGGATCACTTTAACTTGAGGAGCAAGTAGCCTTTTCAGTGTTAAAACCGCTCACCAAAATTCCACCGAACGGATGAGTTATTTGCTCCCAAGTGAAATATAATAAATCAAAGGTCATGATTATTTTCAAGTTTTAATCCTTGCCATCCACTTGGCATAAAGTGGTTGGTAAAGGTTACTTACCCACTAAGTAACTTGTACAGCATTAAAAATTGCACATCGAAACTCCGCTGAACGGGCGAAACATTGTACCCGGGTAATAAGACATTGCCCGAAAATTAATTCTAGGTATAAAATCTCTATTTCTAACTATTTCTAATCTCAATCTTATAATTTCTCAGTTTTGGGCACCTTCGAGTCCCAATTCTAGGGTTTCGGCTGTCCCGATGGGTCCGCGGGGCCCATAAGATTACTATTCATGTTTTTTTTTACAAATCCTTTGGACCATCCTAATCATTACTAAAACTATTATATTTTTGAAATTATGACTAGTAAAGTCCAAATTAATTTTTAAATAATTTTTAGGGTGTTACATTCATGACGGCGCATGGCTGGCCTCCGAGCCAATCTTGGCTGCGTCACTATCTCCTCGCTACCCTCTCTTATGAGCAGGGGAGAGAGGACAGAACTCTCACTGTACAGGTGAGTCAGTGGGTCCACTGAGGGCTCTAATGACTATGAGCGGGGCACGTAGTCTGGGAAGTCACGCACAGCTGACGCGGTGGTGTGGGTGTGGAGAATCCTCTCATCGTGGGTTCGAGCGAGCTCAAAAACCATGTCGTCTCCATAGGAGGTTATCGGGGAAAAGCGATAGCTGGGTACTGGGTGTGCAAAGGGGCGCCCTACAAACATGAAGACTCGGACAAATGTATACGCCCTTCAAAATGATAGGACTGGTGCTCCGGATCAAAATGAACCTACCACACCAAGGTGTTGATGAAAACTATGAACGTCGCCATCATAATCTGAAGACATGATGAAAAGAGAGAGAAAGAGAGGGAGTGAGAATCTTACTAAAGAATCTCAGTAGGGTACCTCCTATCAATGTGACACCGTCAACGTCCCCAAGAACCTTGGGTTTATTATAAAAAGGTGTGTATGCATATAGTTCATTATTAGGTTTCAACCATAATTATCCAAGGTCCGTTCATTTTAGAATGAGTATTGATGTCATGTATACAGCATATTAAGGCATGACTGCATGGTAAGCCATTATGCAAGAGGACAATAAAACATAACATCAAGCATCATCATATAAGTGGCATAAAGTGGCATATATAACTTTTCACGTGAAACTTTCATTTGTTTTAACTGTGTGACATTAAACTTCATACTTTTCATCATGGGGACCACCCTAAAAATATCTCTAGGTTATGAGCTCCTACCTAACTAGTCGTCACTAGTTCTTACTTATCCCTCTTGATAAGCGTAACATAATAATCCCGACTTCTAGAGTACCGGCTAGGGGGCATAAGGATCACCTATCATAACCTTTAATTTGGGGAGTCCATAGGAATGTTTCCTTCTTTGAAACGCTCTACTGGTATCTAGTATGCAGCGAATTGTCCGCTTTGGCAAGCTCAATGTCAATACCCTTACGAATTTGCTTTCTCCCCACTAGAGCTGGAGAAATGCATCTCAGTGTTATGTCACATTTGTTCTTGGGCATGCTCGGCTAAACCGGTGTCACCTAGAACGTATCTCAATACGTTTACCCTTGGGTGTGCTCGGCTAAACCGGTGTCACCCAAGATGTATCTTATGGAGTTTTTCAAAGACTTTTCTTAAGTCCTCAAATTTGGCGGAAATTCGGCAGCGTAATGGTAGTACACCGAATTTCTTTCAAATTTTCTTTATGCCACAAGAGCTAAAAGCACATGTAAATCAAGTCATCAATATCATATAACATATCCACTCATGCATCAATGCATCATAGCATGTCGTGATTCAAGAACAATCATTCCTAGCTCTTCATATATCTCTAGCATATGCATCCCTAATGTTCCATAACATGTAAAGGTTGAGTTCTATTTCTAGGGATCAATTGCTCATAAAATAAACATACTTATGATTCATGAATAGTCATACATTTCTCATTTTATGTCAGGCAATCTCATAGTTCATATGTAAGCAAGATCATGGGTTCACATCATTCACGTATTGAAAAAATGTTTAATGCATACTTGGGGTTCTGGTAATTGATTACATGAGCCCTATAATCGATTACACAGCTTCAAATTTCAAAACAGGTGAATTGAGGGCTCTAGTAATCGATTACACAGCTTCAAGTTTCAAAATAGATGAATTGAAGGCTCTGGATTGCCAATCAAACTAACCTTCACTCAAGTTTCCTTAACATATATATGAAAAGTTCCCAGGAAAACTTGAATGGCTTCCTTCTATCACTTCTTCCCTAGGAAAAGCATAAATCTAATTGAGAATGTAAAAAGAAGATTTTCTTACACTTCAAGGATAAAAACTGATTACATTATATATACTGAATATTCTAGGAAGTGAGAAGAGATTTTTGCAGAGTTTCCTCTCTTGAATCTTCAAACTCTCATTGGCCTTTAAGCACAACATCTCCATTTATAGCGATCTTCCTTTGTGATTGTTCCTTTTGATTAGTTCTCCAAGTGACACGTGTTGATCATCAGTTGTGTCTTGAAAGAAACAGCTATAAAAGGTTGACAGATTTGTTACATCAGTTGCAGAAGCCATTGTAATGTTGAGTTCTCTGATCTTCCATCAGAAACTACTCTTCTACTTTTTGAACATGTTTTCTAAACTCCTCCTTCATGAAGCCAAGATGGTTGATCAATCAGGCAGAAGAGAAGACATACTAGTTTAAAACTAGGTTTGACTTGAATATTTGAAATTCAAATTTTAAAATTCCCTTTTTTTCCTATGGCATTCTATGCTCCTACTCACAAGTGAGCTTTTTGATAAGCGTAATTAGTTTCTTGATGAAAAATTCACTTTCTAATCTTTAACTCAATCTTCTTTGCTGATAATTTCTTTACGATAGAGATGATTGAAGTTTAAGTAACAAGTTGCTCTTCGACATGCGTTGATTTCTTTATCTTGAGTGTACTTTCTGATATCCCGTGCTACTTTTTGAAGTCTCAAGTATTGGTTTCTTATGGCGTTGAGAACTTCTTCTAATCATTAGCAATCAATTTCTTGGATAAGGATATAATATCATTTTTATTTCATTTCAGATCTCGTAATATAAGATAGACATGTTTACACATGCATTGTGAAATATATTCTCATTTGAGTAAGCTTTGCTCTTACTAAACAATAGAAACTTGTTATAATCTTACAAGAAACTCAATAGAGACATCAGTCTTTTTTCAAAGCATTTTCTTTAAATTGGCTTTGTTGTCATTTAAAACAAATAAGTGTAAAGGGTTCTAGAGCTAATAGTGAAGATTGAGTTTTATAAAGTACGCTCCCAGGTACATAATTCAATCCTTACCTTCAAACTAAACTGATTAATTCGCATGGATCCAGTTTTGGATTTTTGTAAAATTTTAAAATTCTGTTGTGCAATCTGTTCTATACAATTGCATAAAAATCCAATAGTGGTATCAGAGCCACTTGTGTTTTTGATCAATTTGAATCTGCTATGATTAATATGTGTGTGTGTGTATGTCTATATATATATATATATATGCTTTTGGTATGAGTCAACTCTATATGTATCGTGATATGTAGGAAAACAATGATATGAATCTTCATGAAAGCAATTTGTTTATATGTGATATAGAGGAGATTGATCTCTTCTTGATATATAAGAAACGACAAAGCAAATTTTGTTAATATGATTAATGCATATCGCTATTATACAATGTGATTTAAATCTGTAGGAGTTTATTTGATCGAATGAATGACACTTTAATGTGATTAACTTGATGCTGATATGATCAATGAATTCTGTAACACCCTAAAAATTAATTTAAAAATTAATTTGAGCTTGATTAGTCATAATTTCAAAAATTTAACAGTTTTAACAATGACGAAGATGGTTCATAGGATTTGTAAAAAAAAAAGAAATGAATAGTAATTTGTAGGCCCCACCAGCCCATCGGGACAGCCGAAACACTAGAATCGGGACCCGGAGATACCCGAAATTGAGAAATTAGAGGATTGAGATTAGAAATAGTAAGGAATGAGGATTGTATACCTGGAATTAATTTTCGGGCAATGTTTGGTTACTCGGGTACATTGTTTTACCCGTTCGGTGAAATTTCGGTGTGCAATTTCTAATACCGAAAGATAGTTTAATCTTATAAAAGGATAATGTCTATCCTTTATATACCAAGTGTAAGGCTAAGATTTAATCTTGAATTACAAGATTAAATCATAGCCATTTATCTTGCTTTCTTGTAAGAAAAGTTTGGATTTTATATTAGATAAAGATTAAACTAACATATAATCATTTAGAGCCACCAACTTTGTCATTTTCACTCTCCATTCTCGGCCAGCAAAGGGGAAACAATAGAAACCTCCATTCCTTGTTCTTAAAAGCTCCAAAATTGATTTCCAACCTCAAAAACCTTAACCTAGAGTTGATAAAACTTCCAAGTTCCTTCATAAAACTTGTTCTACACATCAATATCTACCATTCTAACCGATTGAAATTTCAATTCCTCACTTTGATATCTTATACTTGTAACATCCTAATTTTTAACCCAATACTCTAGAAAATATTTAGGTTAATCATTAGTTTGTTACTTCATAGTTCTCATTTAACTTTGAATTACTTAGCGGAAAATACGGGTGATTTTTTTTTGAAATAAAAGTGAGAGCTGTGATACGATAAGCGGTAAACCATGCAAAGTAAAACAATCGTCTCACAATCATCATGACATAAGGCACAACATGAACATCACTGAAAATCATCTTATATATATATAACTTGCCCACTTATAAGTGTGGGTCTTAATTTAGTACAAGGGAAATACATAAAAGGAAATACAACATCAAACATAAACATAATCTACTCCCCTACCCGAGTGCATCTAATAGGATAACCTCTAACAAAAGAAGGTTTATCCCTATCTATGTGGTGTGTGCTCTAACTCGGGCCATCCTCGACCTCCTACTGGCGACCATCTCGTGATCGAGGCAGATATCCAGAAACCGAGCGAGCTCCTCGGCGTGAAAAGGCGGAGTGGGGATCGAATATGACTCCCAGGTATGGCCGCATCTCCGGTCGTCGTGCACGCCTCGGTGAGTCACGGTGGGCTCGCTATCCTCTCAGAAGTCCATAGGTATGGTGGGGGATCCCTCGGAGGGTATCTGGGTGGCCGAATCCTCGGAAGTATCCATCTCCGAGAAGGACGATGGGCAACGGGGCACATACTCGGGGTAGTCTCGAACGGCGGATGCGGAAGGTGGAGTACGGCGCAGCCTCTCCTCTCGAGGACGTGCGCGCTCGAACACCAGGTCATCGCCAAAAGGTGACACAGGGGAGAAACGATGGGAATGTACAGGGGGAGTGAAGGGTCGACCCATGAACATAAATACTCTAACCGTGCATCGACCCACAAAATGGAATGACCCGTGGTCCGGGTCATGGTGCACCTCCCATGTCGGCGTGTCCACGAACACCGCGAACGTCGCCATCTGAAGACGTGACGGAAAGAAAGAGATAGAGGGAGTGAGAATCTTGCTAAAGAATCTCAGTAGGGCCTCCTACTACCTAGGTGTCATCATCTACGTCCTCAGGAACCTTGGGTTTAATTATACGAAATGTCTGAACATGCATTTAGTTCATTTTAAACTTCAAAATATACGTTAGCCAAGGTCCATTCATTTTAAGATGATCTTAATGTCATGAATGCAACATAATAGAAAATGTATGCATGGCACTACCTAATGCACATACATAAAACATAACATCAAGCATCATCATCATTGGTGGCATAAAGTGGCAATAGTAACATTCATATGGGACAAAACTTAGTGACATAATCATAATCATGAACTTCTCTTCCTCATGGGCCACCCTAAAAGACAATCGAATCAGGGTGCTCGGCCGAACCGTGTCACCCGAGCGTGTCATACATCTAGGTTATGAGCTCATACCTTAACTAGTCGTCACTAGTTCTTACTTACCACTTAACGATAAGCGTATCATAAATCCCGACTATCTGAGTACGGGTTAGGGGGCAAATCTCTTAGGGGTGCTCGGCCGAACCGGTGTCACCTAAGAGTATAAAATGGTACCGATGTCACATGAGTTCTATGGAGGTGCTCGGCCGAACCGGTGTCATCCTAGAACCCATCTTAGTACCTTAATTTTCAAAATCTCTTTAAGTCCCCAAATTTGTCGGAAATTCGGCGGCCAAAACGGTCATTACACCGAATTTCCTTCCAAATTTGCTTTATGCCACATAAACATATAATCTCATAAATTCCTCATATGAATAACATCATCACCATTAGAATACTTCATGCATCATCATAAATCATCCAAACGCTTACCCTTACGGTAGCTTATGCTTTGACCCTTACGGGTCTTAATCTTGAGATATAGTTCTCTACATCCGTCGTTCATATTTTAAGCACCTAAGGCTCATAATTAAACATCATTCCTAATCCTCATGTTCATACTTAAATCTGAAAAGCATGGGACAAGTTCTCTAACTTGTATTTACGGGGTTCTAGAACTTACGTTTTAGACCCTTTCTCGGTTCCGTTTTTAGCGAAGGCTATATATTAAATCTAAATCAATTATGAGGCATTCCTATGCTTAAGGACTAATTATTAATCATGTTTATCATGTTGTAAGGGTGCTGGACAGAATCCAGAAAATTAAATGTTCTAAGAGTTCTACATTTGCATTTTTACGGTTTTCTAGTTACTAGTTTCCCCATAGGTGCTAGAATTCAATTCTAACTCAAATGATACCAAGTTTTCCATGTCTAAACAATCTAAATCTGATTATGTTCCCATTAAAACAGTTTGGATTAGTTCCATAAACAAATGGGTCAAAACTATGTTAAATTCTAGCTTTACGGTATTTCTAGTTAGCTAGTTTCTCACCTATCATGCATAGGATCGCTTCTACATCATCATACGATATTTTCACACATTCCAACACATTAAAACATCATCATACAGCATCACATTCATCACATCAGAACCGAAAACATCTTGCCTCAATAAGAGAAGTAAATTGACATTTCTAGGTACATAAGTTAACTAGTTTCTCTTGGAATCAATTTAGAATTTCTAAAACTCTTTGCAAAACATTTTAATTCATCAAGAGGCTAAGTGAAGCCTTAGGTCAGTGACCAAAACATATTCCATCCCCTAAAGGAGATTGGAATCACATCTTATAATGACATAACCTTATGAAGATTTGTAAAACTTTAAGGAACACTTAAAACATAGACTATTGGTCCTAGTAGCTAGATGAAAACTCATTGGAAGTCCATCATCACTACTTGGCCGAAAACATACATTCAAAGTATGGTTTACATTAAACTTTAACTTGGAACGAAATGGGCAAGTCTTTGAGCTCTAGGTTCTTAAGTTATGGCATAAACTAAATGTGCTCATGCTTTTCATTTTTAATCTTGCTTACACAGTAAAGTGATGACTTAAAATTAAATATGCAAGGCATAACTCAAACGTGCAAGCTTGAAAGTAAATATGCGAGATTCAATTCTTTATTTTAGTGCTCTTGGCCCAACAACAATCGACTTTAAGGCCGAAATAGATAGGCATTCGAGAGATTAATTAGGTGATAATGCAAGTTCAATTCTTTATTTTAGTGCTCTAGGCCCAACAACAATCGACTTTAAGGCCGAAATAGAAAGGCTTCGAGATTTAAATTAAGTGAAGATGCAAGTTCCATTTTAATCTTTATGTTCTTAGGTGATAGCTTGAAAGTAAAGATGCATAGCAAGAATGAATGCAAGCATAAAATAAATTATGCAAGTTCATTTTATCTTTCTAGAGCTCTTAACAAGACTTTAAAGGAATTTAAACCTTAACCCAAACTCATTCAAACAAGGTAAAGTCAAGCTTGGAGTTCTTAGAACTCAACATAATATCTTTGGGAATCAAACTATGAAACTTAGAAAATCTCAAGGAAATGGCGAAATCTCCAAGAAGAGAAAAGTGCATTTTAAAACTCTAGAGTTCATGACCTTGATGATATATTAACACCAACATCATGAGTCCTCATCATTGAGTTCATAGAGCCATTTTAAAACACCATCAAAGTTAAAGTTCTCAAAGTTCAAGAAAGGAAAATCTAGAAACACTTTTGCTCAAGAACAAAAATCAAGCTCTAGAGTTTGTTTCAAGTGATGAACATCATCATGAAACTCTCATCATCAAGCTCTCATTTCTTTGAACTCCAAGGCCCATGGCGAAAATGAGCAAGAACAAGGAAAGGAAAAGAAGTTCTAAAAAGAATTAAGAGAAACTATGAACATAAAGCTTGAAGCAAGAACTCTAAAGAAAGAATACATGAAAGAAAATCCCTACTTGGTGTGATGAACTTGAAGATAGAAGAAGAAGATGAAGGTGATGAAGAACTTTGAAGAGCTTGAAGAACTTGAAGAACACAAGAACTTTTGAGAGAAAAGGAAAAGCTTTGAGTGCTCCTAAACTTAGCAAATGATCTAAAAGTGGTGCAAGCTCCTCAAGGCATTCTATTTATAGAGAAATGAAACAAATGGAGGGTGTGGAGGCTGATGAAGGCTTCGGCCATATGAGGTGCAGATTGGAGGGTTCCATGTGTTCCATGAGGTGAGATAATGTGTTCTTGAGGTATGGTGAGGTATGGTTCAAAGCATGGTGAGGTATGGCTCAAGGTATGGCTCAAGCATGGCTCTTTGAGTGAGAAAACAATTTAATATGTGTGGTAATTAGGGAGTGATGGCCGAATATGCATCAGCCCATGGGGGAGGTTTCTTTGCATTTTAATTGTGGTTTAGAGTTGTGTTTAGGTGTATCTTTGATTATGCTTAAGATTAGGAATTTGTAAGAAAGTGTTTAGGTAAGGTAATTGGGTAATTAAGGTGGTCTAGACATAATTAAGGAGTGGTCTTGCACCATTAGAGAGTTAAATCCTCAATTTAGAGTTTAAACAACTCTAGACACATTTTCTTGATTTAAGGAATTGGAGAGAAAACACTATTCAAGATTCCAAGACTAGGAATCTTGAGTTCTAAAAAGGATTTAAGTTTAATCTAAGCAATTTTAGGTTCTAATTAACTTTAATAAATTATTTTGACTCTAGATTAATTAGGGAAATAAATTAATCTTCGTTTAGAGCCTAATATTGCTTAGGTTTGCTTAATTACGTCATTAAGCTCAAAAACACTATTCTAGGGGCAAAATCGTAATTTTTCACTAAAACTGCCCGGGACCTCCGGGACTTGAACAGAGACCTCTAGGCACATGAAAACATGTTTTTAAACCTCTGGGGAAAGTTCCGGGCTCAAACGGCACCTTTACCCGCGTAAAACGCTATAGGGGTATTTTGGTCATTTTGACCAAACTGCATGAAACGAAATTTTCGCTTCGAAAGCATTCAAAGGCCATTCAATCCCCTTCAAACATTGAGTTGACCCTTCGAGGATGACCGAGTTGGTTACCCTCGAGTTCGGGTCAGGAAATGACCTCAGGGGCATTTTGGTCATTTCCCTCGGACAGAAAAATCGGGGTGTTACAATACTCCTCTGGCTAAGGAAGGGTTTGGTGTGGGTTTAGGAGCTTTGAAGTGGAAGAAATCAACCTTGGAGCACCTTGGAGCCAAGGATCCAAAAGACACCAAAAGTAGGGTTTTCTTTGGCCTTTTTTCTTTCAAAGTTTTTCTGAGAAATTCTTACTGGTTTCAATCCGAAATTTCTAGTTAATTTGGTTGATATTATGTTGTTATTGATGTAAGAATTTTGCTGAAGTGTTTGGATGAGGTTAGAGAGATCATTTTGTCAAAAGATGTTGAGTGATACTTACTGGATTTTCAGTTTTCTGATAGGCAGTGTGTGATCACGAATTTTCTGGGCTTGTTATGGGCATTTTCTTGAACTGAAAAAAATATATGTTGGATTTAACATCTTTAGCTAGTCCCACGAATTTTCTTGGGTTTTTATTTTGAGTCAAACTGCCTTAGAAAAATCAAGAACTGAAATTAAGCATATGCTGCCTGAAATGTTGAATCTGAAGCTATGAACTTGTGAAATTTTATTAACCTAGCAACTGATCGAATTATTAGCTAAAATTTTCACAAGATTTTTAGGACATATTGAGGTCCAACTTTAATTTTTTGTACAAAGTTCTGGATTCATTTAATAGGGTAGAAAAATTGAGATTTCTGGCTCTTGGCTAAGAGTGTATAGTTTCTGACCACTAAATTTGTAGAATTTTGTTAATATAGTTAGAGAACTCTAATTACCCTGAAATTTTTACAGCACCTTGGTGACCCATTGAGGTGTCCTTGATAATTTTTATAGCCTCTGAAATGATTTTTTTATGTGCAAATAAATTCGTCCCACAATAGTGTGAAATCTGCCATTGTGCTGAAAATAAATGGATGCTTTGAATTGATGAAATGATGACATTTTGTACTAGTATGACATGAGTACCTGAATATGAGTATGAATAATTGAGTATGTGAACTTATTGATGAGGTTAGGTACACATAGATATGAATGATTATTACAATTGCTTATATGCGAAAGAAAAGGATAAGGTTATGTTTCTTGGACTGAAGAAAGTAAATCCAGTTTGTTAGGGAAAGTAAACCTAACTACCAAGAAGAGCATAAGATTTATAATCCTTGGGTTGGAGAAAGTAAATCTGGTCTGTCAAGGAAAGTAAACCTGACTACCCTTGAATTGAGTCGGGGAATGTAAACTTGGCTAGGAATAGGTCTATGTGAGAATTGGAGAAAGTAAATCCAATGATCATGCATAGGAATGAGCTCAGTCCTGAAAAGCAGTCTATTACCCATTATTGCCACACTGGGGATGGCAGTACATAACGCCCAAATATGACAAGATTAGTCAAGGGCCAAGGCAAGTTTAAGAAGTAAATTTTATAAGCAATCTTTGTCTTATATACCGAGTGAAGAAGTTTAGTATTGATATTGAGACCAATATATTTAAGTGGAAAGTTAGTAGTATATGATATGGAGTAGTATGGTATATGTACATTAAGTGATTGAATGTTAAAAGTAACCCACTTCAGAAGTATGATTTGGAACTTTAAAAATAAACCGTTATTATATAATGCATGACCACTTTTTCTTAACAAACCAAAGTGGCTGGGGCAATGACGATGATATTATAATTGTGTAACTGGGGAGTTACCCTACTGAGAAATTTAAAATTCTCACCCCTATGTGTTTGTGTTCCTGTGTTATCTCTAGGTTGATCCAAAGAATGATGTGGCTGCTACGTGAAAGAAACTCAGGATTGCAGTAGTTTAGGAGTTGATGTTTTTCTTACATGGTATATAGCTGCAAGTACTCATGTAAATAAATGTAATAGAGATTGTATATGTGTTAAAGCTCATAGTAGAGCTTCCTTATGTAATTGACTTTATAGTAAATAAATGTTTTGTATCTTTGTTATATATTTTAATCAAATTACGCTAGTTATTACACGAAATCATCAAATTTGCTATAGTTATTTAAGAAAGGTTCGGTAATTTATAACAACTCTCAAGTCTGAAGTCATGACTTAAGGATGATGTTGTACTTGGGAGGATGTTACAAATTCGCTCTATAAGAACTCTAAGATCACGATTTTAGGGAGAATATTATGATCGCAAGGGCACTGCCCCTCAACCCTACTTGCTAACTAGCTAGTGAGACTATTGTGCTATCTAATTGTAGCGTCTTATATCCTATTACAGCTAACATAGAATTAATTAATTAATACTGTATCAAAATGCTATGAGATAGGCATGATTGTTTTGATATGTATGTTTGATATCAATGTATGGTGTATAGCATGGCCAAAATTACACCAATGTGATTAGAATTTTATTTGTTGGTTGCAATTTTAAATACAGCCTGTTTGTTGTTGTATCTGTTGTAATTTTTAATATGACTTGTGTGTCGTTATATTTGTTGTAATTTTAAATACGGTGTGTGTTTCGTTACTTTGTCATAATTTAAATTTTCAAGAAGTTGTAAAGGTCATTGTTAGAGACAAAGAAGGCTTCCCAAAATTGCTTGTTGAGATCCATCAGAATCCAATGTGTTAGGCTAACAAAATGAATATTAGCATGTGATACCCCAATACGAAATTTATTATTATTATCATTATCATTATTATTAATATTATGATCATCATTATCATTACTATTATGATTAATATTATTATTTTAAAAACTTAAATTGTGAGGATGTCACCATCAGGGCTATTGATTGGTGCAAAGAATATATATATATATGATCAAGTTATACTTTAAGAAAATGTTACATGATTGAATAACTTTTTATTGATGTAAATTTTTACAAAACCCACCATTGAATTAGAAGCTCACATCATATTGATCAAGTCTGTAAAATTTCAAATTAATCTAAAATTATTTGGCATAATTTTTATATACATCAACATTAACATAATATATATACTTAAAATAAACAAAAATAAGAGCTATATGATTGCATTGCTATTGATGTTCAATTTTGATGAAATTTGACACAAATGATCTTTATGATAAATAATTGTAATTCAATGGTTAGACTGACAAAAAAAATTTCACTAAAAGTTACAAGTGGTGTAACTGTGTTTAAAGTTACACCAGTGTAATTTGATCTTTGCCTATATATATATATATATATATATATATATAATCACGATGAAGCATATATGTTTCATTGTTTCAATGTTTATGCAACAGGTGTGCAGAACATAGATCGTGTCACCTTTGGGTTTTTTTATACACTCATAGTATATATTTGGCACATCATAATACTCCTAAATATTTTTTTAAAAACCCTAGTCACCCAAGGATTTTTCCCCTAGAGAGAAAAATGTGATTTCTCTTTATTTTCTCTAATTAATCTCTTCCGGTAAATGATCTTAATAGAATTTAGTCAGTATTTCCCCTTTTTATTTAGTCTATGAGTTTGGGTACTATCAGGCATGATTTTCTCATAACATTCGTCATCCCTACCATCCCAAACTTAGTTTGGGAAATAGAATCAGATTGTTTATATTTTCATTATATTGTTTGGTGGTTACCAGTGTCATTCCTGCTCCCCAAGGTCAAGTTGCCAGTGGAAGCATACTCCCAGCTACCAGTGGTGAGTGAGTTTAAGCTCATGACCATACTTTTGGTTAGTACTATTATTTTCCCAGAATATAAACTATTTATGAAATTTTAGAATGATTTATTTCAAGAGAACATGCTTTTATGGATTATAGAAATTTTAGAAAATTATTGTTTTGTAGTTATCATGAAAAATTATTATTTTAGAAAGCTCATGGGACCATACTTGTTGTATATCTAATTTAGATTTATTTTATCAATAAGAAAATTTCATGAACCCCAGTTTTGTATGAACAGTAAGAACAACGAATGTTGTTGCTATTAGTTTTTAGTCAATAATTAGTGAGAAACAAATCAGTGAGTTAATGGCTACAGGATTGATTGTTAACCTTGGAACCAAGTGGTCCATTAAAAGACTAGCTCACCTACAGTAAGGAACCCAGTGTGGTGTTGATTCGGCTATTCAACTCAAATATTTATGTACAGAATAATTCGTATTTCTTTACTAGTTATTGCCATGGATTTAGTTAAATTATTGTTTTCAATACAATTATATGTGATTATATATAAAATGCTTTGCATAGTTGCATGTATATGTTATGTATTTTTGTTGTTGTCTCATTTGAGTTATAAATGGAGGCTCACTCAATGGGTTGTAATGAACTCACCCCTCTTTTTTACTCCTTCTACAGATATAGTTATTGGTTTAGTTGCATCACAAGATCTTCCCTTATAGTGCTATAGCTTCTTTTGGTGAGCTTCGCTTTCGAGTGGAGCTTATTATAGGTTATGTTAGTTTAGTAGTGCTCCAGTAATTGTATAGGTAGGATCCCGGATATGCATAATATTATTTTAATTATTTCCAAAACTTTAGCCATTTATTTATTATATTTGACTTCAGTCTAGATTATGGTTATTACATAGTTTCTTATTTAGGATTTATGTTTTGGAAATATTTTTAGAATTATGGAATCTAGTTAAACTTGAGATGTTTTGAATATATTTGATTTATTTATACATATTAGTCAGTTACGTTACCAGAGGCTTCCATTGGGACCCAATCCCTCACATCCCAGTCACGTTCCCTAGGCAGGTCATGACAAAGTGGTATAGAGTAATAGGTTTCCCTATATATTACTACAACAAGTATTAACAAACAACATGGCATCTATGTAAATGGAAGTGTGCCCATTTGCATTGATGTAGTGCTATTTGAGGCCTTTAGGAAAGAGTCAGTCATGTCTAGGTGCAATAAGAGTTTGTCTTTTCTTAGCGCTCATGATCTTGTTATATGTCCTCCCTTTCACAAGTGTAACCATGCCACCTGTGTACCCTTCATGCCTTTGCCGTCATCGTAGGAGCAATGCATCCAGTGACAATGCTCACCTTAGAGCTTTTGAATAGATGGTAGCAAACTTGACAGATGTGATGACCAGGCAACTAGAGGCGACTACATAGCCGCTTCTAGTCAAAGGTACTAATGACTCGGCATTGAAGCACTTTAAGAGGATGAACCCGCCCACTTTCAGCGGGTGTCTAACGGCTAAGGATCCCTAGGAATTCCTCAGGCAAGTAGAGAAGATAGTCGGTGTCATCCATTATTCTTTAGAGAGAGCGATGGAGTTGGCTGACTTCCAGCTGGGAAGCCGAGCAGAGTTATGGTATTGGGAGTTCTGACAGAGGTGTAGGACCGTTAGCTCTCCTTCTTAGGAACAATTCAAGGAAGCCTTCATGCGGATATTCATATCGAAAAGCCGGTGGGCATAGACGATTGAGAAGTTTTTGAAGCTCCATTTAACTCCAGGCATGACAGTTATAGAGTATGATGAGCGTTTCACTTATCTGGTACAGGTAGCCTCCAGCATGATACCGATAAAGATAGCTAGGGTGAGATGTATTGTTCAGGGTTTGTCCAGAGATATGTTTCTCAGTTTGCATCCCCACGTCGGAACCATAGATTATGCTCAGGTGGTAGATAAACAGAAGTTGTCGCCTACCTCCTCAAATTAGAATTTATTTCAATGCTAAGTTGCACCAAAAATGTAGTAAAGGGCACAACCTAGGTTATCTTTTAAGAAGGCTTCAACACTTAGTTGAGACAATTGGGGTTTTGAAAAGTGAAATAATAGCAATTAATATTAAAAGATAATAGCAATGGGATAATAGCAACAATAAAGAAGGCACTATCGCAAGGTATTCCTAGGATTAGAAATTAATTATCATTGACCAATTATTAAATCCATTGGTGGCTATTAGTAATAAATTACTGGCAATTCTACTAGTGATCGATCGATCTTGAGAATTTGATCAATGCAAATAACTAATAAACGAGATCTCAATTTATTTAGAAATCACATTAATTTAATGAACTAATTGCTATAGCCTAATCAGAAATTGGAAAGTTAATTCTAATGTTTTCCCTCAAACATAAACCAATAAATCTATCAATTTATGCCCAAAAGGTTTCCTTCAACAATGATCACTAATTTAGTTATCCTAATAAAGATTATAGCAATCACCACAATTATTAGAGGAATAGAAACTGTAGAACATTAAGAAAACAATGCTTTTAATATCAAAAGAGGCCTTAAACATCATCCCAACCTATCTAGAAACCTTTACGCTAGTAAAGAAATCTACTCCTCTATCTCTAGAGATTATAACAATGAAAATAAAAGAGAACCCAAAAATAATAGCAATAATCCTTTCCACAATCTCTAAGATAAAGCACCTTCACTAATGGAATCCTTAAGAGGGGGAAGAAAGGAGAAGAGAGAGATGTAGAGAGAGAACAATAGCACCCTAAAGTGTAGATCTAAAGTGAGTCGAAAGCTAAGGTAAAAGTTCATGCCAATTCCTTAAATATTGCTATCCAAAATTGGGCGAAAGTAGGCCCAAAAATAGATTTAATCAGCTGTTCTACATCATTGCACCAGTATTGCAGTGCTCAATAGTAAGGTACGCTGATTAAAATCATTTTTTGAGTACTAGTGAGCATTGCAGTGCTCATTTAGCACTGCAGCACTAACAGAATTAATGTATTCACCTATTTGGTCATTTTAGCCCCTTAAAAATCCAAATCTGTCCTTGGCACTAGAAATAAAGATTGTAGCCTTTTGAATGAGCTTCCCAACTTCACCAAAATATTGACTGGAGATCAAGTTTGATAGCATCAGAATATCAGTAACCTTTAATCTTGAAACTTGATTTTCAACAAGATGTTCTTAGAACTAGGTTTTGACCTGATGAAAATTTTAGAGGACTTCTTGAGCTTTCTAGAACATCTTTATTTGTCTCAATCTGATCCTTGTAGAGAGAGATACAGATTTCCATTGCAATGCTTTTTGTAAATGTGCTCAAATAAGCTCAAGAACTTTTCTATTTTGCTCCGAAATTCTCCCAAATTGATTATAGCTACAAGCTCTATGCGAAGTGTTCATAGTCTTGTTATTGATACTTTGCACTTGATCCAAAGCTCATGTGCACAAAACCATACTCAAAGAAACAAGTCAAACACAATAGAACATAATTATAAATTATTCCAAAATCAATGCAAAAGCCAATAATTCTACCAAAATTACATGATGAGGAATAAATCAAAATCCTCATTAATCACATTAATAACTCAATAAAAATCATGTAAAATGTTAAGGTTTGGTAGTAAGATAAGTAGAATAAAAGCCCTTTATCAGTAGTCATAGCGATTGGTCTTGAGAATGGTTTAGCCGAGCATAGGGCGATGTCAGAAGCTAATAAGAAGGCCAGGGTTCATGGCTCTTTCTCAAGCAGAAAAGGTTTGAGCAAGGGTCATCATTAGCAGGGCTAGCAGTAGGGTCAATCGAGTAGAACCGCCTTTTCAAAGCCTACCCTAACACACCCAGCTACATCATAGACTCAGAGTAAAGGGGGTAGTCAGTATAGTGGAGAGGTTTCATGGCATTCATATCCAATATGTAACATCCTCCCAAGTACAACATCATCCTTATGATATGACACCAGCCTTGAGAGTTGTTACTTATAAATTACCGAACCTTTCTTAAATAACTATAGCAAATTCGATGAGTTCGTGTAATAACTAGCATAATTCGATTAAAATATATAACAAAGATACAAAACATTTATTTACTATAAAGTCAATTACATAAGGAAGCTCTACCATGAGTTTTAACACATATACAATCTCTATTGCATTTATTTACACGATTACTTGCAGCTATATACCACGTAAGAAAAACATCAACTCCTAAACTACTGTAATCCTGAGTTTCTTTCATGCAACAGCTGCATCATTCTCTGGATCAACCTGGAAATGACACGGGAATACAAACACATAGGGGTGAGAATTATACAATTCTCAGTAGGGTAACTCCCCAAAAACTCAACCATAATGTCATCGTCATCACCCTAGCTACTTCGGTTTATTAAGAAAAGGTGATCAAGCATTACACAATAATGATTCATTTTTAAGGTTCCAAATCATATTTCCAAAGTGGGTTGTTTTAAATGATCAATCACTTAATACACATATATCATATAGCTCAAATGTATAGTTAATAATCCTAATCAAGCAATTAAATATGATGTGAGTATGCATATGCTGACTGTATTGAACTTATCTCAAAATGACCTAGTTTCACTTGTGGTCATAGAACTCAACTCAGTGGATTTTTCTTTTTTCATCGACATAGGAAAGACTTAGTGTATACCCGATGGGTATTTACTATGGATAACTCCACAATGAACAATTTATACCATATGGTATTTATAGTGATTCACACTACACAAGGGAAATATACTGCTTATCAGGACTGAGCTTATTCCTATACATGATCATTGGATTTACTTTCTCCAATTCTCATACAGATCTATTCCTAGCTGATACGTTTACCGACTTATATTATCTCTAAGGAAGTTCATCTTTTTGCTTTCCCCTTCATCTCTAGGGAAGTTCCTCTTTTTGCCTCCCTTTTTATCTCTAGGGAAGTTCCTTTTTTGCCTTCCCCTCATTCCACATAAGTCTTGTTTCTGTTTTCTCCATATGTCAAAACATGCACAAGTGAAATTTATACATTCTCTTTTCTCATATAACTGCATCATGTACTTTTTTTTTCTCAAATGCATGCATAAGCCACATGTAGGCTTTCAGTCACAAGTAATTCTCACGTTTGCCTCATAAATCAATCTTTAAGTTGTCTAGCATGCATTCATACTCATCATACTTAAATCAAGAGTCATTATATCATCAACTCAATACTTAAGTTCATTTCAGCACAAATACAGTAGGTTGGCAGAACTCATGCCAAAGGAGTACAATTTATTCTGTCTATCAAAAATCCATTTCATGAGCTATAAAAATTCTCCAAGACACCTCAATGTGTCCACAAGGCCCTGTAAAAAGTTTAGAACAAATATCCTTGTCTAACTTGTTTAACAAAATTAGACAATCTTTGTGGTCAGAAACCACTTTCAAAATCAGAATTTCATAGTTTTTAACCCTAGTAAATGATTGAATAAAGTCAGAATAAAAATCATGGGTATAGTTCGAGATGTTATAAACACCCTGTAAAAATTTCAAAGGATAATTCAATCATTTGCTATGGTGGAAAAATTGGACAAATTCACAGCTTTAATTCCAAGAGTTCAGGCAGCATAGGTACTAGCTCAGTCCTAGATTTTTTTAAGGCAGTATAAATCGAGATCAGGGCTCAAGAAAATTCATGGAACTAGCTTAAGATGTTAACTTCAACATGTAATTTTATAGCTCATAAAAATACCAAAAATTCACCCAGAAAATTTGTGATTATCTGCTGCTTAGAGCAAAACTGAAAATCCAGCATGCATATTTCAACTTCTCTTTAGCAAAAATGATTTTTAACATCATCCAAACTCTCCACCAAAATTAATACATCAACATCCATATATCATCAACTAATAAGACTAGAAATTCCAATTTAAATCAATGACTGAAGTAGAAAAATAGATTAGAAGGAAAAGAGATTTAAAAACCCTACTTTGGTGGCTTTTGGGATCTTAACTCTAAAGGATGCTCCAAGATTGATTTTGCTCTCTTCAAGGCCACCAAATCAGCACCAAGCTCTTCCTTAATCAGTCATGTATGAGATACCAAGGTGAGGATTGATGAGGAATTGAAATTATAATCGGTTAGTTTGATAGATTATGAGGAGTAAAACAAGTTTTGTGAAAGGATCTTGGTGTTTTAGTGACTCTAAGTTAGAGTTTTTGAAGCTTGAAGCTTGTTAATGGAGGTTTGAGAGGAAGAACAATGGAGGGCTGTGTTTCTAGGCCTCTTGGCCAAAAATGATGATGGTGGAGTGATAAGGTTGGTGGTTTATGTTAATCTTTAAAGGAAGCTTGTAAAGAAAGCTTGGTTATTGTAATTTAAAAGGAGAATTCTTAAAGATAGTAAAATGAATAGCTAGGATTATTTTCTTGGTCAAAGAATGCATCTTGGTCATCCACTTAGTTCAAAATAATTGGATCACTTTAACTTGGGGAGCAAGTAGCTTTTTCAGTGTTAAAACCACACACCGAAATTCCACCAAACGGATGAGTTATTGGCTCTCGAGTACAATATAATAAATCAAAGGTCATGATTAAACTTGATTTTCAAGTTTTAATCCTTGCCATTCACTTGGCATAAAGTGGCTGGTAAAGGTTACTTAACCACTATGTAACTTGTACGGTGTTAAAAACTTCACATCGAAACTCCATTGAACGGGCGAAATACTGTACCCGAGTAATAAGACATTGCCCAAAAATTAATTCTAAGTATAAAATCCCCATTTCTAACTATTTCTAATCTCAATCCTACAATTTCTCAGCTTTGGCCACCTCCGGGTCCCAATTCTAGGGTTTTGGCTGTCCCGATGGGCCCGTGGGGCCCATAAGGTTACTATTCACTTTTTTTTTTACAAATCCCTTAGACCATCCTCATCATTAGTAAAATTGTTAGATTTTTGAAATTACGACTAGTAAATCCCAAATTATGTTTTAAATGATTTTTAGGGTGTTACATTACCACCCACCTTAAAAAGAATTTTGCCCTCAAAATTCATTTGACAATAATTTCAAAGACAAATTTCATAAATTAAACAAGGAATTCACACACAACTCAAACAATTTAGTCAAAAGGTAACAATCGAATCCTAAAACGTTTTTACCTAGGATCGGATTGTCAAATGGTGATGTCCCCTTAGCTCTTGGTACTTTTGTGTGGTGACTTCCCAGCAAGTTTTGTGTATCTCTCTGGACACTTCCAAATCTTATGTCCTGGTTTTCCACAGCGATAGCATACGTTCTGTCCAGCCAAGCAAGGTCTTCCCCCATGGTTCTTCCTACATTTTGGGTAATCTTGGCTCGTGGTTGATCGTTGTTGTGGTTTATCCCTATATGAGCTAGCTTGAAACCTCTTCTTTTGGGGCGGGACATCCTCATAATCTTGGTCTTCAGGTGCCAGTCTCTTCTTAGAAGCGTCCCTAGCAGAGTTAGCAATTGTTAACTTTCTATTAGATTTTTCTACAAGCAGACACTCATTCACCAGCATAGCAAAATCTTTAATCTCCAAGAGATTTACGACAGCTTGAATGTCCTCCTGTAGCCCTCTTTCATACTTCATGCACTTCCAAGCTTCATCAACATTGCGCTGGTAATTAGTAGAAAACTGGTAGAGCCTCTCAAACTTGGCCGTGTACTCTGCTACACTCATGGATCCTTGCTTAAGTGCCATGAACTCTAACTCTATTGTATTCTGATTTAAGCTCTCTATTGTCCTTTTGGCCATTGCGGCTTGTGCTCTCATCTCTACAGCCATTTTACGGAGAGTATCCATCATGTTGTCTAGCTCAACCTTCCCACTCCTAGTACATCTATGGTTTGCCATTAGTTCCGAAACACACCAAATAAGGTTATTGAGTTGATCAGGCTCAACACTATGCTAAGTGTGATAGCAACCAATAACAGCACCACTAGACTGTCATGCATATCTAAACCCTATATTCTATCATATAGATAAGATTCAAGGCATGACTTATCTAAGATTTGGAAACATAGCTAATCCATTCCCCAAGGTCCTACAAGGATGAACTGCTCTAATACCATAATGTAACATCCTCCCAAGTACAACATCATCCTTAAGTCATGACATCAGACTTGAGAGTTGTTACTTATAAATTACCGAACCTTTCTTAAATAACTATAGCAAATTCAATGAGTTCGTGTAATAACTAGCGTAATTCGATTAAAATATATAACAAAGATACAAAACATTTATTTAATATAAAGTCAATTACATAAGGAAGCTCTACTATGAGTTTTAACACATATACAATCTCTATTGCATTTATTTACACGATTACTTGCAGCTATATACCATGTAAGAAAAACATCAACTCCTAAGCTACTACAATCCTGAATTTCTTTCATGCAAAGTAATCATTCTCCTGGATCAACCTGGAGATGACATGGGAAAACAAACACATAGGGGTGAGAATTATACGATTCTCAGTAGGGTAACTCCCCAAAAACTCAACCATAATGTCATCATTATCACTCCAGCCACTTCGATTTATTAAGAAAAAGTGATCAAGCATTACACAATAATGATTCATTTTTAATGTTCTAAATCATATTTCCAAAGTGGGTTGTTTTTAAATGATCAATCACTTAATGCACATATATCATACAGCTCAAATATATAATTAATAATCCTAATCAAGCAATTAAATATGATGTGAGTATGCATATGCTGAAAGTACTGAACTTATCTCAAAATGACCTGGTTTCACTTGTGGCCATAGAACTCAACTTGGTGCATTTTTCTCTTTTCATCGACATAGGAAAGACTTAGTGTATACTTGACGGGTATTTACTATGGATAACTCCACAATGAATAGTTTATACCACATCGTATTTATGGTGGTTCACACTACACAACAGAAATAGACTGCTTATCAGGACTGAGCTCAATCTTATACATGATCATTGGATTTACTTTCTCCAATTCTCACACAGATCACTTCTTAGCCGATACGTCTACCGACTCATATTATCTCTAGGGAAGTTCATCTTTTTGCCTTCCCCTTCATCTCTAGGAAAGTTCCTCTTTTTGCCTCCCTCTTTATCTCTAGGGAAGTTCCTCTTTTTGCTTTCCCCTCATTCCATATAAGTCTTGTTTCTGTTTTCTCCATATGTCGGAACATGCGCGAGTGAAATTTATACATTCTCTTTTCTCATATAACTGCATCATGTACTTTTTTTTCTCAAATGCATGCATAAGCCACATGTAGGCTTTCAATCACAAATAATTCTAATTTTTACCTCATAAATCAATCTTTAAACTGTCTAGCATGCATTCATACTCATCATACTTAAATCAAGAGTCATTATATCATCAACTCAATACTTAAGTTCATTTTAGCACAAATACAGTAGGTTGGCAGAACTCATACTTAAGGAATACAATTTATTCTGCCTATCAAACATCCATTGCATGGGCTATAAAAATTCTCTACGACATCTCAATGTGTCCACAAGGCCCTGTAAAAATTTCAAAACAAATATCCTTGTCTAACTTGTTTAACAAAATTAGACAAGCTTTATGGTCACAAACTACTCAGCCTCAACTCAGAACCAGAATTTCATAATCTTTAAACCTAGCAAATAATTGAATAAAGTTAGAATAAAAATCATGGTTATAGTTCAAGATGTTATCAACATCCTGTAAAAATTTCAAAGGACAATTCAATCATTTGCTATGGTAGAAAAATTGGACAAATTCACAGCTTTAATTCCAAGAGTTCAGCAAAGATAGGTACCAGTTCAGTCCTAGATTTTTTTTAAGGCAGTATAAATCAAAATCAGAGCTCAAGAAAATTCATGGAACTAGCCTAAGATGTTAGCTTCAACATATAATTTTGATAGCTCATAAAAATACCAAAAATTGACCAAGAAAATTCATGATTATCTGCTACCTAGAATAGAACCAAAAATCCAACATGCATATTTCAAATTCTCTTTAGCAAAAACCATTTTTAACATCATCCAAACTCTCCACCAAAATTAATACATCAACATCCATATATCACCAACCAATAAAACCAGAAATGCCAATTTAAATCAGTGGTTGAAGTAGAAAAATAGATTAGAAGGAAAAGAGATTTAGAAAACCTACTTTGGTGGCTTTCGGGATCTTAACTCCAAAGGATGCTCCAAGATTGATTTTGCTCTCTTCAAGGCCACCAAATCAGCACCAAGCCCTTCCTTAATCAGTGATGTATGAGATACCAAGGTGAGGATTGATGAGGAATTGAAATTCCAATCGATTAGTTTGATAGATTATGAGGAGTAGAACAAGTTTTGTGAAAGGATCTTGGTGTTTTAGTGACTCTAAGTTAGAGTTTTTGAAGCTTGAAGCATGTTAATGGAGGTTTGAGAGGAAGAACAATGGAGGGTTATGTTTCTAGGCCTCTTGGCCGAAAATGATGATGGTGGAGTGATAAGGTTGGTGGTTTATGTTAATCTTTAAAGGAAGCTTGTAAAGAAAGCTTGGTTATTGTAATTTAAAAGGAGAATTCTTAAAGATAGTAAAATGGATGGCTAGGATTATTTTCTTGGTCAAAGAATGGATCTTGGTCATCCACTTGGTTCAAAATAATTGGATCACTTTAACTTGGGGAGCAAGTAGCTTTTTCGGTGTTAAAACTGCCCATCGAAATTCTACCGAACGAATGAGTTATTGGCTCCCGAGTAAAATATAATAAATCAAAGGTCATGATTAAAACTTGCTTTTCAAGTTTTAATCCTTGCCATCTACTTGGCATAAAGTGGTTGGTAAAGGTTACTTAGCCACTAAGTAACTTGTACGGCATTAAAAACTGCAAATCGAAACTCCATCAAACTGGCGAAACACTGTACCCGAGTAATAAGATGTAACATCCTCCCAAATGCAACGTCATCTTTAAGTTATGACATTAGACTCGCAAGTTGTTACTTCTAAATTATCAATCCTTTCTTAAATAACTATAGCAAATGCGATAAGATCATGTAATAGCTAGCGTAATTTGGTTAAAATATAGAACAAAGAAACACAATATTTATTGAATACATAGCTAAGTACAAAAAGAAGCTCTTCTAAGAGCTCTAATACATTTATATTTTCTATTGCATTTACATACACATTTGCCTACGACTATATACAACATAATAACAATATCAACTACTAAACAACGGTAATTCCAAGTTCTTTCACGTAGCAGCCACATCGTTCTCTAGATCAACCTGGAGGCGATACGAGAACACAAAACACATAGGGGTGAGAATTATAAAATTCTCAGTAGGGCAACTCCCCAAAAACACACTCATACCGTCATCGTCATCGCCCCAGCCACTTTGGTTTATTAGAAAAATGTGATCATGTATCTCATAACAATGGTCCATTTTTAAAGTTCCAAATCATACTTCCAAAGTGGTAGCTTTTAATAATCAACCACTTAGTGCATATATCCAATGTTCAAACACCTAGTAAATCATCCTAGGCAGACAATTCAAATCAATATGCTTATGCATATGATAACATGCCGAAATCTGTAAGAAAATTATCTTCACTTGTTCTGGATATATCAAAGGGAATTCTCTAGTTTTCCTTTGAGGCTATAGAACTTAATTGGGTGCATTTTTCTTTTTTCATTGACATAGGAAAGACTTAGTTTATATGATGCTGTAAAACTCAATTCAGTGCAACCTTCTCTCTTCATTGACATAGGAAAGATGTAGTTTATACCCAAGGGGTATCTGCCGTCGACAACTCCACAATAGATAGTTTATACTAAATGGTATTTGTGGTGGTTCACACTACATAAGGGAAATAGACTGCTTATTAGGACTGATCTCATTCCTATATATGATCATCGGACTTCATTTTTCTTCCATTTCTGAATCACACAGTTCTATTCCTAGCCGATACGTCTACCGACTCATAATATCTCGGGGGAAGTTCCTCTTTTTGCCATCCCTTTAATTTAATCTAAGTCTTGTTTCTGTTTTCTCCATATGTCAGAATAGGCACACTCAGTATTTTGGGAAAGTTCCTACTTTTGCCTTCCCCTTATTCAATCTAAGTCTTGTTTCTGTTTTCTCCATATGTCAGAACATGCAAGATTAAAGTTCATATATTCTCTTTTGCCACGTATACATATCATTCACTGTTTTTTTCCAAATACATACATGAGGCACATATACGCATTCATTCATAATATGATTTCAATCACGCCTCAAACCATTCCTTAAAGTCACTAGCATGCATTCATATATGTCATACTTGAACCCAATGTCATTATTTCATCGACTCAAAGCATCAATTCATTTTCAGCAGAATGGCTGATTTCACATATCTATAGCACAAATTATTTTGCATTTCAAACCATGAAATCCAAGGCTATAAAAATTATCCAAGACACTTCAATGTGTCCCCAAGGTCCTATAAAAATTCAGAGCTAAAAGAGTTCTCTAGGTATGATAACAAAATTCAACAAAATAGGAGGCCAGAAACCCCCTATTTGCAGCCAACAGCCAAAGTTCTAATCTTATTACCCTATTAAATGATCATATCAAATCATACAAAAATTCATGGTTGGACTTTACATGTCCTCAACATCCTGTAGAAATTTTAGTGGAAAAATCAATCATTTGATGTGGTAACAAAATTAGACAATCTCAGAGCTTCAGAATTGGCTGTCCAGACAACTCAAGAATATTCTCAATTTTTTATTTTTATAAAATAGTAAAACTCATTTTTAGGACCCAAAAAAATCATGGAGTTGCCATAGGATGTTATATTCAACATATAATTTTTATAGCTCATAAAAATTACTACAAATACATCAGAAAATTCATGAACCATAACCTGTCCAGAAGAAATCCAAAAATCCAGTAGCATAGTCTAATATTCCTTTCGACAAAAATGATTTCTAGAATCATCCAAACTCTCCACCAAAATTAATACATCAATATGCATATATCATCAACCAACACAACCAAAAATATCAATTTAAATCAGTGATTAACACAGAAAAAGGAATTTGAAGAAGAAGAGGTTCAAAAACCCTACTTTGATGGCTTTAGGGATCTTGGCTCCAAAGGATGTTCCAGGAGTGATCTTGCTCACTTCAAGGCCACCAAATTAGCACCAAGCCCTTCCTTAATCAGTGATGTATGAGATACCAAGGTGAGGATTGATGAGGAATTGAAATTCCAATTGGTTAGTTTGATAGATTATGAGGAGTAGAACAAGTTTTGTGAAAGGATCTTGGTGTTTTAGTGACTCTATGTTGGAGATTTTGAAGCTCAAAGCTTTTTAATGGAGGATTGAGAGGAAGAACAATGGAGGGTTGTGTTTCTAGGCCTCTTTGCCGAAAATGATCATGGTGGGGTGATAAGGATGGTGGCTTTGTATTTATCATGTGGAAAGCTTGTAAAGGAAGCTTAATTGTAATAATGTAAAAGGAGAATTCTTAAATATTGTAAAATGGATGGCTAGGATTGTTTTCTTGGTCAAAGAATGGATCTTGGTCATCCACTTGGTTCAAAATAATTGGATCACTTTAATTTGGGGAGCAAGTAGCCTTTTCGGTGTTAAAACCGTACACCGAAATTCCACCAAATAGATGAGTTATTGGCTCTCGAGTGAAATATAATAAATCAAAGGTCATGATTAAAACTAGCTTTTCAAGTTTTAATCCTTGCCATCCACTTGGCATAAAGTGGTTGGTAAAGGTTTCTTAACCACTAAGAAACTTGTACGGCGTTAAAAGCTGCACATCGAAACTCCGCCGAACGGGCGAAACACTGTACCCGAGTAATAAGATATTGCCCAAAAATTAATTCTAGGTATAAAATCTCTATTTCTAACTATTTCTAATCTCAATCCTATAATTTCTCAGTTTCGGGCACCTTCGGGTCCTAATTCTAGGGTTTCGGCTGTCCCAATGGGCCCATGGGGCCCACAAAGTTATTATTCACTTTTTTTTTTTACAAATCCTTTGGACCATCCTCATCATTAGTAAAACTGTTAGATTTTTGAAATTACGACTAGGAAAGCTCAAATTAATTTTTAAATAATTTTTAGGGTGTTACACAAGACATTGCCTGAAAATTAGTTCTAAGTATAAAATCTTCATTTCTAACTATTTCTAATCTCAATCCTATAATTTCTCAGCTTTGGGCACCTCGGGGTCCTAATTCTAAGGTTTTGGCTGTCCTAACGGGCCCGTGGGGTCCACAAGGTTACTATTCACTTTTTTTTTAACAAATCTCTTGGACTATCATCATCATTACTAAAACTGTCAGATTTTTGAAATTATGACTAGTAAAGCCCAAATTAATTTTTAAATAATTTTTAAGTTGTTACACAGTATGCCCAACTTGTAAAAAGAGACATTAGGGTCAGTGTTTGTTTGGTTCCTTAGTATGTTATAGGTATGGCCAGTCGGGCCACAAGCATAAAGAGTGCCCAATGTTTCAAGGATCTTCTCGTCAAGGGTCAGCTAACCCCTCCATGTTAGTTCATTCTCTCAAGTTGACTGCCCAGGGTTGATCTATCATTCTAGTAGGCCATGGAGCTGGCGACAGGGACCCTAGTGGTAGAGGTGCAGGTGGTAGAGGAGTAGGCAGTAGAGGTCAGGGTTACAAGGGGGTAGCCATGTTTGTTTGCTATGACCTGTCAGGATGCTTAGGCTTCAAACAAAGTGATAATAGGTATGACGACAATATGTTCCTTCGATGCCATGATGTTGTTTGACTGGGGGTCCACTTACTCTTACGTGTCCCCATTCTTTACCGTACAGTTTGCGAGATCCCTTAGAGATCTTGAGGAGCCCGTCTTTAGTTGGGGTGCCTTCAAAAGAGCCTCTCTTTGTTCAGATAATGTATAGATCGTGTGAAGTCAAAGTTGATGACATGGAGGCAATAGTAGATTTCATAGTGTTAGACTTGTCTGACTTTGATATCATTATGGGTATGGATTAGTTTGCCTCATGCCATGCCCGGGTAGATTGTCATAGCAAGGTGGTGAGATTTGAGGTCCTAGGTAATGAGCTAAGAATGTTTCTGGGTATAGGGTATTCGGTACGGATGAGCTTTGATATCAGCTATGAGTGCACTACAGTTGATGCATAGAGGTAGTTACGAGTTTTTAGATGCAATCAGGGATGTAAAGGCAGAGACACCAAGTTTGGGCATAGTTTAGGTGGCTAGTGAGTTTCTATATGTGTTTCCAGATGATTTGCCTACTATGCCATCGAAGCAGGAAGTAGAGTTTGGGATAGAGCTTGAGCTAGGATTTAGGCCCATCTTATACCCCCATACCGCATGGCTCTAGCAGAGTTAAGAAAATTGAAAGAGTAGTTACAGGAGCTGTTGGTGTAACGCCCCAATTTTTAATGTAATTTTTACTGTCATTAGAAATTACTCAATTACCGAATTACCGTAGGTAATTATTACATAAGATTTGAGGCTGAACAATCCTCAATAAAGGAATATAACATTAGAAGAGAGGTTAGGAACGATTCATGCGAGAGTCGCAAATCCCGAATTTCTGTACGTATAAAATGACCAAAATGCCCCTGAAGTTATTTTACTCAGAAAATGAGGATCGTGGGCCCCACCTATTCTCAAGGGGATATTTTGAGGATAATAAGGGATTGTTTGTGTTATGTGTGTTAATAGAGCAGAAGGATCTCAATTTTGAGTTTCGACGCGAAATGACCAAGACGCCAAGGGCCGCTTTTAACTCCGATGCGTGCCACTGAGCCCGAACCTCACTAAAATGTTTTAAAATGTGTTTTTAAGCCATGATTAACCATTGGTTAAGCTCGGTGGCCTCGGCGCTTTTAAGTGAAAGTACGATTTTGCCCTTATTTTTGGCGGCTTTATAATTTCTGATTTTTGATTCAGATAATCTGAAACCTAAGCAATATTAGGCTCAAATTAAAGCTTATTAAATTCTAAATATTAATCTAGAGTCAAAATTATGTATTTAGATTGATTAGAACCCAATATTGCTCAAAAACACCCAAATTGCTTACTAATTCACTTAAACCCTTAACCGTAAATTCTCTAAATTACATGAATACCTTGCCTGCACCTAAATAATACGTGGAACACACAAATTTCACTTCTTTGGGCTGTAATGGATGAAATTATTGATGCCATTATGCATGTGAATTATTGCCAAAAGTTGCACTAAAACAAAATGCCAAAATGTCACCATAAGAGACATAATTCCTTAATTTCATACAACTTTGTCTAAAATGATTTATCCTCCCTTATTTCTCTTGCAAAATTCCGTCCACTACCTTATCATTTTGGCCAATTAGAAGCCTCAAAATCTTCTATAAATAGGCTTGCTTGAGTGGTCTTGGAATGCTTGGTTCATAACTAGTTTTTAGGAGCACCAAAAACTTTCTTTCTTCCTCCTCTTTGGCTGAATTCTTTCTTCAATTTTTTCAAAGAGATTTTGTTTTATTTCACTTCAAGAAACCAAGTTCTCTTCCTCTTCTTCAACTCAGATTAGGTAGGGAGTAGTTTCTAAATTTATTTCTATGCTTTGAGGAGTTGTGTTTTTAGCTCAAAATGATGAAATTATGAACTTACCTTAGCTTTTCATTTTGGTTTTCCTCTTCAATTTTTCTTTAACCAATTCAACCATATGGCCTAGGTGGAACTAAGATGATGGCTTGATGATGAGGACCTTGAGGGTGGTGTAACGCCCCAATTTTTACTGTAATTTTTACTGTCAATAGAAATTACTCAATTACCGAATTACCGTAGGTAATTATTACATAAGATTTGAGGCCGAACAATCCTTAATAAAGGAATATAACATTAGAAGAAAGGTTAGGAACGATTCATGCGAGAGTCGCAAATCCCGAATTTCTGTACGTATAAAATGACCAAAATGTCCCTGAAGTTATTTTACTCAGAAAATGAGGATTGTGGGCCACACATATTCTCAAGGGGATGTTTTGAGAATAATAAGGGATTGTTTGTGTTATGTGTGTTAATAGAGCAGAAGAATCTCAATTTTGAGTTCCGACGCACGAAAAGACCAAAACGCCTCAAGGGTCGCTTTAACTCCGATGTGTGCCGACTGAGCCCGAACCTCACTAAAATGTTTTAAAATGTGTTTTTAAGCCATGATTAACCATTGGTTAAGCTCGGGTGGCCTTGGGCAGTTTTTAAGTGAAAGTACGATTTTGCCCTGCTTTTGGCGCTTTGCGAATCTGGTGATTTTCGATTCATATACCTAAACCTAAGCAATATTAGGCTCAAATTAAAGCTTATTAAATTCTAAATATTAATCTAGATTCAAAATTATGTATTTAGATTGATTAGAACCCAAAATTGCTCAAAAACACCCAAATTGCTTACTAATTCACTTAAGCCCTTAACCGTAAATTCTCTAAATTACATGAATACCTTGCCTACACCTAAATAATGCATGGAACACACAAATTTCACTTCTTTGGGCTGTAATGCACGAAATTATTGATGCCATTATGCAGCTGAATTATTTCCAAAAGTTGCACTAAAACAAAATGCCAAAATGTCACCATAAGAGACATAATTCCTTAATTTCATACAACTTTGTCTAAAATGATTTTTCCTCCATTATTACTCCTGAAAAATTCTGACAACTACCTCCTCATTTTGGCCAATTAGAAGCCTCAAAATCTTCTATAAATAGGCTTGCTTGAGTGGTCTTGGAATGCTTGGTTCATAACTAGTTTTTAGGAGCACCAAAAACTTTCTTTCTTCCTCCTCTTTGGCTGAATTCTTTCTTCAATTTTTCAAAGAGATTTTGTGTCATTTCACTTCAAGAAATCAAGTTCTCTTCCTCTTCTTCAACTCAGATTAGGTAGGGAGTAGTTTCTAAATTTATTTCTATGCTTTGAGGAGTTGTGTTTTTAGCTCAAAATGATGAAATTATGAACTTGCCTTAGCTTTTCATTTTGGTTTTCCTCTTCAATTTTTCTTTAACCAATTCAACCATATGGCCTAGGTGGAACTAAGATGATGGCTTGATGATGAGGACCTTGAGGGTGGGTTGTAAATCCATCACAAGTTAGGCCTCTAAAGCTTGAAAATTCCACTTGATGCAAAACCTTAAAGAATAATGCTTTATGATGCTAAAACAAAGATTTTTAGTTTAGAATTTGAAAGATGTATTTTTTCCTTTTATGTTTTATTTCTTGTTAAGACATGTATTGGGTTGAATTTATAATTCTTTTAAAGTCTTGAAGGAGCTCTAGTAAAGAAACAAAATGAATTTGCATCCATGATTAAGTTTATGCTTTGCATAACCATGTTTACCTTCTATGTCATCACTAAATTTTCAAGAATGAATAAATGAACTTGTATTTCTCATGTTTAAATTCCAAGCTTGTATTTCATGTTTATGTTTCAAGTCATCACTTAATCTTTCAAGATAATTAAGAGGTTGCATCTCATATTTAATTTATGCTCTCACTATATTTTATAATGGCTAAAAGAATCAACGCATGACATGTTTATTTTATGCCATCACCTAAAGATCCTAGAGCTTAAAGACTTGCCCATGTATCACAAGCAAAGAAATATGATTATTGGAGTTAAAGAATTTATTCTTTAAAAGTCTTGAGATTGGAGCTAAAAAGATGTAATAATAATTCTCTTCTCCTCTCTCGTCCTGTATGCGGACTACCGCCTCAGGTTTCTTAATATTCTCTTCTCCTCTATCGTCCTCAGGCGGACTACCGCTCCGGTTTCTTAATATTCTCTTTCTCCTCTACTGGTCCTGTGTGGATTATCGACGCTCCAGTTTCTTGTATCATGTTTATATTTCAAGTTCTTGCATCATGTTTAATTTTCAAGTCATCACCTTAAATCTTAAAGATAAAGAAATGGAATTGCATATCATGTTTATAATTCCAAGCTATCACCTTATAAAGATAAGATTAAAATAAGGTTGCATAGCATGTTTATAATTCTAAGATGTCACCTAAATCTCTAAAGCTCAAGACTTACTCCTTTTATCTTAAGTGAGAATTTTAATTGTGAAGATCCTCCCAAATTTGACAAAAGAACTAGTTTCTAAATGAGTTTTAAGGCTTTGCAAGGATTTTACGGGGAACTAGTATTTTATATGCACTTAAAATATGATTCTATGTAATTGCATGAGGTTCATGATTCGGCCACTGATCTGAGTTTAGTATCAATGTGTGATAATGATTTGATATGATTGAAGTTGTGATAATTATGGTTTATTGTTAAGAGAATGATTCATAATTGGTTTAGTAACTAATTAGTTCTATAATTGATAATTCTATGTAAGGATTGGATGCTTATTAAGTACTTGATATCATTGAATGATTTCCTGACTTGCATGTTATAGTTGCTGTTGCAAATAATAAGAATGCTTATACATGAAATGTTCTTATGTAAAATTCACCTTTGTTGCTAGAAGAAAGTGTATCATTGTAAAAGTGTAATTTGGAAAGGTTCTGGCTAAGGAAAGACTTGGTATTTAAGCGTGTCCATTGTGACCCACCTCTCTTTCCGGGAATCTCCCATATGCATGATTACAAGTTGATATATATTATTCTAGCTTAAGACTATAAATGAGAAAATGTTATGATGTTTATGAATTGTATTATGATATAACATGCAAAGATTTAATGGTGACTTAAACTTATAAGAAAATGATCCTTTGGAACCATCGACTATAGGTGGTGAAAAGGTGATTTTAGCCCCTAACCCGTTCTCTCAAAAGGGTAGAGTCGGGACTTTAGCTTATCAAAAGGGATAAGTATATGCTAGTGACGACTAGTAAAGTATGAGCTCATAACCTAAATTACTCCCAAAAGGGTGGAGTATAGGGTGGCCCAAGGAAAATAATGATGATGATAAGATTTTAAGTCACCTAAGGCACTAAAGAAATGAAATATGTGCACTGTGGTCCATGTGTAGCTAATATTATATGACGTTCTTTTATGCATGTTATTTTGATAATGATGATGAGGAATATGATGTAATGATAAAGGAAAAGTTCATTGTAAATATGACATGTTAAGAATAAGATGCATTATAAGACGATGATTAAAAATTGACGAACCTCGGTTAAGTATTTGTCCTAACTTAAAATGAATCTTTGCATGCTCACTATTTTAGAATAATCCCGAGGTTCTGGGGACTTTGATGATGACACTGTAGAAGGAGGTACCTTTGCCGAGAATTCTTAGCAAGATTCTCACTCCCTTTTCTTTATTTCCGCCATTGTCTCCAGATTCAAATGGCGACATTCGTCACTGCTCGTTGATACCCCTACTTGGGAATTCCACTATGATCCTGCATCGCTCGTATCATTTTGAAGGGAGGTCTTGTGATTCGTGTTTTTATTTACATAGGTCATCCATTTGCACATCCTGTCCCTAGTTATCGATTTTCTCCTACTTCTCCCTATGGCGATGAAATGGTTTTCGAACATGCACGTCCACTTGATGAAAGGATGATACGTTCTTATCCCGCTTCATCTGGGTCAGTCCATGGATTTCCGTAGTATGTTCCCGAGACGAGATATTCTCAAACTGATCCTTCAGAGGACACTCCTACTCATGTATATTCTGAGAGCTCCGCTCCTACTCCCACACGTGTAAGAGAGGGTAGTGAGGAAACAGTTGTTCAGCCGAGGTTAGCGAGAAGGCCGCCCATGCGACTCCCACCTGGTGCATCTCGTGTGTTCCTCCCGAGGAGCTCATCAATGGATCGGATTTATTCCCCATTTTAAGGACAGTGGCGAAAGAAGGTTCTTAGTAGACTTATGTGTGATCATGCACCCTACTTTTAGGTTAACCTTCCCGGCTTATGGAGTTATCTAGTTTAGGGGCATGAATTTCCTTAAGTATATTTTCTTTTATGGGTTTGCATAAGATAATGATGTATGAACATAACCCACCCTTTGAGTGAGGTTATTGTATGTAAATATATGCTATAATGTGCTTATGGATGTTATATGATGGAGCCTAAGTGATATGATGTGATATATTCTTAAACGTCTTATTATACTCCGCTTACTCGTTCACGTTGTACTCGGCTCACGTTTTCAATTATGTGTTTTAAAAAAAAAAAAAAAAAAGCTCGTAATTTCACTAAGTATTTTCAAATTATGAAGAAAGAACCAAAGCAAGGAGTAAAGTCTAGTCATTAATCAGATTCAACCTAGGTGTATCTAGTTAATTACTAGGGTGTTACAGGTGGGTTGTAAATCCATCACAAGTTAGGCCTCTAAAGCTTGAAAATTCCACTTGATGCAAAACTTTAAAGAATAATGCTTTATGATGCTAAAACAAAGATTTTTAGTTTAGAACTTGAAATATGTATTTTCCTTTTATGTTTTATTTCTTGTTAAGATATGTATTGGGTTGAATTTATAATTCTTTTAAAGTCTTGAAGGAGCTCTAGTAAAGAAACAAAATGAATTTGCATCCATGATTAAGTTTATGCTTTGCATAACCATGTTTACCTTCTATGTCATCACTAAATTTTCAAGAATGAATAAATGAACTTGCATTTCTCATGTTTAAATTCCAAGCTTGTATTTCATGTTTATGTTTCAAGTCATCACTTAATCTTTCAAGATAATAAAGAGGTTGCATCTCATATTTAATTTATGCTCTCACTATATTTTATAATGGCTAAAAGAATCAACGCATGACATGTTTATTTTATGCCATCACCTAAAGATCCTAGAGCTCAAAGACTTGCCCATGTATCACAAGCAAAGAAATATGATTATTGGAGTTAAAGAATTTATTCTTTAAAAAGTCTTGAGATTGGAGCTTAAAAAGATGTAATAATAATTCTCTTCTCCTCTATCGTCCTGTGCGGACTACCGCCGCTCAGGTTTCTTAATATTCTCTTCTCCTCTATCGGTCCTGTATGACTACCGCTCCGGTTTCTTAATATTCTCTTCTCCCTCTCGGGTCCTGCGGATTACCGCCGCTCCAGTTTCTTCTATCATGTTTATATTTCAAGTTCTTGCATCATGTTTAATTTTCAAGTCATCACCTTAAATCTTAAGATAAAGAAATGGAATTGCATATCATGTTTATAATTCCAAGCTATCACCTTATAAAGATAAGATTAAAATAAGGTTGCATAGCATGTTTATAATTCTAAGATGTCACCTAAATCTCTAAAGCTCAAGACTTACTCCTTTTATCTTAAGTGAGAATTTTAATTGTGAAGATCCTCCCAAATTTGACAAAAGAACTAGTTTCTAAATGAGTTTTAAGGCTTTGCAAGGATTTTACAGGGAACTAGTATTTTATATGCACTTAAAATATGATTCTATGTAATTGCATCAGGTTCATGATTCGCCATCGATCCGAGTTTAGTATCAATGTGTGATAATGATTTGATATGATTGAAGTTGTGATAATTATGGTTTATTGTTAAGAGAATGATTCATAATTGGTTTAGTAACTAATTAGTTCTATAATTGATAATTCTATGTAAGGATTGGATGCTTATTAAGTACTTGATATCATTGAATGATTTCCTGGCTTGCATGTTATAGTTGTCGTTGCAAATAATGAGAATGCTTATACATGAAATGTTCTTTATTATGTAAAATTTACCTTTGTTGCTAGAAGAGAGTGTATCATTGTAAAAGTGTAATTTGGAAAGGTTCTGGCTAAGGAAAGACTTGGTATTTAAGCGTGTCCATTGTGACCCACCTCTCTTTCCCGGGAATCTCCCATATGCATGATTACAAGCTGATATATATTATTCTAGCTTAAGACTATAAATGAGAAAATGTTATGATGTTTATGAATTGTATTATGATATAACATGCAAAGATTTAATGGTGACTTAAACTTATAAGAAAATGATCCTTTGGAACCATCAGACTATAGGTAGTGAAAAGGTGATTTTAGCCCCCTAACCCGGTCTCTCAAAAAGGTAGAGTCGGGACTTGAGCTTATCAAAAGGATAAGTATATGCTAGTGACGACTAGTAAAGTATGAGCTCATAACCTAAATTACTCCCAAAAGGGTGGAGTATAGGGTGGCCCAAGGAAAATAATGATGATGATAAGATTTTAAGTCACCTAAGGCACTAAAGAAATGAAATATGTGCACTGTGTCCATGTGTAGCTAATATTATATGACGTTCTTTTATGCATGTTATTTTGATAATGATGATGAGGAATATGATGTAATGATAAAGGAAAAGTTCATTGTAAATATGACATGTTAAGAATAAGATGCATTATAAGACGGATGAATAAAAATTGACGAACCTCGGTTAAGTATTTGTCCGAACTTAAAATGAATCTTTGCATGCTCACTATTTTAGAATAATCCCGAGGTTCCTGGGGACTTTGATGATGACACTATAGAAGGAGGTACCCTACTGAGAATTCTTTAGCAAGATTCTCACTCCCTTTCCTTTATTTCCGTCATTGTCTCCAGATTCAAATGGCGACATTCGTCTTGTTCGTTGATACCCCTACTTGGGAATTCCACTATGATCCGGTGCATCGCTCGTATCATTTTGAAGGGAGGTGCGCAGTTCGTGTTTTTATTTACATAGGTCGGCCATTTGCACATCCTGTCCCTAGTTATCGATTTTCTCCTACTTCTCCCTATGGCGATGAAATGGTTTTCGAACATGCATGTCCACTTGATGAAAGGATGTTACGTTCTTATCCCGCTTCATCTGCTGTCCATGGATTTCTAGAGTATGTTCCCGAGACGAGATATTCTGAAACTGATCCTTCAGAGGACACTCCTACTAATGTATATTCTGAGAGCTCTGCTCCTACTCCCACACGTGTAAGAAAGGGTAGAGAGGAAACAGTTGTTCAGCCGAAGTTAGCGAGAAGGCCGTCCATGCGACCCCAGCCTGGTGCATCTCGTGTGGCCCCTCCCGAGGGAGCTCATCAATGGATCGGATTTATTCCCTCATTTCCAGGACAGTGGCCATAGAAGGTTCTTAGTAGATTTATGTGTGCTCATGCACCCTAGTTTTAGGATAACCTTCCCGGCTTATGGAGTTATCTAGTTTAGGGGCATGTATTTCCTTATGTATATTTTCTTTTATGGGTTGCATAAGATAATGATGTATGAACATAACCCACCCTTTGAGTGAGGTTATTGTATGTAAATATATGCTATAATGTGCTTATGGATGTTATATGATGGAGCCTAAGTGATATGATGTGATATATTCTTAAACGTCTTATTATACTCCGCTTACTCGGTCACGTTGTACTCGGCTCACGTTTTCAATTATGTGTTTAAAAAAAAAATGGCTCGTAATTTCACTAAGTATTTTCAAATTATGAAGAAAGAACCAAAGCAAGGAGTAAAGTCTAGTCATTAATCAGATTCAACCTAGGTGTATCTGGTTAATTACTAGGGTGTTACAGTTGGACCAGGGGTTTATTTGGCCAAGTACCTCTCCATAGGGTGCTCCAGTATTGTTTGTCAAGAAGAAGGATGGTTCAATGAAGATGTGTATAGATTATAAGCAGCTAAACAAGGTAATGATCAAGAATCGGTACCTCATGCCTTGAATTGATTATCTTTTTGACGAGCTTAAGGGGGACATGTTTTTCCAAGATCGACCTTCGATCTAGTTACCATCAGCTCCTGTCGCAGCTTCTTCCCAGCAGCTGTGGGGTGCTGAGAAAAGTTGTTAGCATAGTACTTCTAGTGATGAGGTTTATTAAACATAAAAAGTGTTCCCATGTTAGCAATATGACTAAAGTAGTTGTAACACCCTAATATTTAACTCAACACGCCTAAGACGCATTTAAGTTAATTATTAGTTATTACTCTTTTGTTTCAGTTTTTAACTCAAAACTCCTTGAAAATACTTTACTAAAAATACGGGTAAATTTTTTTTGAACTTAAATACCAAAACGTGAGCTGCGCATACTAAGTATCTGATGTCATTTATCTTGCCTGTATAAGAGAGATGTTAGAAACAAATAACAGGTAAATACATAATATAACCATGGCATAATATAACTCAAATAATAATAACATATCCATAATTGTATCATAATAGTGATGTCCTATGAACATAAGGACATCAACATATATCCATCAATAGAATACAAACTGATAAATGAAATATGATCACTCTAAAGGCAATATCCAAAGGGATATTATCTTCGTAGCTCCTTGTCCAGTCTCAAGATAAATCATGAACTACATCATCATTCATGTCTGGAGATGACACGGAAAAGAAAAGGGATGAGAAACTTATACAAGAATCTCAGTAAGGCTTCCCGACTCCAACACAAGTGTCATCATCATCATCCCCAGGAAACTCGGGTTTAATTATTAAAATGGTGGACAAATATATAAGGTTCATTTATTAAGTTCTAAAAACCATTAGCTGAGGCCCGTATCTTTTAACATGAATCTTAATGTCATGTATGCAACATACTAGTCATGAATGCATGTCAATATCATATACAAAATATCATAGAATTCATAAAACAATGCATATGATATAAAGAACATCATGATCATCATTCTTATAGGTGACTTAAATTTCTTATTCTCTTTTCCTTGGGGGCCGCCCTATATTCTGTCTTTTCTCGAGAGTTCTAGGTTATGAGCTCATACCTCACTAGTCGTCACTAGTGTAATCTTATCCCTCATGATAAGTTAAATTCCCGACTCTTAAGGTACGGGATAGGGGACATTAGGATCACCTTTCATAACCTTTAATTCGGGGAGTCCAAAGGATCACTTCCTATTTGGATCACCTCTCATAACCTTTAATTCGGGGAGTCCAGAGAATCATTTCCATGTGTCTTATGTCACATTTAATCTTGGCATGACATATGAGATGCAAACATAAATAACTTCATCATTTCAATATTTCATGCTCATAAACTTCATGAACTTATACATCTCAATGAATCAAACATAACCATAACATGCCGTAATTTAAATCATATAAACATGCATCATATTTCATTGCATATATCCATAAGCCATATAAATTTCAACACATGAACATAGCCTTCACGAGATATCAATCACATTCATCTCATCAAATTTATCAATATTTATGCTTAAGCCCCAAAGAGGTCAAATCACAATTTCTCAAAGATTTCGAGTCAAAATGTAAATACCTCTTTTTAACACATTCTCACAAACTAAAGATCTTTAACATTAACCAATACTTTCAAAAGACATATAACTACTAGAACCATATAAAACTCATCATAAAAACCTTTTAGGGCTATAGACCAAATTTTAACATACTTTAGGGGTCAAAATGCAGAATCGCTTGTTTTTAATATTTAACAATAACCAAAATTTCTAAAACTTTATCTAAACTTTATAAATGGTATTTTGGACTCATGGATGTAACACCCCGATTTTTCTGTCTGAGGGAAATGACCAAAATGCTCCTGAGGTCATTTCCTGACCCGAATTCGAGGGTAACCAACTCGGTCGTCCTCGAAGGGTCAACTCAATGTTTGAAGGGGATTGAATGGCCTTTGAATGCTTCCGGAAGCGAAAATCTCGCTTTTTAAGTTTCGGGTCAAAATGACCAAAATACCCCTTAGCATTTTTTCGCGGGTAGAAGTGCCGTTTGAGCCCGAAACTTTCCTCAGAGGTTTAAAAACATGTTTTCATGTGTCTAGAGGTCTCTGTTCAAGTCCCGGTAGTCCCGGGCAGTTTTGTGCAAAATTACGATTTTGCCCCTAGAATAGTGTTTTTACGCCTAATGACGTAATTAAGCTAACCTAAGCAATATTAGGCTCTAATCGAAGGTTAATTAATTTCCCTAATTAATCTAGAGCCAAAATAATTTATTAAGGTTAATTAGAACCTAAAATTGCTTAGATTAAACTTAAATCCCTTTTTAGGACTCAAGATTCCTAGTCTTGGAATCTTGAATAATGTTTTCTCTCTCCAATTCCTTAAATCAAGGAAGTGTGTCTAGAGTTGTTTAGACTCTAAATTGAGGATCTAACTCACTAATGGTGCAAGACCACTCCTTAATTATGACTAGACCACCCTAATTATCCATTTTCCTTACCTAAACACTTTCTTACAAATTCCTAATCTTAAGCATAATCAAAAGATACACTTAAACACAACTTTAAACCACAATTAAAATGTAAATACAACCCCACATGGGCTGATGCATTTCGGCCAGCACACCTCCCCATTGACAACATGTTGAATTGTTTTCCCACTCAAAGAACCATGCTTAACCCATGCTTGCACCATACTTGAGCCCATGCTTGACCATGCTTCCAACCATGCCTTCAACCATGCTTTGTAAGAGATATTTTCCTCCCATTTCTGCACCCTCATGGCCGAAACCCCTTCAGCCACACACACACTCCATTTGCTTCATTCTTCTATAAATAGATGGCGTTGGGAAGCTTGCACCATTTTTAGATCATTTGCTAAGTTTAGGACCACTCAAAGCTTTTCTTTTTCTCTCAAAGTTCTAGTGTTCTTCAAGTTCTTCATCTTCTTCTTCCATCTTCAAGTTCATCACACCAAGTAGGGATTTCCTTTCATGTATTCTTTTCTTTAAAGTTCTTGTTTCAAGCTTGATGTTCATAGTTTCTCTTGTTTCTTTTTAGAACTTCTCTTCCACTCCTTTTTCCTTTTCATTTTCGGCCATAGGCCTTGGAGAACAAAGGAATGAGAGCTTGATGATGAGAGTTTCATGATGATGTTTATCACTTGAAACAAACTCTAGAGCTTGATCTTTGATCTTGAGTAACATACTTCTAGTTCTTCCTTTCTTTAACTTTGATGATGTTTTAAAATGGTTCTAAGGACTCAATGATGAGGTCTCATGATGTTGATGTTAATATATCATCAAGATCATGGACTCTAGAGTTTCAAAATGTTCTTTTGTTCCTTGAAATTTCGGCCATTTCCTTTTCTTTACATGCAAAATGTTTTGATTTTCTAAAGATGTTATGTTGAGTTCTAAGGACTCTAGACTTTACTTTATCTTGGTTTGATGAGTTTGGGTTGAGGTTTAAGTTCCTTTAAAGTCTCGTTAAGAGCTCTTGAGAGATAAAATGAACTTGCATAATTTATCTTATGCTTGCACTCATATTTACATTCTTGCTATGCACCTTTACTTTCAAGCTATCACCTAAGAACATAAAGATTAAAATGGAACTTGCATCATCACTTAATATAATTCGCAAAGCCTTTCTATTTCGGCCTTAAAGTCGATTGTTGTTGGGCCTAGAGCACTAAAATAAAGAATTGAACGTGCATTATCACCTAATTAATCTCTCGAATGCCTATCTATTTCGGCCTTAAAGTCGATTGTTGTTGGGCCAAGAGCACTAAAATAAAGAATTGAACCTTGCATATTTACTTTCAAGCTTGCACGTTTAAGTTTATGCCTCGCATATTTACTTTCAAGCTTGCACGTTTAACTTTATGCCTTACATATTTAATTTAAGTCATCACTTTGTTTTGTAAGCAAGATTAAAAATGAAAAGCATGAGCACGTTTAGTTTATGTCATAACTTAACAACCTAGAGCTCAAAGACTTGCCCATTTCATTCCAAGTTAAAGTTTAATGAGAATGCATTCTTTGAATGCATGTTTTCGGCCAAGTAGTGATGATGGACTTGTAATGAGTTTTCATCTAGCTACAAGGACCAATAGTCTATGTTCTAAGTTTTTCTTAAAAGCTTTACAATCTTTACAAGGTTATGTTATCATGAGATATGACTCTATTCCCTCTTAGAAGATGAAATACATTTTGGTCACCGACCTAAGGCTTCTCTTAGCCTCTTGATGAATTAAAATGATTTGCAAAGAGTTTTAGAAGTTCTAAATTGATTCCATGAGAAACTAGTTCACTTATGTACCTCGAAATGTCAATTTAATTCTCTTACTGAAGCTCCATGAATTCGGTTCTGTCATGATGAGTGTGATGCTATATGGTGATGTTTTGATGTGTGAAAATATCATATGATGATGTAGAAATGATTTTATGCATAATAGGTAAGAAACTAACTAACTAGAAATACCGTAAAGCTAGAATTTAACATAGTTTAGACCCATTTGTTTTTGGAACTTATCCAAACTGTTTTAATGGGAACATAATCAGATTAGGATTGTTTAGACATGAAAAACTTGGTAACATTCGGATTAGAATTGAATTTTAGCACCTGTAGGGAAACTAGTAACTAGAAAACCGTAAAAATGCAAATGTAGAACTCTTAGAACATTTAATTTTCTGGATTCTGTCCAGCACTCTTACTGTAACGCCCCAATTTTTACTGTAATTTTTACTGTCATTAGAAACTACTCAATTACCGAATTATCGTAGGTAATTATTACATAAGATTTGAGGCCGAACAATCCTCAATAAAGGAATATAACATTAGAAGAGAGGTTAGGAACGATTCATGCGAGAGTCGCAAATCCCGAATTTCTGTACGTATAAAATGACCAAAATGCCTCTGAAGTTATTTTACTCAGAAAATGAGGATCGTGGGCCCCACCTATTCTCAAGGGGATATTTTGAGGATAATAAGGGATTGTTTGTGTTATGTGTGTTAATAGAGCAGAAGGATCTCAATTTTGAGTTCCGACACGCGAAATGACCAAAATGCCCCTGCGGCTGTTTTAACTCCGATGTGCATGCCGACTGAGCCCGAACCTCACTAAAATGTTTTAAAATGTGTTTTTAAGCCATGATTAACCATTGGTTAAGCTCGGGTGACCTCGTGCGCTTTTAAGTGAAAGTACGATTTTGCCCTCTGCTTTTGGGCGCTTTTATAATTTCGGGATTTTTGATTCAGATACCCAACCTAAGCAATATTAGGCTCAAATTAAAGCTTATTAAATTCTAAATATTAATCCAGAGTCAAAATTATGTATTTAGATTGATTAGAACCCAAAATTGCTCAAAAACACCCAAATTGCTTACTAATTCACTTAAACCCTTAACCATAAATTCTCTAAATTACATGAATACCTTGCCTACACCTAAATAATGCATGGAACACACAAATTTCACTTCTTTGGGCTGTAATGGACGAAATTATTGATGCCATTATGCAGCTGAATTATTGCCAAAAGTTGCACTAAAACAAAATGCCAAAATGTCACCATAAGAGACATAATTCCTTAATTTCATACAACTTTGTCTAAAATGATTTTTCCTCCTTTATTTCTCCTGCAAAATTCCGTCCACCACCTCATCATTTTGGCCAATTAGAAGCCTCAAAATCTTCTATAAATAGGCTTGCTTGAGTGGTCTTGGAATGCTTGGTTCATAACTAGTTTTTAGGAGCACCAAAAACTTTCTTTCTTCCTCCTCTTTGGCTGAATTCTTTCTTCAATTTTTTCAAAGAGATTTTGTTTCATTTCACTTCAAGAAATTGTAACGCCCTGTTTTTCTCTAAACTTTTAAATGACCAAAATGCCCCTAAGGTCATTTTTACCCGAAACACGAGGACGGCCGGCTTTGGCCATCCTCATAGGGTTCATATGTTATATGAAGGGGATTGTATGATTGTGAATGTCCAACGGAGCAGAAAAACCTCACCTCTGAGATTTCTGTGCATAAGTGACCAAAATACCCCTGTGACAGATTTCAGGCAGTTTTAAGGTTCTGTTTTGACCCGAACCCTGTCTCGAGATTTAAAACTATGATTTTAAGGCATGAACCATGTGGTTTAAGGTTTGGTTAAGTCCCGGTGGTTCCGGGCAGTTTTTGAGCAAAATTATGATTTTGCCCCTGCTTAGTGCATGTTGGGATTAATGAGCCGTTTAACTCCAAACCTAAGCAATATTAGGCTCTAATTAAAGGTTAATTAATTCCCATAATTAATCTAGAGCCAAAACCATCATTTAGAATTAATTGGAACCTAAAATTGCTTAGGGAAATTCAAATCTCATCCTAGTCTTATTCTTTAAAAAGGAATAAGAATCTGTGAATAGTGTCGAATAGTGTTTCCACTATTCACATCAACTTTTCTTTTCAAGACAAGTTGTCACACCCACATCACTAGTCTTAGAGGTGTTGACTCCCCTAATCCTTCTAGACCACCTCTAACCTAGGGATTTGTGGTTTTAATTAACCTATTAGTGCACCTAAGTACCTACTTAGCAACTTTTAATCCTAAGACTAATCTATGTCACACCAAAGCACACTTCTAGAACATGGTTTAAGGATATATCCTTCCTCCCCAAGGTTGCCCAATTGGCACCACCCTCTCTTTAGAAGTCAATAAAGGTTAGTCTAGGTTGTCAAGCTACCCTATGACACATGTCTTGTACTCTTTTCAATCAATTTCCATCTTTCAAGAAAAATGTCATTCAAAGATTTAAAGAATAAAGTATATAGTCAATCAAGGTTTCAATTCATTTCTAAATTTAAATATTTATGTCTTTCAAGATTCAAAAAGAAATATATTTTATCTAGTCATTCAAAGTTTTCTTTAAAGGCTATACATAGACTATGCTTCCTTTACATCTAAACCATGCTTTGAGTTGACAAGTCAAGAAGATATTTTCTTCTTCTTGGGCCATGAAACCACACGGTTTCCTCCTCCTTTTAGCAGCCCCAATTTTAGTGATTTTGTTCACTCAAGATTTTAAAAAAATAGGTCACATTTTCAAGACATGTCATAGGCTACACCTAGCTACACTCATGACCATACTTTGGAATGACAACTCAAAGAGATTTTCCTTCTCCTTGTGACCACAAATTCGGCCAGCCTTCCCATCCACACATCCATGGTTTAGTTGTCTATAAATAGCTTGCCTTGGTGAGCCTTTGATCACTTTAGTCTTTTGCAAAGGTTTGAGCCAAGAGTAGGTGCTAGTTTTCTCTCAAAGTCTCAAGCTTTCTCATTTCTTTTCCCCTCAAGTTCCCAAGAGTTCCTCAAGCTCAAGTTCTCTCTTCTTTTTCCGAGACACAAGGTAGGGAACTCTTTCTAAACATGTCTTTGATTCTTATGCTTGAATCTTGATTGGGAGTTGATGAATGGTTGAACCTCTATGTTGCTTTCTTTTTTGGTTTCTTCCTTTTCTTCCCCTTAGTTTTTCGGCCTTAAGGCCTTGAATATGATGGCTTGATGATGAGTGTTCTCTAGAGGTGACCATGAGTCCATGAGACCTCTAAAGCTTGAGTTTTTCTTGAAGAAAGT